>JAKSZT010054569.1:1642595-1744762 GCA_026826555.1 Tolypeutes matacus
TTTCTTCTAATGCTTCCCTTCTGATTCTAAACACAGTAGCTACTGTAGATGTGTGTTATTACAGAAATTCTTTAGTTCAGGGGAGCCAGAGGAACAAAATTTTACCTAAACTTTACCATATTGGGGCAGTGATATTTATTTACTGACATCGGAATGTGCTTTTGGTCAATGTATTAGTCAGGGTTCTCTAAGGTAACAGAATCAACAGGCGATATCTATCAATAACATCAGATTTTGCAAGAGTCTGTCACATGACCGTGACCCAAGTCCAGGTTCTGCAGGGAGGCTGCAAACCAGGGGCTCTGATGAAAGTCCAATGAAGGTCCTTGATGAGTTTCAGAGAGACGTTGGCTGCCCAAAGATGAGCTGGGAAATTCTCTCTGAATGCTGAAATCACTCCCCCTTTTAAGGCATTCAACTGACTGGATAATGTGTTACCCGTTGCTGAGGGCAATTTTCCTGGTTGATGTACATGTTAATCAGCCATCTATGCAGTAAACTCACTGGTGACTAAAGTCCATAAACATTCTTGCATTATATTTAGCCCAGTGCTTCCTTGACCTAGCCAAGTTGACACATTAGCCTAACCATCACACTACCTAGCATCTTTTTTGCTGATTGGAGATGCGACATAATTTTTGTAGAAATACTCATGGCCTATTGCATCACCCTGTTATTTGTCTCTAGGTTTCACACCCTTTAGAACTTGGCTAAAACAGGAATGAAAAAAAAAAAAAAAAATCCATTACTCATAGTATGGAATTTACAGGGGAAGAGGCTGGGCTTGTTGCTACTCTCTTTAAGCACCACTATCTTCTGAAGCCTTTCCTGGTCTCTTTCTTTCCTCTTTCCGCTCCATATTGAATGGTTAGGTGTCCCTCTTTATCCTTCTATAGCCCTGTGTACCTCTGTAGGAGGTGGGATTATGTACCCCAATTTAGACTTGTTCTTAATCTTAATCCATGTCCCAGTGGGTGTGAACTAGTGAAGTCCATTGTAAATAGGACCTCTTGAAGATGTTATTTTTGGTCTATGTGACCAAATTGAATGAGGGTGAGTCTTACTACAGATTACCAGAGAAATCTGTATTAATCTCTAAACAGAAAGCCACAGGAAGGCGGGAGCAGCCATGAGTCAGCAGAAAGTGAAAGAGCATGGAGAAAGAGAGGCTATCACCATGTGATGCAAGGCAGGGATTCAAGACAAGGAGCCCCAAGGACTGGTGCAAGCCAATGCCTGAACACTGTTACTCGGAGAAGGAAGCAAGCCTTTTAGCCTCCAAAACCCTAAGACAAATGCCCATTGTTTAAGTCAACCCATTTGTCATAGCCTCCTGGCAAACCAAGACAACCTCTCTCTCGTTTTATGTGCCACGTTGTGTTTTAAGTCTCTGTTTCTGTGCCTGTCTCCCTGACTCCTTTAAGTGCCTTGCAAGCAGGAACTGTGTTCGAAATAATCTATTTCTCTAGCAAAGTGCTTGACACATCCCCGGAACTCAGTTTGTGGAAAGAAAGAGAAAAAAAGAAAGGAGAGAGGGAGAGGGAGGGGGAGGGAGGGGAGGGGAAGAGGAGAAAAAGGGAAGGTAAGGAAGGGAGGAAAGGAGGAAGGAAAGGAAGGATTTAATTTATGCAAATCATTAGTAAATAAACAATTTCATTATTGGCTACCCCTTACAAAATAGGAACATTTATCCACATATAATGTACTAATAAAATATCTTTTGGTTTATTTGAATGACTTATTTGTCTCAGCACTTTTGAGCTGAAATGCCTCCAGATTTAATGACCTTGCTGTTCAGTAGAGTGGCTGCAGCAGACACAAACATGGGAAAATCCCTTGCTGCTTTCTTCTAGCGTCCCACCCACAGGATGCTGACGCAATTTGTCCATTCACAACCATAATTTTCTAGAACACTTCAGTGCCATTTATGAATTTCACCCCAACAACACTCCAAGGAATTTTATCTTTTTAGTCTCACTTAGTTTCCCTTCCATTCTTCTCTTTTAAATAAAAATTGCTCTAGGCGAGCAGATGTAGCTCAAGTGGTTGAGCGCCTGCTTCCCATGTACGAGATCCTGGGTTAGATCGCCAGCACCTCCTTAAAAAAAAGAAGAAAAAAAAATTACTCTATTATCAGGAGAAAGCACATGTTTCCTGGAAGTGAAGGTCCAGGAAAATGAACCCGGAATCTCCTTCACTAACCATTTTCTTAGTTAATAAACATCTAGTATGAGTCACTGTCACATGGAGTTACAAAGAGTCAGGAACCTAAATTCACCTCCGGTACACAGGTTACAGACTAGGAAAAAAAAAAAAAGAAGAAAAGTGAGTATCGGTGAAAAAGCCTTGAACCACCCTTGCGCCACATTATCAGAAAAAAATCACAAAGCAACAAAGACACACATCCAACAAATCTACCCATGTAGACTTTTACATCTCCAACCTGAAATTATCAAGAGGCTCTGCCCATTTGGACCACATGCAATTCCTTAAGAAGTGAGAAAATTAACCCTTCAAGGTGAGAAAAGAGAGCATGAAACTTGGATTTACAGTGCCTTTACTACATGCCCAACATTAAACTGGGTGCTCATGCACATTATGGTACCATGTGAAGCAAGTATTATTATCCACTCCTATTTCTAAAAGGATTTACAGAGGAGGAAACTGAATCAGAGAGATTAAGTAACTTATCCAACATCACACAGCTACAAATGGCTAGAAATAGAATTCCAGACCTGTGTTCTGTTTTTTTTTCCCCACTACACCTGAGGCAATGGAGATTTTGTGACCAATATCAACATATGGGCTCCCAAACCATCTGCGTGAAAGACCTCCAGTTATAAAGCAGTATTTACTGACATAAAAATTAGTCATAGTTATCTCTTCATGTTTCACGGCTGTTTGAGAATCCTTTCCCAAAAGATGAAAGGTTGGGTACTTGTATCTCCGTTTAAATTGCTAATAATTGGTGCATCAATCCTTTAAGGAGTAAGCCTGCAACCTGTCTTCATAATTTATTTCAGGTTTATCTTTTTGAAATAGGATATATAATATTTATATACATGCATATATAAATGCATATGTTTGTAGATGGACTATTTGTTTTTGTTTGGACTTTTTTTTTTTTTTTCTTAATTTTTGCTTAATGTCTTAGAGAAAGCATAAATAACTACACACAGCGCAAAACTAGCAACTTGCTTGACCAACAATGTGGCTTGTTCCAAAAGGGGACATGCTGGGATGAGAAGAGGCTATACATTTTTATATACAATATCTATTGATACTTGTGAAAGTGCATTTTTGTTTAAAGATTTATTTATTTACTTTATCCATTTTAACCCCCCCCCTTTCCCATTTGCTGTTTTGTGTCCATTCACTGGACAAGTCTCTGTATCTGTTTCCTGCCATCTCTTCTCATCCTCTTCCTCCAGTCTTCACCAGGATTCGATCCTGGAGACCTCCGATGTAGGAGAGAGGTGTTCTCCCACCTGTGCCACCTCAGTTCCTGGCTTTTGGAGCTTTCGGAGCATCTCGTCTTGTCTCTCCCCTGCGTCTCTCTCCTGTTGCGTCATCACCTTGCTGCATGGCTCCCGGGGCCTGGCGGCTCACCAGCACACAGAGCCTGGCAGCCCATGCGCCCTCTTTCTATATATAAATATTTTTAATTTTACCGGGAGGTCCCGGGGATCGAACCCAGGTCCCTCCATATGGCAGACGGACGCCCAACCATTTGAGCCACATCCGCCCCCGTGAAAGTGCATTTTTGAATGTTAATTATTTTTTGACATTCTTGGAATCAGTTTGGTCTTTCCACTTTATAAAACTGTGCAAGTTTTACTACAGGAAGTAATGTGGGCTATACCAAATCATAGCTTACATGGCACTAGATTAAACCACCAGGAGTCTTTTAATGTATCATCCAGACCCACAAGTGCAGCTTGATTACCTCAGTAAAACAGTAATTTGGAGCCCTGGAAATTGTATTTAATGTTTTATCCAGTTACATACTTCCATTAGTAACTGGTAAGCTCCAGGCCAATGCTTCTCACATTGCAATGTGCTTTTAGAGAACCCGGAGATGTTGCTGGAAGGCTGATTCTTATTTAGTAGGTCTGCAGTGGGGCCTGGGGGGCCTGCAATGCTTACAAGCTCCTAGGGGACGAATATGCTGCTGGACCACAGACTACACTTTGAGTAGTGAGACTCTAACCACCAGTTCGGCAAACCATGGTATGATTAAAAATGCCTCAAATCCCCCCAGAGGTATAACCAGCTCCTCTAGGAGAAGTGCCCACACCAGTGTCAACTTGGTCTGACTTTAGCAGCTCACACGTTGCACCCCTGGAGGGAATTCTTATAAGAGACAAGGTCTCAGATGTGACCCAAGGTTGGAGGAAAAGGCCACATGAAGATCTGCTCCTCCATGAAGGTGGTAAGAGGAAGGTACTAAAAAAGGGCTATGAATTGTTTCCACACTTTTATATTTATGTAATCTCGCTCTCTCTTTTTTTTTTTTAACAATTTAAAATATATCATTCATACATGAATACACATAAACTATAAGTGTTCAGTAAACACTGTGAACTTACAAAACAAACATGCATAACCTCATACAGGGCTCCCACACATCACCCCACCACAAATACCTTGCATTGTTGTGAAACATTTGTTAACAAATCATGAAAGAGCATATCAAAGTATTACTACTAACTATAGTCCGTATCTTCCTCCTCTATACATTTTTTTAAAGGATTTATTTATTTACTTTTATCCATTTTTAGCCCTCCCCGATTTTGCTGTTTTTGTGCCCATTCGCTGGGCGACTCTGTGTCCGTTTTCTGCCCCCTCTTCCCGTCTTTCTCTTCTTGTCTTTGCTGGTATTCGATCCTCGGGACCTCCGATGTGGGAGAGAGGTGTCCTATCGCCTGTGCCATCTTAGTTCCTGGTTTTTCGGCGTGTCTCGTCTTGGCTGTCCCTTGTGTCACTCTCCTGTTATGTCATCATCTTGCTGCGTGGCTCACGGAGCCTGGCAGCTCACCTGCTCGCGGAGCCTGGTGGCGTACCTGTGCATGGGGCCTGGTGGCCCACACGCCTTCTATATTTTTCTTTTTTTTTCTTTTTACTGGGAGGTCCCAGGGATCGAACCCAGGTACCTCCATATGGGAGATGGATGCCCAACCACCCGAGCCACATCCATACCCCTGTTATATCTCTTAAAGTTGACCAAAGATGAGTTACAATCATTTCCTGTACAGGACGGTCATATAATAAATCAGTCTTAGTTTATCATCAGCATTCTAAAACCCAGACGTAGGGAGAAAAACTAGGCCTGGGGACAATGCATGGCTTCTAACATAGCGAATGTTTAGCCTACCCTGATTATCACAAAATCAGGACAGTGAGAATATTTGCACTATGTAATCTCTGAAACACTCATTTTTAAAAGCAAATGCTTTTGTATTCTGCTTGTTTGAATTCCTCAAAGAAAGGTAATGTGTTCAGAGTTACAACCTTAAAAGCTGCAAGTAGTTTTTACAAAATTGTACAGATGAATAACAACGTATGTTGTTATTTGTATCTGCTGATTTGCCATCAATTCTAGATGGTCACATAGGTTTACAAAATTGCCTATACACCTCAGCCCAGACAGTGATAGGATAGGCACACACTTGCATTTGGATTCTTTTAAAGCAGGGGTTCTTCACCTTTTCTGTTCCACGGACCCATTTGCCAGTCAGGTGAAAACCACAGACCCCTTACTAAGTCCACACTATACTGTGCATTATTTAATAAATATATCACACCCACATCAACACGTCCCCACCGGCATCATGTTTTTGTTTTTTTTTTTGAATTTCAAGTTCACGGACCCCTGGTTAAGAACCCCTGTTGTTTAAAGGCTTCCTTAAATGCTCTTCACCTGGGACTTGAACAGCTGCTCGCCCTTGTTTATCTGGGGGTCCTCTAGTGCCGGTCCTTGGTGGAGCTCTCCTTTGCACATGATGCCACAGAGCCCAACTGTGCCAGCTTCAGGATCCTGCCACTGGTCTCTTTGTGCTTCTTTGGCTGCTGGCAGATGCTCAAGGGCTGCCCTGTCCTGACATGCTGGCTCAAGACCTCAGGTCTCCGTAACACCTCATTCTAAACCACCTCGTGGGTTTACTGTCATTTCACTGAGACTTTCCGGAGTGGGAGAGAGGTGCTCAATCTCATGCGCCACCTCAGCTCCCTGGTCTGCTGTGCCTCTTATTGTCTCTCCTCTGCGTCTCTTTTTGTTGTGTCATCTTGCCGCGCCAGCTCTCCACGTGGGCCAGCACTCTGAGCAGTGGATATCTGTAGTACCACAGTATACATAAATGCTGAGTATGTCTGTAGACCTGCTTATGAGTCATTTGTATTGCTTTTCTTGCCAACTTACTGTTCCTATCTTGTGCCCATTTTTTCTATTGTTAATCTTTTTAATGATTTGTAGGTTGAAAAGTAAAGAAATTAGCTCTTTGTCTGTGATAAAAATTGCAAAAATTCCCATTTGTCATTTCTCTATTTAAAATGTATTATGAAATAGCTCAGACATACAAAAAAGTATAAAGAATAATGTAACAGAACTTCTGGGTAAAGATAACTAATTGAACTTTTGTTACTTCCTAAACTCTTCTAAAATAACAGTAAAGGGTTAAAATACATGTACATATATATGTGTGTATATATATGTGTACACACACGGACAAATAGAACAGGAGGGGAATCAACAGCTGGGAAGTAGATAAACACACAGAAAAAAGACTTAGTAGACCCAGAAAATCTAACCAGAAACAGCAGAGTAGAGAATTGATAAAATACATTTTACACTACAGAATCCTTTGCTCTTGCCAGAAAAGTCAGGAATTGAGGACAAGTACCTCTGGAAGAGGGGAGTGAAGTGGAGTGGCTACAAAGAAGAGAGTTGATTGAAAGTCTGTTTTAGAAGCAGTTATATCCAACACATACTCTCACACTCCACATAGCCAAGCAAATACCCTTCCCCACCCGAGCAAACAACTCGAGACTTCTCTGGAAATAAAATCATCTCTGGGGAAATGGATGTGGCTCAAGCTATTGGGCTCCCGTCTACCATATATGAGGTCCAGGGTTCGATTCCTGGGGCCTCCTGGTGAAAGGCAAGCTGGACCGAGTGGAGTGCTGGCCTGCATGGAGTGCTGGCCCACGCGGAGAGCTGGCACAGCGAGATGACACAACAAAAAGAGATGCAGAGGAGAGACAATAAGAGACACAGCAAACCAGGGAGCTGAGGTGGTGCAAGAGATTGAGCTCCTCTCTCCCACTCTGGAAAGTCTCAGGATCGGTTCCCTGTGCTGCCTAAAAAGAAGACAAGCAGACACAGAAGAACACAGAGAGCAGACAGCGAGTGCAAAAACAACCCGGGGAGGGGAGTGATAAATAAATTTAAAAATCTTTGAAAAATAAAAGTAAAACAAATATCTTAAAAAAAAAAGAGCATCTCTGGACTGAGGATCACTTGGCACGTCTGAGGGAAGATATTGCACTAAAAAGAGCAGGATTAAGGGTCATATGCCCAGAATGTCAAAGCCAGCAACCAAGCTTTCATCTCCAGGCAGGAGAGAAGAAGGGTCTTTGTATTAGTCAGCCAAAGGGGTGCTGATGCAAAATACCAGAACTCTGTTGGCTTTTATAAAGGGTATTTATTTGGGGCAGAATCTTACAGTTACCAGGTCATAAAGCATAAGTTACTTCCCTCACTAAAGTCTGTTGCCATGTGTTGGAGCAATATGGCCATTGACGTCTGCCAAGAGTTCAGGCTTCCTGGGTTCCTCTTTTCTCCGGAGCTTGTTTCTCTCCAGGCTCAGCTGCCCTGCTCTCTGCACAAGGCCTGCTGTAGACTTTCAGGTGACCAGTTCTGTCTCTCTCCCTGGGACTCGATTCTCTCCAGGCTCAGCTGCTCTGCTCCTCTGTGTGCTTACTTCCCTGGCTCCAGCTCAAAACTCCAGCATCAAAACTCCAACTAACTCCTCTGCTCTGCTGTGTAGTTTTCTTAACATCTTACTGATGTGGCCCAATCAAAGTCTTAATCATTATTTAATCAAGTAATATGTCCAGAGGAAAAGACCAGTTCACAAACATAATCCAATATCTATTTTTGGAATTCATAAATAGTACCAAATTACTACAGTCTTCTTTGGGGATTCCGACCAGCCCAAGAGGAAAGACCTAAAAATATAGATGTTTTAATTTCCTAAGCTGCTCAAAGCAGATGCCATGAAATGGTTTCGTCTTAAACAACGGGAATTTATTAACTTACAAGCTTACAGTTTTGAGGCTATGAAATGTCTAAGTCAAGGCATCATCAGGTGTTGCTTTCTTCCCAAAGACCAACTACTGGTGATCCTTGGCTCCTTTGCCTCATGGCAAGGCACATGGTGGCGTCTGCTGGTCTCTCACTTCTTTTGCGGGTTTTGTTGCTTTCAACTTCTTGCTTCCGTGGCTTGCTTTCTCTCTCTTTCTCTGAATGGATTAAATTTTAAGAGCATGTCTTTCCGGGGGTACTTAGAGTTTCAAACCACAATAGACATCAGAAATACTTCAACAAAAACAGGCACGTCACCCCACAAAGAAGCTAACAGGCTGTGAGTGCCACTCCTGTGATTATCAAACATCTGAGGAAAGTTTCTAGTATGGAAGATGGAGAACTAAACAACAACAAAAATCAGAGAAAAACAAATTGAAGGAAACAAAACAAAAACAACCATCATTATTACTCAGCGAGTTAAGGGAAGATAGTGTCGCCATGAAACATGAGTAAGATATCATAAAATAGGAACATAGAGAAAACAAAACGCAAATTTAAAATAGAGTGGGAAGCGAATGTGGCTCAAGCAGTTGGGCGCCCACCTACCACATGGGAGGTCCCAGGTTTGGTTCCCGGTGCCTCCTAAAGAAGATGAGCAAGACAGCAAGTTGACACAATGGGCCGGAGCAGTGAGCTGATGTAACAAGATGATGCAAGAGATGACACAATGAAGAATAACCATGAGGAAACACAATAAGAGATACAATAAGTGGGAGTGGAGGTGGCTCAAGCCATTGGGCACCTCCGTCCCACATGGGAGGTCCTGGGTTCGGTTCCTGGTGCCTCCTGAAAAAGAAGACAAGCATACAATGAACAGACAGAGCGAGTGCAAAACAACGAGGGGATTAGGGAGAAATAAATGAAATAAATCTTTAAAAGCAAAACTGAGTAAAAATGGCAAACAAGAGGAGCAGGTGTAGCTCAGTGGTTTGAATGCCTGCTTCCCATGTACGAGGTCCCGGGTTTGATCCCTGGTACATCATTAAAAAAAAAAAAAGGCAAACTAAATTGAATAGTTGGAAGATAAAGTGAGGATATCACCCAGAAAGTAGAGCCAAAGAAAAAAGAGATGTAAAATGGGAAAAAAGTGGGGGAAAAATGCTAAAGGAACTGCCCAGTTTCTAGGAAGGCTATTTCTACACTAAGATTAGAAAATAATTTTCCTGTGTTTCTTGGTAACATACTTATGGTTTTAATTAAAATTAAATCTTTGGTCCATTTGGAATTGATTTTGGTGTAGGTTCTAAAAGTAGAGATGCAACTTTAATTTCTTCAGTTTTTCCAAGACCATTTATTGACTTATCCATCTTTTGGGTCATTGGTTATAATGCTACCTTTATCACATTCTGAACCCTTGTTGATATGTTGGTCTGTTACTGGACTTTCTATTCTGTCTCATTGATTTATCTCTCCTACACCACATTGTTTTAATTATTGTGATTTTATAATATGTTTTAATGTTTTGTAGAATTTGTATTCCCAATAATTGGGCTTTCTTCCAGAATTTTAAAGCTATTCTTACATCAAATATTTTAGTGTGAATTTTAGAATCATCTCACCTATTTCTAAAAAAATCTTCTTAACTATGTCCCCAAGAATCCCTTTCTTCCAAATCAATAATTAAGTTAGGCATTTATTTAGTTTCCTTCTTTATTCTAGTATAGCCATATTAGTTTGGGAAGCAAACTTATTTTGCAAAGCATAAAGTGCCAAGAAAAGAGCAACTGCAGTGAGCACACCTACAGGGGGCCACCTTTATGTTTGAACAAGCCTTTCAATATCTTTGCTCTCCAGGAAGTCTTCCCTGACCACCTACTCCAGACCTTATGGATCTGTCCATATCTCTCATTTCTCATAGGCCTGAGAGCAGTGTTTTGCATCACGATGGATTTGGGTTGCTTGTTTGCTTGTTTGCTTGGATAGGGAAGACCCTGGGATCTGTCTCTTTTATGCCCCTACTGCTACAGTTCAGACTGATCATGGAGGAACCTTCCAAAAGGAACCATGTCTGAGTAGGCTTTTCCTAAAACTAAGATCTGAGACTCTTGAATAGGTGGTGAGGTGGTCTGGATAAGGGGCAAAGGCTGCCCCTTAAACTTCAGCAACATCACACCAGACAGGAAGTGAACTCGCTTAGAGGTAAGCATGCATCAGGGTAAAACTATTCCATATGGGAATACTGGCAGCTTAATGGGGGTGGGGGTGGGTGGGTGGTGATTTTGAGTGAAATGCTATAGAGTTCCCACTGTTTTAGAAATGAGAAGTAACCTTAGCACCAAAAGCGAAGCAGAACCAAAAGTAGCAATAGCAGAGAAATACAATCAACAGCAGAAAAATAGCATAAAGTGAAATTAGAAGGAAAAAAAAGCAGAAGCAGAAGGAAAAAGCAGAAGTAGCAAAAGCAGAAGCAGGGGCAAAAGCAGAAGCAGAAGCAGAATTGTTTCCTGCAGCAGAAGTGGAATTAGAGGAAGCAAAACCAGAAGTAGAGGAAAAAGCAGAAGTAATGAAAGCAGAAGCAAAAGTGGTAGCAGGAGCAGAAGCAGCAGAAGTGGAATCAGAAGAAGCAAAAACGGAAGCAGAAGTAGAAAAAAACAGAAGGAACAAAGGAGAAGCAGCAAGAACAATATCAGCAGAAGCAAAAGCAGATGCTGAAGCAGTAGAAGCAGAGGTGGCGAAAGCAGAAGCAGCAAAAGCAGAAGTAGAAGTAGAGACTTCCTGTTGACAAAGACGGCAGTGTAAGATGTACCAGAATTCTGTTCTCCCACAGAATCTTTAGAAAACTACCAAAAATGGGCAAAGACATCTTCCTTAAAACTCTGGAGAACCGTTAAAGGGTTGCAGTAACTGGGTGAGTGCCGAATCAAGAACACACAACTTAAAAGTGGTAGAAGAGAAGAGAGGATTGTGGGAAGATGGCGGAATAAGAAGCTCCAGGAATCAGTCCTAACAAAACAACTGTTAAACTGGCAGAAACTGTCCGAATCAACTACTTTGAAACTTCAGAGTCTAGTGGAACACCGTGCAACATCCAGGGAGGACAAGGAGGAGGAGGTGCGTTTCACCCTCCCTGCAGGAGTTACCATTCGCCTTGCCCCAGCTTTGTGGCAGGCAGCAATGGGGCTAGAGTTCTGGCTCCTGGCATACCTTGCCGGTGCTAGGGTGGGTTATAAAGACCTAGTCTTCCAAACTCCGGGGATGTGTGGTCTGATCGCAGATCTCTACCTTTGATCAGTTACTTCAGATCTCTGGGGGCTGGCTCTGAGAGTGGCCATTGTTCCAACCTCCCTTGGGCAAAGGCAAGAGAAGAATTTTTTTTAAAAGGAGGTACGTGTGATTGAACCCCCAGGACCTCGTACATGGGAAGCAGGCACTCAACCACTTGAGCTATATCCCCTTCCCAAGAGAAGAATCTTAAAGACAGTAACCTTCCTCAAAACTATGGAAAACAGTTAAAGAACTACATTAACTGGGAAGTGCTGAATTATGAAAATGCAGCTTCAAAAGTCATAAAAGCTTCTGGTGCCCTTGTTGGCCCCCTCCTCACTCCCTCCACAGAGTAGCTTGCAATCCCACTTTGGGTCCCTGGCTCCTGTGTACATGCTGGGATGCATATAGGTCAGTGGCAATCTATTGGGTGGAAGTCTGAGAGATTGACCTGGGGAATGTGTTACCAGACTCACCCTCCCAGAGTTTGTCCTGAGGGCAGAAAAGCAGCTTGCAGACAGCTGGGACTGTACGAGAAACAATTAAGTTGAAATAGCTTGGGGCAAGGGCTACCTGCATTAAGTCACTGGAGAGAGCACACAAGAGAGGGAAGAGGACTATTTCAAAGGGAGTACAGTTTATACTTGAACTCCTGTAAACTATAAATGGGAATTCCTAAAGCTGCTAACAAACATAAGCCCAGGTAAAGAAGCAGCTCCCTGACTCCAGCTCTGGACAGGATCAAAGAGGACCATTCACTTCTCATTTGCCTTGGGCTGATCTTTTTTTATTTTTGAAAGATTTATTTTATTTATTTATCTCTCCCCACTCCCTTGTTGTTTGCACTTGCTGTGTCTGTTCCTCTTATTTTTGTTTCTTTGTTTCTTTAGGAGGTACCGGGTACTGAACCCGGGACCTCTGATGTGGGAGGGAGGCGCCTAATCACTTGAGCCACCTCCCTTCCCTGCTTTGTTGTGTCTTTTGTTGCATCATCTTGTTCCACCATCTTTTTTTTTTTTTTTTAATTTCCTCCCCCCCATTGCTCACTGCCTGCTCTCTGTGTCCATTCACTGTGTGTTCTTCTATGTCTGCTTGTCTTCTTTTTAGGCGGCACCGGGAACCAATCCTGGGACCTTCCAGAGTGGAGAGAGGTGCTCAATCTCTTATGCCACCTCAGCTCCCTGTTTTGCTGTGTCTCTCATTGTCTCTCTTCTGTGTCTCTTTTTGTTATGTCATCTTGCTGCACCAGCTTTCCGCGTGAGCCAGCACTCCACGCAGGCCAGCATTCCTCCGCATGAGCCAACTTTCCACTTGGGCCAGCTCTCCGTATGGGCCAGCTTGTCTTTCACCAGGAGGCCCCGGAAATTGAACCCTGGACCTCCTATATGGTAGATGGGAGCCCAATAGCTTGAGCCACATCCGCTTCCCCTTGTTGCACCATCACGTCAGCTTGCCGTCTTCCCCATCTTCTTTAGGAGGCACCAGGAACCTCTGCTCCCTGCTTTGTTGTGTCTCTCATCATTTTGTTTTTTTTCTCCTTGTGTCTCTTATTGCGTCACCTTGTTGCATCAGCTTGCCGCACCTGCCTGTCGCGCCAGCTTGCTGTCTTCTTTAGGAGGCACCAGGAACTGAACCAGGGAACTCCCATGTGGTAGGTGGGAGCTTAATTGCTTGAGCCACATCTGCTTCCTGGGCTGAGCTTCTTGATAGGAAGGCTAAGCTCTGAAGAAGACCACCACCCAAAGCAGAACCAATTTGCAAAGACAGTGAAAGGTGCTTTTTGCCTTGGTTTATTTTGATTAGCTCCTGGCATTCAAGAAAATCTCTGTCCCATCATCACCTGGACAGAAACTTAAGGAATAGAGGGTTCAGGGATTAAATCCCAGGTTAACATTTTAAAATATTAAAATGCACAATGTGCAATAAAATTTTACAAGACAAAGAAATAGGAAATGATGGCCCATCTGAAGGAACAAGATAAAAATTTAGAAACAATCAACAAAGAAGACCAGACTTTGGCCTTACTGGACAGACACTTTTAAAAAATGATCCTCAATATGCTCAAGGAGAAAAAGGAAAACACAGAGAAAGAACTAAAGGATATAAAGGAAATAATGAATGGACAATGTGAGTATTTCTCCAGAGAAACACTAAAGTTGAAGAAGAAGCAAAATGAAAAATACCCATGATGGTTTCAACAGACATTGGAGGTGGCAGAAGAAAGAATCAGTGATCTCAAAGACAAGACAACTGAAATGATTCAGACTGAGGAGCAGAAAGAAAAAATAATGAATAGAGTCTAAGAGATGTGTGGGTGTTCCAGAAGGAAAAGAGAGAAAGGGGAAGAAGGAATATTCAAAGAAATAATTACAGAAAGCTTCCCAAATTTAACAAAAGATATGAATATGCATATTCAAGAATCCCAATGAACCCCAAACAGGATAAATTCAAAGAGAATCATGCCCAGACACATAGTGGTCAAATTGTCAAATGCCAAGGACAAGGAGAGAGTTCTGAAAGCTGCAAGAGAAAAGCAACATGTTATGTACAAGGGAGTCTCAGTAAGAATAAGTGCTAATTTCTCATCAGAAACCATGGAGTCAAGAAGGTAGTGGGACAAATATTTAAAGTACTGAAAGAAAAACAACTGCCAACCAAAAATATATATTCAATAAGACTGTCTTTCAAAAATAAGGGAAGGATTAAGACAGTTCCAGATTTTAAAAAGCTGAAGGAGTTCATTACCACTAGACCTGCCCTACAAGCAATACTAAGGAATTCTTCAGACTGAAAGGAAAGGACACTAGACAGTGGATCAATGCAGCATAAAAAATAAAGACCTCCAGTAAAGGTAACCATATAGCTAATTATAAATACCAGTACTATTTTATTTTTTGTTATTTAACTCCAATTCTCATAGGTGCTAAAATGCAAATTCATACAAAGTAATGATGAATCAATGGTTTTAGACATGCACTGTACAAAGATATTTATATAACAAGTATTAAAAAAGGGTGAGGAGACAGAGGGGTATAGGAACAGTGTATGTGTATGCTATTGAAGTTAAGTAGGTATCAAATCAAATATGATTGTTATAGATTTAGAATGTTAAAATTTAACCCCTAACCATGAAGAAAATACATGAAAAATACATTCAGAAAGAAATGAGAAGGGACTCAAAATGGTACAATACAAAACAAACAAACAAACAAACAAATAAATATGGAAGTAAGCATTAACAGAAGAATTGAAGGTCAAAAAAAGTATGACTTACAAAAACAAAATAGCAAAATGGAAGAAGAAAGTACTGCATTATTAGTAGTGATTTTAAATATAAATGGATTAAACTCTTCAATCAAAAGGCAGAGACTGGCTCAATGGATAAAGAAACATGACCCAACTATATGCTGTATACAAGAAACTCACCTAAAATTCAAAGACATAAGTAAGTGAAAGGATGGAAAAAATATACCATACAGGTAGGAACCAAAAGAGAGCTGGTGTAGCTATACTGATAATAGATAAAGTAAATTATCAATCAAGAAATAACAAACTAAGCTGCAAGCAGTCTTAAATTGAAATTTAGGGAGCACAGATTCAGGTAGCAACCCAAATCATGTCTTATCTTGGCATTTCCAGCAAGAGTTTTTAAAGGAAAAGAAGAAGATTATACAAGTTGTTTATGGCTGGTGGATATTTGGGGTATTCTAATTGTCCTTCGGGGTAGACAGTTAACTGAGTTCTTTGCTTTGTGGTTTGTTTATGATGTCTGTATGTTCTTAGGGTTTTCGGGAAAACTATTGCTTGAGGCTTTGCACCTGTGGCAGTTTGTGATATCTGTGTGATATTGGTATAAGAGGAACCTCCAGTAAGGCCTCCTGACTCCATTTTAAATCTCTTAGCCACAAAAACTCTTTTTTGTTTCATTTCTTTTAACAAGACTTTAAGTACAAAACTGTTATGAGGAACAAAGAAGGTCATTACATACTGTTAAGGGAGTCAGTTCAACAAAGACATAATTATAAATATATATATGCACTGTAGCAGTTTGATATTGTTTATGAATTCCAAAAATAGATATTGGATTATGTTTGTAAACTGGTCTGTCGGAGGTTTCACTTTTACTTGATTAAATTATGATTAGGGCTTTGATTGGGCCACATCAGTAGGGCATTGAGTCCCCGCCCCTTGGTGGGCAGGGACTCTCAGATAAAAGGCATGGCAAAGGATAGAGTTGGAGTTTTGATGCTGGAGTTTTGATCCTGGAGTCCGGGAAGTAAACACGCAGGAGAAGCAGATATGTGAGGAAGGAGAGAAGTCTCCATTAAACACAGGCAGAGGCCTTGAGGAGAGAGGCAGAGCCATTCGCCTGATATTCCACAGCTGGCCTTGTGGAGAAAGTGCAATAGCTGAGCCTGGAGAGAAATGGAGCTCCGGGAAGAGAGGAACCTAGGAAGCCTGAACCCTCACAGATGTCGGCAGCCATTTTGCTTCAACACGTGGCAATAAACTTTGGTGAGGGAAGTAACTTATGCTTTATGGCCTGGTAACTGTAAGCTTCTACCCCAAATGAATACCCTTTATGAAAGCCAACAGATTTCTGGTATTTTGCATCAGCACCCCTTTGTCTAACTAATACATGTAACTAACAGCAGAGTTCCAAAATACATGAAGCAAATATTGACAGATTTGAAGGGAGAAATAGGGGTCGGATGTAGCTCAACTGGTTGGGCGTCCGTCTCCCATATGGAGGGACCCGGGTTCGATTCCCGGACCTCCCGGTAAAAAAAAAAAAAAAAAATGAAGGGAGAAATAGACAGTATAACATTAATAGTAGGAAATCTCAATACACCACTTTAAATAATGGATAGAAACATCTAGACAGAAGATCAATAAGGAAATAGAGAGCTTGAACAATGATCTAAACCAGCTAGACCTGGTTTGGTATAAAACATTTCACCCAACAGCAGCAAAAACATTCTTCTCTAGTGCACATGGATCATTCTCTAGGATAGACCATATGTTAGGTCACAAAACTGTTCTCAATACATCTAAAATTATTGAAGTCATACAATGTATCTTCTCTGACCACAATGGAATGAGGCTAGAAATCAATAACAGCGGGAGAAATGGAAAATTCACAAATAATGTGGAAATTAAACAACATACTCTTACGCAACAAATAGTCAAAGAAGAAATCACAAGGGAAATTAGGAAATATCTTGAGGTGAATAAAAATGAAAATACAACATACCAAAACTTATGGAATGTAGCAAAGGCAGTGCTGTAAGGGAAATTTATAGCTCTACAGGCTTATTTTTAAAAAGAAAGACTTCAAATAGACACCTAACCTCAAAACTCAAAACTGGAGGATCTAGAAAAAGGAGAACAAACTAAACCGAAAGCGAACAGAAGGAAAGAAATGGCAAAGGTTAGACCGGTGATAAATAAAATAGAGAGAAAAAAAGATTCAACAAAGCCAAAAGTTGGTACTTTGAAAAGATCAATAAAATTGACAAACCTTTAGCTAGACTGACAAAAAAAAGAGAGGACACAAATAACTTAAATCAGAAATGGACATGGGAACATTACCACCGACCTCAAAGAAATGAAAAGGATATAATGAACAACTGTATACCAACAAATTAGATAACCTAGATGAAATGGACAAATGCCTCGAAACTGCACTCAATCACTAACTCAAGTTTGAGAACCAGTGTCGTAGGGTAAAGTATAAAGGACTAAGAGAGGGCTAGACAGGGTCAGGTGAAGGTGAACAGAACTGGAACAGAAGTGCATGCGAAAAGAGAGGCTGACAGGAAGACACAAAAGTTAGGGCTGTTATTTTGGCAGCAATTTCAGATCATAGAGACAAAATCTAGTTAGACAGGAGAGTGATTAGAGGTGGGGCAGGGAAGAATGTAGAGTAACCTGTTTTATTTGTTTTGGAGGAACTTGTAGAATTAGTGAGACACAAAATTCCAATTTCAGTGATGATGTAGAGGTGCAGTATCCTTAACCAAGTACTCGACTATTTATTAGTTAATAACTTGAACATGTTATTAACCTTTTTATTTATTTTATCTATTTTATTTTTACTGGGAGGTCCCGGGGATCGAACCCAGGTTCCTCCATATGGGAGACGGACGCCCAACCATTTGAGCCACAATAGCCACCCTGTTATTAACCTTTTTAAACTCTCATTTTCTCAAAGGTAAAATTGGAGATAATATTACCCTATTTAGGTTGTTGTGAAGATTAAATGAATTAATCCAAGTGAAGTGCTAAACACAGTGTCTGGCCTGTAAATAAGTGTTGATAAATTTAAGCTACTTATTATTACTATTAACGTTAAAAAGCAGCTGTGGAAAGCAGTATGGTGGCTCTTTAAAAAGTTAAATATAGGGAAGCAGATGTGGCTCAATCGATAGGGCTCCCGTTTACCATATGGGAGGCTTCGGGTTCGATTCCCAGGACCTCCTGGTGAAGGCAAGCCAGCCCACATGGTGCAGTGAGCTGACGCAGCAAGATGACCCAACAAAGGGAGACAAGCAGATACAGAAAAATGCACAGCAAATGGACACAGCAAGCACAAGCAGCAAGGGGGGGATAAATAAATAAATAAATAAAATCTTAAAAAAAAAAAAAAAAAAGTTAAATATATAATTATCGGGGAAACGGATGTGGCTCAAGAGGTTCGGTGTCCGTCTACCACATGGAGAGACCGGGGTTCGATCCCCGGTACCTCCCGGTAAAAAAAAAAAAAATATATATATATAATTATCATATGCCCTAGCAATTCCACTCCTAGGTATATACACAAAGAAATTGAAAACAGGGACTCAAACAGATATTTGCACACTGATGTTCATAGTAGTATTATTCACAATTGCCAAAAGGTGGAAGTAATCCATTTGTCCATCAACAGATAAATGGATAAACAAAATGTGGTATATACATACAATGGAATATTATTCAGCCATAAAAAGTAATGAAGTTCTGGGGGCGGATGTGGCTCAAATGGTTGGGCATCCGTCTGCCATATGGAGGGACCCGGGTTCGATCCCCAGGACCTCCCGGTAAAATAAAAAATATATATATATAGAAGGCGCATGGGCTGCCAGGCTCTGTGTGCCGGTGAGCCACCAGGCCCCGGGAGCCATGCAGCAAGATGATGACGCAACAGGGGAGAGACAAGACGAGATGCCCGGAAAACAGGAACCGAGGTGGCGCAGGCGGCAGAACACCTCTTTCCTACATCGGAGGTCTCCAGGATTGAATCCTGGTGAAGAATGGAGGAGGAGGATGAGAAGAGATGGCAGGAAACAGACACAGAGAATTGCCCAGCGAATGGACACAAAAACCCAGCAATTGGGGAAGGGGGGTGTTTTAAAATGGATAAAGTAAATAAATACATCTTAAAAAAAAAAAAAAAGTAAAAAGTTCTACAAAGGTATGGGAGAGGGAGAAGGAGGAGTTATTGCTTGATGGGTACTATGGCAGTTTGAGATTATTTATGAATCCCAAAAAGAGAAAGATTATGTTTGTAAATGTATCTATTCCTCTGGGTGTGATAACCTCTGATTACATTAAATTCAGTTGCGAGGCCTCTGATTAGATTACCTGTTGAGATTGCTTTGAGGGTTTTTTGATTCGACCACATCAGTAAGGCATGACTCAGGTTGAGTCCCCACTCCATTGGTGGATCTGATATAAACACTCACAGAGACAGACAGACACACAGGAAGAGAGAGCTCTGTCATTTTTGATCCTGCCATGTGACTGAAAGGAGAAAGCTCAAACAACTGAAGCCCCGGGGAGAGATGAGAGATTTTGCCTGATAGCTTTCAGCTGAGTTTTGGAAGAAAGCAGACCAACGGAGACTGATATAGAAGGCCTGGAAAGAAACAAGCCTATGCCAGGAGAGAGAGGACTTCACTTAAGCACGGAGCCTCAAGAGCAGGGGTTCTTAACAAGAGGTCAATGAGCTTGAATTGAAATTCAAAAAAACATTATTCTTGTGGGGATGTGTTGGTGCAGGTGGGATATATTTATTAAATACACAGTATAGTGCAGACTTAGTAAGGGATCCGTGGTTTTCACCTGACTGGCAAAGGGGTCCATGGAACAAAAAAGGTTAAGAACCCCTGCTCAAGAGGAAGAGGAAGCCCAGAGGGGAAGGCAGGGACCAGCCAGGGATCGGCAACCAGCTTGCTTCACCACGTGGCAACACACTGGGATCAAAGATAGCTGACTTTGGTAAGAAATCATCTCTGCTGGTGCCTTGATTTGGCCTTGGGACTATAAGCTTTTACCTCAAATAAGTACCCTTTATAAAAGCCAACAGATTTCTGGTACTTCGCATTGGTACTCCTTTGGCAGAATAATACCAGTACAGAGTGTTTGTCAATAAAATTTATAGAGTGGAGGGAAAGAGACTAGGTAGAGGGAGGTTCACCGTCCTGGGCCCAGCTGAGAGCTCTCTGCTCAATCCAGATCACAAGTGGGAACACTGTACATGGACGGTGATGGGCCATCCTGCGTAGGATGCCAACCATCCCAGTTTCCCGGGACTTTCAGTGCTAAAATGGAGAAAGTTCTGGGCAAGAAAAGTCGGTCACCCTATCCACAAGCTTCAATTTGGGCACATGTTGCCATTAGAATGGTGTCCTTTCCAATGGTGATTTCAGAAAAGAAACCAGTTTGGACCCAACATGGATAAGGAAAGAAAATCATATTTGCTCAATCACACCTACTCTGTCCATCTTTTCCAACAGAAAGAGAGTTGGTATAGCTACAGTGGTGAAGAGAGCAGGCTCTGTAGTCAGCATGATGGGTTCAAGTCCTTGGTCTCCCTTCTAAAAGGGAATGCTCATTAATCATTAATCACATATGGGGAGGGAAGCAACTTTCATTTGGCCGTAGAAGCTAAGTCAAGGGAGAAGAACAGAGGTCTAGAAATGCCTTTCCTAATCACAGCCTACCCTACACAGACATACTGGACAATTAGAGTTGGTTCTTTATCAATCTCGCTTTCACCTTCCTCATTTTCTCAATAGTTGTTCAACATTGTCCAAACGTTCTTCACGTCTGCAACATCTCAAAAGCCTCTTCGGATTATAAGCTGGTGGGCAGGGGCTGTGCCTCACCTGGCCTAGGGGCCAGCAAAGCTCCCACAGCTTCAGCCTTTGACAGGCATGTTAGATACAGCCTGGTCCCCGTTTTCCTTGGTCACACAAGGTAGCTGAGGCGCAGAGCACGTGGCTCGCCCCACACAGGCAGCGGCATAAAGATAATGAGTAATGCAGCGCCTGTGCTTTCAGTTACCTCAGCAGCCTGGGGAGACAGGTAGAGACAGGTGCTGCCGCCCCACAGGGCCAGGCTCAGGCCATTGAACGTTCTCCACATACACAGAGGGTGGCAGTCCAGGCCCAAATGCGGCCTCCCAAGGACACCCCACCCGGAGGACCTGTGTGTACAGCTAGATTCCTACTCCCCTGCTGGGGCGGGGGCCGGCCTCTTGACCTGCCGGGTTGTTTTTGTTGTTTTTCTCAACAGGACATTCGGGGCCTGTTTCCTCAGCCATGAGTCTGCTGCCCCTTCTGCTCTGCATCTTTTTTTTTTAAATTAATTAATTAATTAATTTTACCGGGAGGTCCCGGGGATCGAACCCAGGTCCCTCCATATGGGAGACGGACGCCCAACAAGTTGAGCCATATCCTCCCCCTATGCTCTGCATCTTGACACAGGTTTAAGTTTCTTCCTGCTCTACCCGTTAATGTAATTCTTACAACAGACAAGATAATATAAGAAGATTAACTCGAACACTTGCCAGGCCCTAACGAAACAATTTGCTTCATTATTCGGTGTGTTACCTTCCACGCGCTGAGACTGTTGTACGTTTTTGCAATCACGGCACGCCTCAGTCCCGAAGGGCAGCGAGTTTGTCTATTTTGGCTTCTCTCAATTGCCTGGTGCTTGGTACAATACCCAACACAGAGTATGTGCTCAACAAGTGATCCTGAGTTAATACAGTTTATAATATGCTGTTTTTACGTAGCAGAATAAGAGCATTTCTGTGTGTTTCTGTAGCGTTGATAATTCATCATTTCTAATGGTTCCACAATGGTGCTGAATCAATTTATCGAAGGTTTCCTTATGTTGGAATTTAGATAATTTCTGTTGTCGCTTTTACTATTACAGAGGATGTTATAAACATTTCCCCACCTCATTTTGCTTCTTTGGAATCAGCTCATCAGGATAAATTCCCAGAAATGGAATTCCTGGGTTCATGGGGTGTGAACAACATTATGAGTCAATGTGTGTCTCTTACAGAGCAGAGACAATGCAAACCATGCCCTCCGTGAAGTGCACAGTCTGCTCTCACCTTCCTCACGTCTCCAGGTAAATGACGAGGGCACAGGAGCCACCTCCCAGAGCCCCGCTCTGAAAACCGCCCCCAGAGCCTGAGGACCTTAGCAGAGGTCAGGACACCAGCGGCCAACCCCGTGAGGTGGCACCCAGGAGAGCTTTGGGTTTTTTGTTTTTTTTTTTCAGTACGTAATAATTTATGTACAAAAAAGAGATTATATGCAAACACATTTGGCTATGCACTAAATATTTAGGAAGTATGGACTAAGGGGACAGAAATAGGGCTTAATGAAGGGAGGAGTCAGCTGAGAAAGAAATTTCTTTTCACTGCAGCTTTTTTTTTTTAATTTTCAAAGTAAATATATGTGTATTTTTTTTTCCCTAGGAGGAAAAACTTTTGAGGATTCATTGGTTTTCATTTAACACCATTTCATTGATTTTTCTAACATGTACGTATTTGTTTTTTTTAAACAATTTATTGAAGTATATCATTCCTATATGAACATACATAAACTATAAATGTTCAGTAAACATCATGAACTTACAAAACAAACATGCATAACATCATGCAGGGCTTCCACACATCACCCTGCATTGTTGCGAAACATTTGCTAACAAATCATGAAAGAGCATCGTCAAAGTATTACTACTAACTATAGTCCGTATCTTCCTCCCCTATACATACTTTTTAAGGTTTTATTTATTTATTTACTTTCATCCATTTCTACCTCCCCTCCCGTTTTTGCTGTTTCTGTGTCCATTCACTGGGCAACTCTCTGTGTCCGTTTCTTGTCCTCTCTTCTCATCCTTTCCTCCTGTCTTTACTGGGATTCGATCCTCAGAACCTCCAATGTGGGAGAGAGGCGTTGTATTAGTCAGCCAAAGGGGTGCTAATGTGAAATACCAAAACTGGGTTGGTCTTTATAAAGGGTATTTATTTGGGGTAGAAGTCCACAGATACCAGGCCATAAAGCGTTAGGTTTCTTCTCTCACCACAGTCCATTGCCACGTGTTAGAGCAAGACAGCTGCCGGCGTTTGCCAGGGTTCAGGCTTCTGGGGTTCTTCTCTTCCCGGGGCTGCGTTTCTCTCCGGGCTTAGCTCCTGTTTCCTCCACAAAGTCAACTGTAGACGATCAGGCGAACGGCTTGCTTCTCTTCTCCTGGGGCCTTCTTTCCAATATCAAAACTGCTTCTCAAAAGACTGCTTCAACTGTCCTTTGCCTTGCCTTTTATATTCAATTCCCCACCCACCAAGAGGTGGGGCTCAATGCCCTAATCCTAACCTAATCATGCCCAGATTAACAGATCAGTTTACAAGCATGATCCAATTATATTTTTGGAATTCATAATTACATCAAACTGCCACATTCCACCCTCTGAATTCCAAAAATACATTACAATATTTAAAAAAATTTAAATCAGTAACAATCCAAGTACAAAATCATATCAAAATCATTTTAAAGAAATACAGTTTCTCTTTAGGCAAAGTCCGATCTGCTATAGACCTCTGAATCTTACAAAACCATTTAACTGCTTCCAATACACAAATGGAAAGACAAAAGATAAACATTTTCAATATCATAAGGAGAAATTGGGATGTTAAACATGAGTCAGGGATCCTCTACAGTTCAGTAAACCTGCAGGGCATCCTCCATTCGATTTCAAAGTCTGAGAGTCATTCTTAAGAAGATGGTTTCTTCTCCTTGGCGCCACATGGGGACCCACCCTTTCCACAGGCTTGCCCAGCGGCCATTTACTTGGCTCCACCCTCATCAAGCATCTGGGTGTCAACCAAG
Organism: Tolypeutes matacus; assembly: GCA_026826555.1. Lineage (NCBI taxonomy): Eukaryota > Metazoa > Chordata > Mammalia > Cingulata > Chlamyphoridae > Tolypeutes > Tolypeutes matacus. The sequence goes on from JAKSZT010054569.1 coordinate 1,666,332, forward strand.
CTTCAGACCTCACCCTCCAGGAGTGTTGGGGTGATTGCCACACCTTACCCAATTTTTGGGTTAGAGTCCTAGCCCCCCTAGCACAGTGAGGTGAAGATAACATTCCCCCTAACCTTTGGCACACAGGCTCAACCCTCTCAGAGCAATGGGCTGACCACCTGGCCTTCTCTAATCCATGGGGGACAGGTACACCCCTCTCAGACCAATGGGGTGTTGACCTTAACCACCCTAATCTTTGAGGAATGTGCTCCAACCTCCCTGCACCCTGGGGTGGCAAAACTCTTCCTGAACATCAGGTGGGGACATCCACCCTCTTCAACTGCTGGGGAAAACTCACCCTCTCTGTACATATGGGTGGGGCTCCTCTCTTGGCCCAAGGAGGTGTCTTAATCCCAGATCTCTGCTTCCACGGTTTTCTTCTTAAAGCTGTTTCTCCTTCACTCTCTCCTTTCCATGTCCTCTTTTGTCCAAGCTGACAGTGGTTTTGTTCATACACCTCTCTCAAAAACTTTGTTGGTTTAGCATGCAGGAAGCAGGGGTCCAAGCCATCAGACAGTAAGACTTTCCACAAGTCTTTCCAAGATAACTGCATCTTCAATTCTGAGTTATGAGTTCCAAGTTTAGTAAAGTCTTCAAATAGGGCATTTTCATCTGGGAATTTGATTTCTAGAAACTTGGAAGTTCCAGAATTAGTTTCTGTTTTCTTTTTAACCAAAAGTTCAGTCCTTAGTGTATTTCTCTCGTCTAGTATTTTGCTATAAGATGCAAGGAGAAGCCAAGCCACATTCTCCGAGTTTATCTTGGAAAGTTCTTTAGCTAAATGCTGTGGTTCGCCATTTTTAAATTCTGTCTTCCATGTAACACCAGAAGTTAATCTTGTTAAGTTCTCTGCAACTTTAAAACATGGATTGCCTTTCCTCCAGTTTCCAATAAAAGTTTCATCATTTACTTCTAAGGCATCATAGAAAGTCTCTTTAGCATCCATATTGCTATCGACAATTTCTTCAAAGCGATCTTGGGCTTTTCCATCAAGCATTTCACAATTCTTCCAAAAAATACCCCTTACCCATTTATAAAACCGTTCCAACATTTTGGTATATGCAAAAGCACTTCCCCACTCCTCGGTACCAAATTCTAATTTAGTCAGCCAAAGGGATGCTAATGTGAAATACCAAAACTGGGTTGGTCTTTATAAAGGGTATTTATTTGGGGTAGAAGTCCACAGATACCAGGCCATAAAGCGTTAAGTTTCTTCTCTCACCACAGTCCATTGCCACGTGTTGGAGCAAGACAGCTGCCGGAGTTTGCCAGGGTTCAGGCTTCTGGGGTTCCTCTCTTCCCAGGGCTGTGTTTCTCTCCGGGCTTAGCTCCTGTTTCCTCCACAAGGTCAGCTGTAGACGATCAGGCGAACGGCTTGCTTCTCTTCTCCTGGGGCCTTCTCTCCAACATCAAAACTGCTTCTCAAAAGACTGCTTCAACTGTCCTTTGCCTTGCCTTTTATATTCAATTCCCCACCCACCAAGGGGTGAAGCTCAATGCCCTAATCCTAACCTAATCATGCCCAGATTAACAGATCAGTTTACAAGCATGATCCAATTATATTTTTGGAATTCATAATTACATCAAACTGCCACAGGCATCCTACCACCTACGCCACATTAGTTCCTTGTTTTTTGGTGCGTCTTGTCTTGGCTCTCCCTTGTGTCACTCTCCTTTACATCATCATCTTGCTGAGTGGCTCACGGGGCCTGACGGCACACCCACGCACGGGGCCTGGCAGTTCACCCCCTCGCCGGGCCTGGCGGTGCACCCGCACACAGGGCCTGGTGGCCCATGTGTCTTCTATACTTTTCTATTTTTTATTTTTACTGGGACGTCCTGGGGATTGAACCCAGTTCCCTCCATATGGGAGACGGATGCCCAACTACCCGAGCCACCTTTGTCCCCCTGCTATATCTCTTAAGGTTGACCAAAGATACCCAAAGTTAGTCTTTTCCCGTACAGGATGGTGATATAATAAATCAGTCTTAGTTTATCACCAGCATTCCAAAAACCAGACCTAGGGAGAAAAACTAGGTCTGGGGACACATGCATGGTTTCTAATATAGCGAATATTTAGCCTACCCTGATTAACACAAAATCAGGTTAGTGAGAAGATTTTCATGAGCTTTGGGTTTTTGAAGTGACTGTTATCTGAGCACTGAAGTAGATTATTAGCAGAAATGAACTCTTTTCTCCCGGGTCCTCAACAAAATCCCAAAACATGGCCCCTATGAGAACGCAAAGCTTCCAAGAGGCAGCATATCTCCTGCCACTTGGCCGGAGCATCAAGCAGTAACGACAGCTGCTCTGATACTGAATGAGACATTGAGATCTCAGTGCCTGAAGGAGGCTTGTGTTGGTTTCTGTGGTCGCTCTGACATTGAACCACAAACTTAGTGGTGTGAAATAGTGTAGATTAAGTATCTTACAGTCCTGTAGAGGTCTGACCTGGGTCTTACTGGGCTAAAACCAAGGTGTTGTCAGGGCTGCATTCAACAAGCAGACAAAGAGCAAAAGGGACAACGAGCAAACAATGAGCAGACAAGCAAAAACAAACGAGCAAGGAACGGATGTGTCTCAAGCAGTTGAGCGCCCGCCTCCCACATAGGAGATACTGGATTCGGTTCCTGGTGCCTCCTAAAGAAAAATAAACAAACAAATGGACAACAAGTAGACAATGAGCAGGGAACAATGAGCAGACAATGAGCACAAACAATGAGGAAAAACAATGAGCAAATAAGGGAGCTATCTTGTGTGTGGGGGGAGAATTAACAAATAATTTTTTAAAAAGATGTGCATTCACAGAATATAAAACATTATTTATTCACTTATAATGAATGACTAAATGGGGTGAGTCAGAGAACTCTGCATCATCCAGTGATACTCAGAGAAGACTGTCTGGGATGCCATGTGGGCTCACCGGTGCCTCTAACACCAAGGCTGGGCTCGCATCTGTGGGCCACTGAAACAGCCTGCCCCGCTTCCTGTCCAGGTCCAACCTCTGCACAGGTGCCTGCCACTGTTGGAAGGTGGGGGTGGGGCAGGGTGACATACTGCAGCCCCAGGCAAGAAGAGCGCAGGGCGAGGGGAGGAAGGCTCACGGGTGGCCCTTGTACATCACGAGGTCACTGAGATGCCCTTGTTTGCTAAAGTCTCTTTACAGGGGTTTCTTCCTGCAGGGACAGCACTTTCTTCCTTGGTGGTCCTCATCCCTTTGCCTCCCCAGGCTGCTGGATTTTGCCCACCTACATCCTGTGTGTAGGAAAAGTTCCCCTGGAGAGGCTCTGTGAGGAATGAACCAGCCAACAGGTGGTGTGTGTGAGTGTGTGTGTATAAGCCTTGGAACTGTGAGACCAGATCAGCTGAGCTCTTCCCCACCCCACCCCGACTCATGAGTAAAATGAAGGAAATACAAAGGAGAGTAAGCCAGGGTGTTCAAAGTTCTCTCTTGAAAGCCTTCAGGTGAGGGTGTGAGCTGAGGCCGCAGATTTCAGGGATACGGATCTGCTGGCACATGGGCAGCAAGTGAATTTCTTTTGTGATGCTACATCGGGTTCTGGGCCTGGGATTCAGGACCAATTATAGCTGACTCAGAATCTTAGCTATACACAGATCATAAAGGCATGTTGGTGCCAGATCCTTTTTGTTTGTTTGTTTTAGTTTATTATTTTTATCAGCCCCCCCCCCATTGCTTCCTCATCTGTCTGCTGATCTTCTTTAGGAGACACTGGGAACTGTACCTGGGATCTCCCATGTGGGAGGTGAGTGCCCAACCGCTTGAGCCACATCTGCTCCCGTAGTTCAATTAATTTTTTTTCCCTCTGAGTTACCAGGTCCAGGGACTGAACCCTGGACTTTGCACGTGAGAAGACTGCACTCAACCAGTGAGCCACATCGGCTCCCGAGATACTTTTTTGAGCTCTACAATGCAGGCTTCCAACACACCACTGTATGGCAGCCGAGCCTGTGGCTCTCCCCAGCAGTGCAGCAGGGTGGTCAGAAGCTTGTCCATCACTGGCACCTCTGTGGGGTTCGTCCTCTCACACATCTGGACAAGGGCACTCACAGAGATCTACCAGATAAGACACGGCACTACTGTCCCTCGTTTTGCTTAAATCCGTTTGGGCTTCCAGCAAGACTAATCGATGGGGATTTTGCTCTCTTCTCTGGATCCAAAGGTAAAATGTGGTCCTTTTGTTTCTGGAGATGCCTGAAAAGAAATGTCTTCTTTCATGAAAGCTAATTTATTTTCTGATTGAATTGTGTTTATTTATTTACAGGCAGCGTGGAGTCAGACTGACATGGGTTTGAGTTTTGACTCTCACTTTCTGGACCAAATCCTCTTTGGGCTTCAGTCTTCATATTTAGAAAATGAATCTAATAATACTTGCCTTATGGGAGTGTCTAAGAGCAAAATGAGGTAATGATGTAAGGTGTGTAGCACAGTGTCTGGCATTTCATAAGCACCATTTGTGTTACTTCTCCAGATGGAGCAGGGCTCTGTCTTATTCACCTTTGTACTCATTCAGCTATCACAGTTTATGGGTCATGGATAGAGCTTAGTCACGTTGATTTTTAACGTACTAATCTCTTACTAAGAATTACTAAATTTTGTGGAGGATTAGAAAATTTTATTACACGACTCCTTGCCCACAAGTTACAACAATCTGATTGGAAGTGCCAGGATTAATCAAAGCACATTGGAGAATAAACAGAGAAGATAAGAAATGATAAGTGGTAAAAAAATAAATGGCACACGGAAGCAAAAATTAAATATATAAGTAGTAAAAAAAGAAAAAAAAAAAAAGGCATACATTCTAAGTTTATAGTTCTCCAAACAGGGCTCAGTTCTTCAAATTCTGACATTCACAGTGTCAGTTCACATCTGTATTGTTTTTGACAGTAGCCTGTTTTTCAGATCCTGGCAGTTTTGATGGGGAAGACAGGGGCTAATTTTGGAGCAGGGACACTGTAACTAGAAGACAGATCTGGATAGGAATGCAATAGGCTTCAAGAAAGCATCAAGCTCCTAGGGATGGGATGGAGGTAATCTGCAGCCAGGAAAATGAAGTTTAAAAAGGGAAGTGAGAGGGCACTGAAGACAACATTTAGCTCCTGAACCCTTTTGCTGATGCTTTCTTCTTCCTTCTGGGTGTGAGTGAAATAATAGAATTTAGGCCTGGAAACTACCCTAAAAGTATTCTGGGGGAGTGGATGTGGCTTAAGCAGTTGAGCTCCCACTTTCCACATGGGAGGTCCTGGGTTCAGTTCCTGATGCCTCCTAAAGAAGACAAACAATGAGCAGACAACAAGTAGACATTGAGCAAAAACAATGGGCAGACAACAAGCAGATGAGAAAAAAACAACGAGCAGACAACAAGCAAGACAATGAGCAAAACAACAAGTAGACAATGAGCAAAAACAAATAAGTAGGGAAGCGGATGTGGCTCAAGTGGTTGGGCTCCCATTTACCATATGAGAGGCCCCGGGTTCGGTTCCTGGTGAGGGCAAGCCGGCCTGCACAGCATGGTGAGCTGACAGCCCCACGCAGCACAGTGAGCTGGCGCAGCAAGATGATGCAACAAAGGGAGACAAGCAGACACAGCAAATGGACACAGAGAGCACAAGCAGCAAGGGGGGGATAAATAAATAAATAAAATAAATCTTTAAAAACACAACAACAAATAAGTAGGGAGTGGATGTGGCTCAAGTAGTTGAACGTCCACCTCCCACATGGGAAGTTCTGGGTTCGGTACCTGGTACCTCCAAAAGGAAAAAGAAAACAAAACAAAAACAGACAATGAGCAACAAAAACAAAGAAACAATGAGCAGAAAAGGAGCAGACAACAAGCAAAAACTATGAGCAGACAACAAGCACAAACAATGAGCAAAAACAACAAGCAAACAGAGGAGGGAGCCGTCTCAGGCAGGAGGAAGTATTCTGAATTGGTTGGTTCACCTAGATGACAGTGTAAGTTGCTCCAGGGTGCCATTCCCCCCAAAGAATCTTTGAACAACTAGCAAGACCTGGCAGAGCCAGCTTCCTTAATACTCCAGAAAACAGTAAAGCATTGCAGTAAATGGGCAAGTGTCAAATCAAGAAAATGTAGCTATAAAAATGGTAGGAGAAACTCCTGACACTTTTGCTGGCCCCTCTGTCATCTCCCCCCAGGCATGGAGTGAAGCCAGCCTGTGATTCCATTGTGGGTCCCGCCCTGTTCCAGAGGGAGCAGAATAACCCCTCTGGGCAGACTGGGGTGCCAGAATGTTGGTGCCAAACTATCAGGGAGCAGCATGAAAGACTCAACCAGGAAACTTCTCCCTGGCTCAAGTGACAGTCTGAAAGACTGTGCCAGGAAATTAATCTCTGGTTTGCCCTCTCAGAAGAAGCCCAACAGGCAGTGACAGTTTGTAGACATCTAAAACAGCATAAAAAACAATTAAGTCAAAGTGGCCTGGGCAAAGGATTACTCACAGATTTCTATAAATGGGGGACTATCTAAGGCCATGAACAAGCACGTGCCCAGGACAAGACTCAGGCTCAGAAAAGGAGAGGACACTGCATGTCACTTTTGAATTGGGCTGATCTTGTTAACAGGGCTAAACTCAGGACAGCACTAGCCAACATAAAGCCAATTTGTAGACTGTGAAAGGTGTTTTGTTGTTTTTTTTTTTTTTGCCTTGTTTTCTTTGTTTTTGTTAACTCTTGGCAGTCAAGGAAATCTCTGTTGACCCGGCCCGCGGGTCGATCGAACCGAAACCTGAAAGAGGGAGTGGGAATGACGGAGACAAGAGACACGAAGAATGGAGACAAGACAGGGCTCTGATCAAGTCTCGTTTATTGAGGTTAAGTTGTGGGTATATATGATGTTTGAGGAAGCCTCCTGATTGGATGCTCCTGCTACGTGGAGTTCCCTGATTGGGCACCCCCACCTCTGGCGGGAAAACCACCGCCCTGGGCACTCCCACTTCTGGCGGGAAACCACCGCCCAGAACTGATTGCATAAAGAAGAAATACAGAACGAGAAATAGGAAATAGTTGCACAAAATGGCCTTAACACACAAGATGGCCGTAATAATAACGGTGCCAGGGGCAGCTTCCCACAGGTCCCCCCTTCTTTATTTTATTTCAAAGAAGTGGATGACTGACAAGGTGACCGGTCTTGAGGGGACTGTGCCTGTCTTAGGTCAGAGCGAGCTATAGAAAGGCAGCATTTACCTTACCCGTCATCGAGAATCGAGGCAGCAAAGGCCACGTCTCTGTCTTAGGTGGTTATTTCTGCCGATGTGAAATGCCCAGTTGCCCGTCATTGGCTAGCCAGCCCAGCGCTCCAAGACATATTGGTGAGGTTTTTTAAGCTTCACGATCGGCCATGTCCAGTCAATGATAATGGACCTGGATGGGCTGCATTCTTATGGCATCCAGTTGTTGTTTCACAAAGGCCATGAGTTTGTTAAAGAGAAAAGATCCTAGCGATAGGAGTGTTAATAAGCCAAGCACAGGTCCCAAGATGGGGAGTAGATAGGGTAGCATTCCATTAAGCCCACTCCATAAGGGGTTGTCGGCTAATTCTTTTCTTCTTTTTTCCAGGTCTTCTTGCAGCATTTTGATTTTGTCCCGGACAATGCCAGATTTATTGGCATAAAAGCAGCATCATTCCTGTAAGGCTAAACATATCCCCACCGTGTTCAGCTGTTAATAAGTCTAACCCCGTCCTATTTTGTAAGACTACCTCGGCCAAGGAGTCTAATTGATCCTGGATATCTTGAATAGTACCTGACAAGGCCTGAACATCTTCAATTAGTTGTTTAGATAAACTTTTATATTGAGTGATAGAGAATCCTAAACTGGCTGATCCAGTGGCTAAGGCTCCAGTTTTACCTAAGGTAGCCAGAAGTGGGATAAACTGTACGGCCCTTTTATGGTGGCCAGCTATGAAGTCCAACCTAGGAACTGGCACGGGCTCCTCTCCCGGAATAATATCTATGTTGGGGAGGAGGGTGGCCAGAGTACATAACCCTGTCCAGTTAGTAGGTAAGAGGGAATAGGCAAGATTATTGCCGCAAACGAACACGGAGCTTTGGCTTGCGCAGAGAGCATCAGATATATTGATTATTGTTTTACATTGAGCGAATTGGAGCAGCCCCAAATCGACTTCATCACTATTGTTAAGCGACTGGGAGAATAGACAAAGAGAACTATTCAAAAACATTGGCTGCACTGCAACAGGTGGGATAAGGGCGCAAGAATTGTTATGGGAGCTGCGATTGTGATAAGGATAATAAGTATCGTTGAGGGCTGGTATAGCTGATGGCATAGGAGCTCCCGACTGTAAGCACAACCAGCAGTCTTGAGCGACATTAGGTGCTGATTCATTGAGTAATTTAAAGGTGGCCTTGAGAATGTCAAAAGTTTGAGCATCTATATCTAGATTCTCAGTTTTAGGTAAGGCCAGGGGGTGATAGCCAATTTGAGGAAATAGGTTTTTTATTAATTCTTCCACTCTATTTTGAATGGAAATCTGTCGGACCTGGTCCTGCCTGACACATGCACGGGAGGTTTTTGGGTCCAGCAGACCGGTTTCCCTACCCGGCCTATACAGGAGGCTTGGGCAAGCTTAGGGTAAGTAGTCCCCGGGGTGGTGTCCCAATCTCCTCCAAAACTGCCAGGAAAATTCTTGGTTAAAATGGCAGTAAAATATGTTTTATTATCCAGTCTGGTACAAGTCTGGAACTCACTATAACAAGTGCTGTGCATGGTCTGTGGAAAGGTGGTACAGGGGCAACTCCCCGGTCTGCCATTTTTAGAGGGGATTGCCTTTGGATGATTTATGCATACCCAAAACTGCTCAAACCCTCCGGAATTGATTGGCGCAGCCTGTAGATAGGCAGTTGCTGTGCCGCATTGTACTGTTCGGGTATATGTCCCAGGAGTGGTTGTGTAGCCCTCACTGCACTCACAAGGTTTACCATAAAGCTTCTCTAGCAAGGTATTAGGGGAAACAGGGGATCCCATGCCCCCCATGGGAGGTGGCCAAAAGACAGCACACCGTCCAGATTTGTAAATATGGCTTTCCATGCTGCTTCATTTCCTACAAGGCAAGAAAACAATGTTTTCTCAGGGAGAGTCCTCTGCCCTGGACACATGGTTATTGTCTATTTGTTTGACCATTCGTTCCGGCAGCCATCTGGCTGCATCCATTTCTTTAGAATAAACGCAAACTGACCCTCTACCCCATATCAGGACAGGGTCTGGTCCATGCCAAGTATTATCCAGAGGGTCGTTCCATAAGACGGTAGCAAATTTTGTATTAGTATTAGTATGCCAGAAACGTTCTGCTGCAGAGCGTCCATCTTTGTCCAGAATTTTAAAATTTAAAATAAAAAGAGAATGAGCTAATAAATTTCTGGGGGATCCCTTATTAGGGTACCATTCCCCCTTCTTTAATTTATTTAATGTATTTTTCAAGGATAAATGAGCTCTTTCTACAATACCTTGTCCCTGAGGGTTATATGGTATACTAGTAACATGTTTTATAGCGAGCTGTTGGCAGAATTTGGGAAACATTTGGCCTACATAGCCAGGGCCATTATCTGTCTTAACTTGTTGTGGGAGGCCTAGTACTGACATGGTTATTAACATATGAGCAATAACATTTTTTCCTGCTTCTCCTGTTTGGAGAGTGGCATAAATGAAACCACTAAAGGTGTCTATAGTAACATGAGCATACTTTAGATTTCCAAACTCAGGAATATGTGTTACATCCATTTGCCAAATAGCCTTAGGTAAGAGACCTCGGGGATTAACTCCCAAATGGGGTGTAGGTAAGAGGGTTATACAAGAGGGGCATTGTTTAACAATCTGGCGAGCTTGTTCTCTGGTGATTTTAAACATTAATCTTAAGGTATGTGCATTTAGATGATGTAATTGGTGAGCTTTAACAGCTTTAGCTACATTATTTTGAACACTGTTATTTTGTCTGGCAAGACTGATATAACATGAAATCCGTGTGGCTTGATCGGCTATGCGATTGATTGCCTTGGACTAAGGGTCCAGGAAGATTTGAATGGGCTCTTAGATGACCAATAAAGAAGGAGTGAGCTCGGATTTGAATGAGGGATTGTAGCTGTAAAAATAACAACGCCGTAGACCACACTCTCTGTGATTATACCAAATACCACTGATTGTACACTTTGGATAAATTGCACGCTTTATTAATGGATATCAATAAAATCGATTTGTTAAAAAAAAAAAAAAGAGCATTAGATTAGAGACAGAGGTGAATAAAAAAACTCTGGTTTGAAAAAAAAAAAAAAAAACAATGCTGCTTCGGAAACGTGTTTTATTTGCGCAGCGGTTTCAAGTAGTGGAACGGATTGAGCTATATATGCACTATCTGTAAAAAGATTAAAAGGCTTGTTTGGGAAGGCTGAGAACACAGCGATAACAGCCTGTAATTCTATAAGGTGAGCAGATTTAGAAGGAGTATAAAATTGGACGATCTTATCATTGACCACATATGCAGCCCTTCCAGAGGAGGACCCGTCAGTAAATATTAAGAGGGCATTGACAATGGGTTGTGTACAGGTTTTTACAGGGAAAACAAAATCATGGGTACTAAGAAGTGAAGGAGTTTATCAGTGGGATAATGGTTATCTATTTGTCCGGCTTATGATGCACAGGCAATAGGTCAGCAGTCGGTGGTTTGCAGAAGCCAATCGATCTGATTTTTGGTGTATGGTTGAACTATACTGTCGGGTTCTTTACCAAAATAATGCCTGCCTTGCTCTCTTCCTAAGCAAATAACGTCAGCAACCGCTTGATAGTAGGGGTAAATTACCTTAGCGGGTGATGTGGGCAAATGAACCCACATTATGGGGGCTGTTTGCCAGAACACTGCAGTGGGAGTAAATGAGGTTTTGCATATAACAAAAAGCAAGGGCTGACTATAATCTATGGCAGTAACAAATTGGGAGAGTATGGCTTGCTCAACTAACTTAAGAGCTTGGCATCCTTCTTGGGTGATTTCTCTAGGGGAATTTGGATTGGAGTCTCCCTGGAGGATATTAAACAGTCGTTTTAGATCTCCTGTAGTTAGTTTCAAATAAGGACGTAGCCAATTTACGTCTCCTAAGAGTTTTTGGAAGTCATTTAAGGTTTTTAAATTGTCTAACCTGAGTTCTATCTTTTGATTAGTTATTTTATTTCCTGACATTTGGAACCCCAGGTAGGTATATGGGTCCTGCAGCTGTACTTTATCAGGGGCAATTTGAAGCCCTTTTGATTCTAAAGCTATTTTGAGATCATAAAAACACTTTAGGACCTCTTGTCCATCTTTTCCTGCCATTAGGACATCATCCATGTAATGTATAATATAAAGACTGTTCCATTTAGCTCTGACATCTTGTATGGCTGTGTCTACAAACTTTTGACATAATGTAGGACTATTAGCCATGATGCCCTGTGGTAAGACTCTCCACTGATACCTTTTCATAGGTCTTTTAAAATCGACAGAAGGAAGGCTAAAGGCAAAACGTTTTTGATCTGAGGGATGTAACGGAATGGTAAAAAAGCAATCTTTCAGGTATATGATAATTTTATAATGCCCAAAAGGAATAGCTACAGGGGATGGTAGGCCAGCTTGTAGGGCCCCCATAGGCACCATAGTTTTATTTACTGCCCTTAGATCTTGTAGAAGTCGCCATTTTCCAGATCTTTTTTTAATGACAAAGATAGGGGTATCCCAGGGTGAATTACTTTCTATAATATGACCCGCTTCTAGCTGTTCCTGTACTAACTGCTGTGCGGCCAATAATTTTTCAGAGGATAAAGGCCATTGATCAACCTATACAGGTTCGTCTGAAAGCCAAACGATTTCGTCTGCATGGGGTACAGGGGGATCAATGACCCCTAGGATAAATTCCCTAGTCCCTTTTTGTCACATTGTCCTTTAATGTGTAAGGGTTGAGTAATTCCTGATTCCTTTTTCCCCAGTCCTTTCCCTGGCTTAAATCTTTGTGAGAGCATTTGATCCATAATCACCTCATTAGGGCTATACATGAGAAGTCCTAACTGAGAAAGTAAGTCCCTCCCCCAAAGGTTAATGGGGAGCCCCTGTATTATGTAGGGCTGTATTGTTCCCTGATTTCCTTCTTTATCCCTCCAGGTTAATATTTTTGAACTTTTTTCAGGGTTTTGGCTTTGGCCTATACCTTTTAAATTTGTTAAAGTGGGAGAAAGTGGCCAATTGTGTGGCCATGTTTCCTTTTTTAGGATAGTAACGTCCGCCCCTGTGTCTACTAGCCCATCAAATTCTCTTTCATCTAGCCATAGGGTCATCATAGGTTTGTTGGCTGAGACAGCCTGTACCCAATATATGTTGGAGGAACCAAATCCTCCTGTACCACGCGTAGGATGCTTTATCTGATTATTGGTGTTGATTAAGGGAAGCAATAATAGTTGAGCAATTCTTTGGCCTGAGGGAATAGTGGTGATATTTTGTGGGGAGGATGCCATACTTTTTATTTCTCCGGTATAATCATTGTCAATGACACCCGGAGAAATGTGGAGCCCATTAATCGTGGAGCTGCTTCATCCGATTACCAACCCGAAGGTGTTTTGTGGCAGGGGACCAAATATGCCTGTTGCCAGAGTCTGTACCCCCATTTGTGGCATTAGTACTGTGTGGGTGGTGGGACAGAGGTCCAATCCTGCGCTCCCTGGGGTGGCTCGGCAGAGGTCTGGAATGGATTGTTGTTTGCTGGGACAAAGCTGACCTCCCCAAAAGCTTGTCTGGGTTTGGGGGCCTGGGGCTGGCCCCGATTCCCGTTTCCCTGAAGGGGAGGCAAAGGTTGGCCTTGGGCATGAGTTTTTGATTTACATTCATTAGCCCAGTGTTTCCCTCGGTGGCACCTAGGGCACAACCTAGGCGAAGTACCCTTCCCTTCAACCGTTTTAGGGCTTTTACAATTTTTTGCAAAATGCCCCACTTCCCCACAGGCGAAACACCTTCCTTTATTTTGTTGGGCTAAATATTGTTTAACTGTATATCCTTGAAGGGCCCCCGCCATAGCTAACCCTTGTTGGTAAGTGGCTCCTATGTCTGAGCACAGTCTAATATAGCCAGACAAGTCTGTCTTTTTTATGTATGGGCGGATCACAGCTTGACAAGCGGCATTCGCGTTCTCAAAGGCTAGCTGCTTTACAAACTCAGTCCCTGCCTCAGCATTGCTGAATATTCTCCCCGCGGCTGTTATGAGCCGATGCACGAAGTCTGCAAACGGTTCATCCGGCCCTTGTTTTCTACTGGTAAGAGAAGAGCTGAGGTCTCCCTTAGTAGGCAATTTTCTCCACGCCTTGGAGCCTGCAGCTTGAATTTGGGCAAATAACCCGCCATCATACTGCATTTGGGCCTCATTAGTAGCATAATTTCCTTCTCCTATTAACATATCTAGAATCCACCCATTGCCTGCTTGTGCATTTTGCCTAGCAGTGTCCTTACAGATTTCAACATATTCTGATTTCCATAACAAATAATCTCCACCGGACAGGGTGTCTGGGGTGATAGTATGCCAATCGATAGGAGTAAGCCAATTTTCAGCAACTGATTCAACAATAGTTAGTGTGTAGGGAGCGGTAGCTCCATACTGGACAACAGCAGTTTTTATTTCTTTTATGACCTTAAAGTCGAAGCCATTGTGATGTCTCCAGGCTTGACCTTGATTATCTATGGTTTCCGCAACAGGAAAGGCCTCTGGCTCCTCTAAGTCTATTAAAGAACGAGAAGCCTGATGGGTTTTTTGAACTGCTCCCCTTGTGGGAGGTTTAACATGCAGTTCAGTGGTTTTGCTGTCATTTTTAGCTTTCCCTATTTTTAATCTTTCTAATTGAGACAGGAGTTCCTGATGCTCCTCTTCCAATTTAATTTGTTCTTTCAACTTTTCTATTTTTTCTAATAAGTCTTTTTACCGGCATCACTACAGGTGATGAAGGCGCTGAAGGGGGAAGGATATATGGTGGGGGTTGGTTTAAGGAAGGTGGCTAATTCGGATTATGATATCTAGCTGCCTCTTCTTCAAGATCGTCCCATTCTATGTCGGACGAATCGTCATTGGTCTCATTTTTAAAATTTTTAAGGGAAGGATATAATTTTTTATGTCTGGTCCCTAGTTTTGGTTTGGCCCCTTTTTCACTTGTATTTTCCTTTTCTGCCTTTGTTGCTGGCTTTTTTGCTTTTTGCATTAATTTTACTTTGATTTTCGCTATCTAATGAAATTAGATCTTCCTTATGATCAGGACCTGAGGGTTCTACTGATAAGTCACCCTCTGGATTTTTTACACATTTGTCAGGGCCCATGCTTTTCTGACTTTCTCCCTGTCCCTTTTGCAAGATTGCTTTGCCCTTCTCAAGTACTGCTGCTATCGTACTGTCCCTGTGGCGAACACTTAGAATTTCATATATCAGATTCCAGTATGAAAAGGCAGTTACTGGGATTTTTTCAGGCCCAAAAGTTCTATAATAATCCTGTAGGGCGTCTCCTACCCTCATCCATCTTTTTTCATCGATGGTTCCTTCCTGTGGGAACCACGGGCAAACCTCTTTTAAAAATTCGAAAAACTTTAACAATTGTTTCACTTTCACCTTTACTCCTCGCGTCTTTAAAGCATCTTTGAGACCTTCTACAAATGTCTCATGCTGGCTAATTTCTTGTCCCATAATCGCTGATCACTTACCGAGGCCCTGGCTGCGAGGCAGGTTCCCCTGCAGCGTCCTCTAACTTCTCGGGTTCTTGCCGGCTCCTCGATTGGCATTCCTCACTAGATCCCTCGTGTTCAGGTCCCTGTCCGGGTGCCACTTGACCCGGCCCGCGGGTCTATCGAACCGAAACCTGAAAGAGGGAGTGGGAATGACGGAGACAAGAGACACGAAGAATGGAGACAAGACAGGGCTCTGATCAAGTCTCGTTTATTGAGGTTAGGTTGTGGGTATATATGATGTTTGAGGAAGCCTCCTGATTGGACGCTCCTGCTACGTGGAGTTCCCTGATTGGGCACTCCTACTTCTGGAGGGAAACCACTGCACAGTACTGATTGCATAATGAAGAAATACAGAACGAGAAATAGGAAATAGTTGCACAAAATGGCGTTAACACACAAGATGGCCGTAATAAAACAGTACCAGGGGCAGCTTCCCACACTCTGTCATATCATTCATTAGGTGGACACAAACTTAAGGAATAGACTGCTCATGGACTAACACTTTAAAATATTAAAATGAACAGTGTGCAACAAAAGATTGCAAGACAAACAAAGAAACAAGAAATGATGGCACATCCAAAGGAACCAGCCAAAAATCCAGAAGCCATCAATGAAGAAGACCAAACTTTGGACATAACAGGAAAAGATTTTAAAAAATGATCCTCCAGAGAGCAGATGTAGCTCAAATGGTTCAGTGCCTGCTTCTCATATACGAGGTCCCACTTTTGAGCTACCACAAACAAACAAATAAACTAACTAACTAACTAACTAACTAAAAAAACCAACTCTCATTGGGGAGCAGATGTAGCTCAAGTGGTTGAGTGCCTGCTTCTCATATATGAGGTCCCAGTTTCGAGCTACCACAAACAAACACACAAATAAACTAACTAACTAACTAACTAACTAACTAACTAACTAACAAAAACAACTCTCATTGGGAAGCAGATGTAGCTCAGTGGTTGGACGCTTGATTCTCATGTACAAGGTCCTAGGTTCAATTCTTGGTACCTCTTTAAAGAAAAAAGATCCTCAGTATACTCAAAGAGATACAGATAAACACAGAGAAACAACTGAAGTATATCAGGAAAACAATGAATGAACAATATGAGAATCTCAATAAAGAGAGAAAATTTTTTAAAAGAACGCCCCCCCCCGCCCCCCAAATTAGTGGAGTTGAAGGCCATAAGAGCTTAAATGAAAAGTTTCCTAGAGGGTTTCATCAGTTGCTTGGAGCTGGTAGAAGTAAGAAGCAGTGAACTTGAAGGCAAGAAATTGAAATGATTCAGTCTGAGGAACAGAAATTAAAAAGAATGAAAAAAGTGAAGAGAGCCTAAGAGAAATGTGGGACATCAATTGTACCAACATATGCATTAAGGCAGTCCCACAAGGAGATGAATGAGAGAAAGGGGTGAAAGGAATATTTAAACAAATAATGGCAGAGAACTTCCCAAATTTAGCAAAAGAAATGAATATGCACATCAAGAGCTCAACAAACCCCAACAGGATAAACTCAAAGACAATGACACCCAGATATATAGTAGCCAAACTGTTGAATGCCAAGGACAAGAAGAGTTCTGAAAGTAGAAAGAGAAAAGCAATGTGTCGTGTACATGGGAATCCCAATAAGGTTAAGTGCCAATTTCTCATCAGAAAACATGGAGGCAAGAAGGCAGTGGGGCATATTTAAAGTGCTGAAAGAAAACAATTGCCAACAAAGAATTTCAGATCTAGTGAGAATGTCTTTCAAAATATAGGGAGCGATTAAGACATTCCCAGATAAACAAAAGCTAAGGGAGTTCATCACCACTAGACCTCCCTAATAGCAATGCTAGAAGGAGTTCTATAGACCGAAAGGAAAGTACACTAGACAGTCTATTGGAGCAGCAATAAAAAATTTACCTCCAGTGAAAGGTACCTGTATTAGTCAGGGTTCTCTTGGGAAACAGAATCAGCAGGAGATATCTGTCAATAATATGAAAATTTAAAAGAGTCTCTCACACGACCGTGGGAATGCACAAGTCCAGGTTCCACAGGCAGGCTGCAAACCAGGGGCTCCCATGAAAGCCCGATGAAAGGTCGTTGATGAGTTTCTGGGAGAAGTTGCCTGTCCAATGACGAGCTGGGAAATTCTCTCTGAATGTTGAAATCACTTCCACTTTTAAGTCATTCAACTGATTGGATAAAAGTGTCACCCATTGATGATGTAATCTCCCTGATTGATGCAGATGTAATCAGCCATCCACGCAGTAAACTCACTGGTGATCGAAGTCCATAAATGCTCTTGTATTACAATTAGCTCAGTGCTTGCTGGAACAAACATCTGGACACAACTACCTGGCCGAGTTGACACATTAGCCTAACCATCACAGTACCAATATGGGTAATTATAAATTTCAGTACTATTGTATATTTTTAAGTATATAATTCCACTCTTTACTCTTTACATGTTCTAAAATGTATATGCATAAAAGTAATGATAAATGTACAGTTTGGGACATACAATATATAAAGATATAATTTGTAACAAGTGTGACACAAAGGTGGGGAGGCAGATGGGTAGAGAAACAGTGTATGTGTATGCTATTGAAGTTAAGTTGGTATCAAATCAAGTGTGAACATGATAGATTTAGGATGTTAAATTTAAGTTCCATGGTAACCACAAAGAAAATATTTGAAAAATATATAGAGAAGGAAATGAGAAGGGACTTAAAATGGTATGCTATAAAAAATCGAGCAAATATCAAAGTAGGTATTAACAGAAGAATTGAGGGACAAAAAACTTAAGAGACTTACAAAGACCACATAGCAAAATGGTATGCAAATAATAACCAAAAGAAAGCTGGGATAGTTACATTAATATCAGATAAAATAGACTCTAAGTCACTAGCTGTTATGAGGTACAAAGAAGGTCACTGCACACTGATAAAGAGGTCAATTCAACAAGAACACATAACAATTATAAATATGTACAGAAAAAATAGATAAATTAAAAAAACATTTGTGCACCAAAGGACTCTATCATGAAAGTAAAAAGACTACCTGTTCAATGGGAGAAAATATTTGGAAACCACATATGCGGTAAAGGTTTAACATCCAGAATATATTTTAAAATCCTACAATTCAATAACAAAGAGACAAGCAAACTAGATAAAAATTGGGCAAAAGACTTGAATAGATATTTCTCCAAAGAGGATATATAAATTGCCAAGAAGCCCATGAAAAGATGCTCAACATCATTAGCCGTTAGGGAAATGGAAATCAAAACCACAACGAGATACCATTTCACACCCACTAGAATGTCTTCTATTAAAAACAAACAAACAAACAAACAAACAAATAAAAACCCCGAAAGTTGGTGTCAATGTAAAACAGTGCAGCTGCTGTGGAAGACCGTTTGGCGGTTCTTCAGAAAGGTAAGCTTCCAGAAGTAAACAAAGGAGATTATCTTTGAAACCTTAGGGTGGTCGAGGAATCCTAAAACAAGACCTAAAAAGCATGAAAAATAAATGAAATTTGAGAAGTTTGAATTCATGAAAACTAAAAGCTGCTGCTCATTAAAAGATGCTTAAGAAAATGAAAAGGAAAGACGCACCAAGAAAATATTCATAATACATAAACCTGACAAAGGAATTGTATCTAGAATACATAAAGAACTCCTACAAATGAATTTTTATAGAAAGCAGCTCAATCTTAAAAAGTGGGCAAAAAACTTGAACAGACACTTTAATGAAAAGAGATAAAAGGTCAATAGGCATGTGAAAAGAGACTCAGCATCTTTAACAAATTTAAACCACTGTGAGAGAATATTATATACCCATTAAAATGGACACTATTAAAAAGTGACAGCTGTAAATGTTGGCAAGAATATGGAGCAGCTTGAATTCCCAGACATTGCTGGTGATGGTATAAAATGATAAACCACTTGGGAAATTTGGCAGTTTCTTACAATGTTAAACATCTACTTATTCAGTGACACAGCAAGTCCTCCCAAGAGAAGTGATGTGTCTATGAAATGCTTTTATAGTTTTAGATTTAATTGTGATAGCCAAAATGTTTGCAGCAGTTTTAGTCATACTAGCTGAAAACTGGAAAGAATCCAAATGTTACTCAACAGAATAAATTAAAAATTATGTTATAGTCATACGACAGAATACCACTCAGCAATAAAAATGAATAAACTACTGTTATATACGAAAACGTGGATGAATCTCAAAAGCTTTGCTGAGCAAAAAAATCAGATACAAAAGAATACTTACTTTTTAATACCATTTTATATGAAGTTCAAAAATGGACAAAACTAGCATTTATAATTATTTTTTTCACTTGTTAGGAAGCTTTTGTTATATATTTTCTGTTAATATTACTTAAAAGTACAACTTCTAAACACAAAATAAATAAAAAGAAAATATTTATAGGAGGAAATGGTTAACTTGATATTCTTTAGTAAATTTGTATTAAAGTCCTCAGTGGGTGTGATATATTTCATAAGAATATTAAAGTATCTATGATAATCTTTAGATCTTTTACATTTGTTCTAAAATAACATGAAATATAAAAATAATATTAAATTCAAGGCATTTTGAACTACGAAGAAAGATATCTTTCATAAGCTTGTTTAGCAGAAAAAAGTAACATGCTTTCGATTCCTACACTCCCGTTGTGTTCAGGGAACCCAAAAAATGCTAATAAAAATTTTTTTTTAATTTTAAAGAAATATTTATAAAGAAGCAGTATTAAGAGCAATTCAAATTAAAATATCCTTGAATTATACTACTAAATAACTATACTTTATCATATATTATTGTAAAATGCATTTCAGAAGAAGTCAAAGGGGGAAGCAGATGTGGCTCAAGTGGCTGGGCATCTGCCTACCATATGAGAGGACCCGGCTTCGATACCCGGGACTTCCTGGTAGGAAAAAAAAAAAAAAAAAAGGAAGTCAAAGGCCCCTTTGGGGCTGCATGAAAAAAAAAAGAAAAGAAGTCGAAGTCTCAGGTTAAAACTATTGTGGTAAGTGCAGCTTGAATTTCAAATTTCCCATGTTACCTTTCTATATTATAGCTGAAAGTATTCTACAACCTGTGTGATATAATTAATTGATAAATATTTTTATCTGGGTAAACCAGGAATTTAAATAGGAATTTACTATTTTTCGTAATGCCTTTTGCTATTTTTTCATTGCTCATTTTGTTGTTGTTTTGATAAAAGTATCAGATTTTGCTTGAGTTTTTCAGTGAAAATTATTTTTACATGTAAAAGTACGGTCTTTAATCAATTTCATAAGATGGAATAAAATCTGCTACCTTGAATTCTTCTTTTTTTAAAAAAATGGGCAAAACTAATTTTTGTTTATAGCAATCAGGACAGTGGCTACCAATGAGGGGCAGGAAATACATGTTAACCAGGCCCAGTGGAATTTTCTGGTGATAGAAAAGTTCTATATATCTTGTTTGGGGTGCTGGCTACACAGTTGTTTTATATTTATCAAAACTCACCAAATTGTAAACTAATGTCTGTACATTTTACTATATGTAAATTTTATCTCAATAAAAATCCTTACATGATATTTGTTATACGAAAGAATATGGGTTGTGTGCATATAAGTTATTAAAAGTTGAATACTAATTTTAAATTTACTTAAATAGACATAAAAATGAAATTAATGTAAAGCTGAGAATTGCTGCATTTCAGATACTGTTTCTTCATTATTAGAATTCCTAAAAAGATTGACCTTCTAAACTCAAGAAAAGAAGTTAAATAAATTATTGGCAAGTTGCAGCCATTGTTTCAGATTTACAAGTGTGGATTGACTCCCTGCTCTGAAAGATGAGTGAATCACACTCTTAAACTTCCTCCCACTTCCTTGCCCTGACCTTGTGATTTTGTTACTTATATTATTTTTCCTCTCTCACCTGCATTGGTTAATCCCCCACTTGTTTAGCCTTAGTTCAATATATAAAACTAATATGTAGTTTTATCACACTACATTCATTTGATAGTTTAGTATTTTTTTTTCAGGGAAGAATTTGGATCCTGAGTTCTCTGGGTTCTTTCATGTTTGAGAATTTCTGCACTAGCCTCAAAATCTTTCCCTCTGAACTTCATAGACATTTTTTTTTTCTTCCACTTTTCCCATTGCTTATGACAGTGAATATTGCAATGGAAAAATCGGAGTCTGATTTTTCTGCTGTCCAACTATGAATAAAACTCTGTGTCAAAAATTTGAACTCAAAAGAAATAAAGAAACAAACAAATATTTGAGCCCAAGACCAATTACCTCCCACTTATGAGGGCTCTCTGCTCTGACATGGTACTTTTTTTTTTTTTTTTTTTTCAAACAAAAGGTCTCACATATTTATTACTGAACCAACTTATTTATGCCAAAGCATAAAAAAAACAAAAAAACCCCAGCGTTTTCCTCTAATAAACTAAAGTCCAACTGTTCAGAAAGGGCGTCTTTTTCAACTTCATATCGCAAAATATAAGTGAACTTGATACAGCATAAACATGTGAGTTATCACATGTGCGATTCCTTACAGACCCAGCTTGGTTCTTCTACAATGCCTTCTCTTGGAGTTGTACCTGATTTTATTGCCAGTTTTCATTCGAATCCATTGAGGAATGGGGCGATTCTGTTTTTGTTTCTTGGCCAGGAACCGCTTGATTCTAAAAGTCTTATGAGAAGACATGGCGAAGCTGGAAGTCACACGTACCAACGATGGCCGACGAAGAGAGAGAAAAATGACATGGTACTTTTTAAAGCCTCTGCTCCCTGCTTTGTTTTGTCTCTCATTATGTTTTTCTTCTTGTGTCTCTTGCATCATCTTATTGTGTCAGCTTGCCGCGCCTGCTCGTTGCACCAGCTTGCTGTCTCCTTTAGGAGGCATTGGGAACTGAACCACGGACCTCCCATGTGGTGGGAAGAAGCCCAGTCGCTTAAGCCACATCTGCTTCCCCCCCATAATTCTTTATGCAAACACAAACCAATGTATACAGCAAGGTTTATTAGCAGGCAGGCCCCTCCCACACTGAGGAGGCTGTCTACCAGGTAAATGTGTATACCTTGGGCCACCAGCCTCTGGAGGAACTTTATAGGGAAACAGTGTGGTGAATAGGTGAAATAGGAATTTGGAATCAAAGTTTCAGATTGCAGCTCCATCATTTAAAGCTAAAGAATTTACCTGAGCCAGTTACACTAACTTCCAGGGCCTTAATTTTTTCTCACCTGCAATAACAGGCATGCTAATACCTCCTTACAGAACTGTTGTAAGAATTGACTAAGACAATGAATGTACAGCAGCTAATTGGTCAATATTAGGCAACCAACAAAAGTTGGATCCCTTACTTCTACTGCAAGCACTGTGTGCCCCCGTATATTTAGGCAATAGCATTATTGGGCATCCCTAAGAAACACACACACAGCTCCACAGGAGGTCCTTGGCACTGTCCCCTGCCACGGGGAACACTGGGAAATGTTTTTGACAGTGAGGACAGAGCAGTCCTGTATTGTTGACCCCCTGCCTGCGTGTCCAGCACACAGGGCCCCAGGCCAACCCATGTGACGTGTTTCGGTGCCACTCGCTGAGGATCACTGCCCGACAACCCTCAATCCTACTTCTGACTCTAGGTCCACCTGTGGATTGCATGCTTGCTTTGAATGGTGAAAGGTTTATAAGGGTTCTTTGATCTTAAAAACTTTTCATCTTCAAAGATGAAATATGTTGATAATAGTATCAGTAACATTCTGATAGAGATCTTTAACAAAAGTATTTTTTATAACTTGTCATCAAATCCTCACATACCCTGTAGGATACAATGCCCAGCCCCACTGACTCACCCAGTGGCAGAGCCCTCATTTTCCTCCGATTGCTTCTTGCAGAATTCAGGTCCTGGAGTACTGCCCAGCAGGAAGTGGAGGGGAGGGACACGTGTTTGAGGACAACAATATAGAAATGGTAGTAGCAGCCACAGATATTGGAGGCCTCACCCAGATACTGACAGATGGAATGGAAAGAAGAGAGAGATGTAAGAAGCTATGTAGGGAGTAGATATGGCTCAAGCAGTTGAGTGCCTGCTTTCTACATAGGAGGTCCCAGGTTTGGTTCCCAGTGTCTCCTAAAAACAAAAATAAACAAGCAAACAAATGAAAAAAAACCAACTCAGGGGAGCTGCTGTGGCTCAGTGGTTGAGCACTGGCTTCCCACATACAAGGTCCCGGATTCAATCCCCAGGTCCTCACCCCCCACTCCTATTCCCACAACCTTCGGCTGGAGCCAGGAAGGTGACAAATCAAAGCTACCTGTGGATGGCCTCAATTCCTCTTCTGTTACAGCACCATCATCATCATCTTCATGCACAAGAGGGAGAGTGAAAGGATTTCTACTTCTTTCAGGCGAGCTGTGGCCAGGAGGGAAGGCCCTGCGGGAGCCTCCTCTGGGCCTCCCGGTTGCCAGCAAGCAGGGAGCTCCAAAATTAGTCAGAAAATGGGCAAAGACTTTTCTCAAACAGGAAGGAGGAGGAAAGTTAGGGAACCTCAACAATAAGTTTCAGGGGCCACCCTCCCTCACTTTTGGACTTAGCTAACTTAAAAAAAAAAAGACAGAAAAGAAGAGGAAAATAGGCTAAAAGAGGAATCAAGGAAGGAAATGGATTGAAAAGCAAAACACAAATAGCAGAATGTTGGTTCAGGGAGGGGTCTTGACTGTCAAACTAGAAAGTGTGGGCTTTACTCTGTCAAAATATAAACAACAAAAAGGTGTTAGCTGTGTGCTATGTACTTTATCATTTTCAACTCTCCTTGCAGACGTTGCCACCTTCCATCAGGGAACCACTCCTGTGGTTCTAGAAGTGGGTAGCTGATGCCCTCATCCCACCCCAAAGATCTTAATCTCTTGCTCAACCACACACGGGGCACGAAGCATTTGTTGCCTTATTTTAGTATTCTAGTTATATACTCTAGCATTAAAGCTTAATATGGCCCAGATGACAGAAGGCTTGAGACCGAGAAGGTGATCAAGATATTTAATGACAAATATTATTTAAAAATATAAAATGCTCTGTGCTTTTTGTAAGAGACATTGATTTAGTACTGAGCAAATTTACCTTATTGTAAATAGTCCTCACACATACAAAAAGCAGGTACTTAAAACACTACATGGAACAGGAATATAAAATTCTTTTTTGCGAATAGTCTTGCTGACCTGATTTTGTGATAATCAGAGTAGGCTAAACATTCGCTATATTAGAAACCATGCATGTGTCCCCAGACCTAGTTTTTCTCCCTAGGTCTGGTTTTTATTTTATTTTATTTTATTTTATTTTTTACCGGGAGGTCCCGGGGATCAAACCCGGGTCCCTCCATATGGGAGACGGACACCCAACCAGTTGAGCTACATCCGACCCCCCTAGGTCTGGTTTTTAGAATGCTGGTGATAAACTAAGCCTGATTTATTATATGACCATCCTGTATGGGAAAAGACTGTAACTCTGGGTATCTTTGGTCAACCTTAAGAGATATAGCAGGGGGCGGATGTGGCTCAAATGGTTGCGTGTCCATCTCCCATATAGAGGGACCTGGGTTCGATCCCCGGGACCTCCTGGTAAAAATTTAATAAAAGAAAAATATAGAAGGCACGTGGGCCGCCAGGCCCCATTGGTGGGTGCACCACCAGGAGCCCTGAACGGGTGAGCCCTCCAGACCCTGTGAGCCACGCAGCAAGATGATGATGTAACAAGAAAGTGACACAAGGGAGAGCCAAGGCAGTTGCGCCGAAAAACCAGGAACTAAGGTGGCGCAGGCGGTAGGAGCGGTAGGAGGCCTCTCTCCCACATCGGAGATTCCAAGGATCGAATCCCAGTGAAGACAGGAGGAGAAGGATGAGAAGAGAGGGCAGGAAACAGACATAGAGAGTTGCCCAACGAATGGACATAGAAACAGCAAAAACGGGGGTGGGTAAAAATGGATTAAAGTAAGTAAATAAATAAACAAATAAATCCTTTAAAAAAAGTATAGGGGAGTAAGATATGGACTATAGTTAGTACTAATACTTTGACAATGCTCTTTCATAATTTCTTAACAAATGTTTCACAACAATGCAAAGTATTTGTGGTGGGGTGATGTGTGGGAGCCCTGTATGATGTTATGCATGTTTGTTTTGTAAGTTCACAACTTTTACTGAACACTTACAGTTTATGTATGAATGATAACCTTCAATAAATTGTTTAAAAAAAACAGTTCTGCCACCTCTCTCACCTCCTAGGGGGAAAAAATTCTTTAGATCATGAGTCACACCTATTCATGAAAGGGAAATTCCAGCCAGATTTCAGTAGTCATGTACTGATATTTACAGTGTTTAGTGTTATTCAGTAATAACAGAATGAATTTATTTAATCTTACTATATAGTAGGCACCTTCAAATCCATAACTTTAATGAATCCTCATATCATAGTTTAGAAGTCACTAGTATCAAACTACTTTGCCATCTCCTGAACTTGCTTTGCTTTTTTCCAAAAAAGAAAGAAAAAGGAAAAACAATCTCCAGTTTTTGCTTTTGCCTATTAAACAAGAATTGCAAAGGCTTCCACCTTGTAGCATCCCGACCAAGAAACGGAACCTGGTCCAGTTCTCCCACCTGGGTCTGTGGACTGTGTGTAGGGGTGGGACGAGGAGGGTGAGGAGGGGCTCTGCAGAGTTCCTAGTCTGAGGGCATTTACAGGACACAGGCACATGTACTCACTTAGCGCAAAGCACCTCCTGATATTTTCACTTATTAAATGGAGCTAACAGGAAAGCATTCTTTTATGTCCTGTACAAACTCATAAGCAGGAAATCCTAACTCTGCAGGGACTTTGAAAAAAAAACGAGTAAGTGTATTGTTCACACAGCCTCGATGCACAGAAAGGAAACGGCCATGGGCCTCCTTTCTTTGTTTATTTTCCCTTTTCTAGCCAAGATCCAAATAAGTACTTGGAAAGGTGGGTGAGGGGCCTGCAATCATGGATAGATAGGTGTTCAATCCAGGAGGACTGGTGGAGGGGGGAAGATGGGAGAGTGGGTGGGGGTTGTGTTGCAATGGATAGAGCCCGGGCACCATCCTCCTGCATAGTGCCCTTTTCAAGTGCAATCTGTTGAACTATGAGTTTTCAATCCGTCGCTCCTGGCAGCCTCCTGAGGACAGGAGAGTGAGTCTGTCTTCACCATTCAACACCAGCATGTGGCTGGACACAGAAGAGGTGGCCTGTATTGTTGACCCCTTGTACACAGGACCCCAGGCCAGTGACGTGTTTCTGTGCCCGACAACCCTCAATCCTACTTCTGACTCTAGGTCCACCTGTGGATTGCATGCTTGCTTTGAATGGTGAAAGGTTTATAAGGGTTCTTTGATCTTAAAAATTTTGCATCTTCCAAGATGAAATATGTTGATAATAGTATCAGTAACATTCTGATAGAGATCTTTAACAAAAGTATTTTTTATGACTTGTCATCAAATCCTCACATACCCTGTAGGATACAATGCCCAGCCCCACTGACTCACCCAGTGGCAGAGTCCTCATTTTCCTCTGAGTGCTGACTGCCGAATTCCTTCTATTGGAGCAGTTCAGGTCCTGAAGTACTGCCCAGCAGGAAGTGGAGGGGAGGGACACAGGGTTGAGGACAACAGTATGGAAATGGTTGTAGCAGCC
Organism: Tolypeutes matacus; assembly: GCA_026826555.1. Classification (NCBI taxonomy): domain Eukaryota; kingdom Metazoa; phylum Chordata; class Mammalia; order Cingulata; family Chlamyphoridae; genus Tolypeutes; species Tolypeutes matacus. Next base: position 1,692,814 of record JAKSZT010054569.1, read on the forward strand.
TCAGATACTGGAGGCCTCACCCAGATACTGATAGATGGAACGGAAAGAAGAGGCAGATGTAAGAAGCTACACAGGGAGCGGATGTGGCTCAAGCAGTTGAGTGCCTGCTTTCCACATGGGAGGTCCCAGGTTTGGTCCCCCGTGCCTCCTAAAAACAAAAATAAACAAGCAAACAAATGAAAAAACCAACTCAAGGGAGCTGATGTGGCTCAGTGGTTGAGCACTGGCTTCCCACATACAAGGTCCCAGGTTCAACCCCCAGCCCTGGTACCTTAAAAATAAAAAAATAAAAAAAATAAAAACTACGTAGGATGAGAGAAAAGAAATTAGTCATGTGAGATTTCATCCAGTTCCAACCATGGTACCAGACACCACGGTGCTGAACCCGTCTTCCCTCAACCTCAGTAGACTAGCCAGAGGGTTTACACCCCATCAGGCAGGGACTACGTACCCCTAACCAGCAGGAAGCAGCTACAGAAGAATGACCATTGCATTTCAGCTTTCCCTTAAGAATAAGTGTGTAAATTCTCTGAGGGGGAAGATGAGGCAGGGTGGTATAGGGAAAGGGAAGATTTGGGTCACAGCAGAAGACCCAGCAGGCAACATGGCCGACAGACAACATGGCCAAGAGACCCCTCCTGGAAACTTCCTGAGGGGAAGGCTGCTAAAAAGATCCAGGGAAGTGGATGTGGCTCAAGTGATTGAACTCCCGCCTACCACATGGGAGGTCCCGGGTTTGGTTCCCAGTACCTCCTGGAGAATATGAGCAAGACAATGAGCTGGCATGGCGAGCTGGCGCAACAAGATGATGCAACAAAGGAGACACAAAGAGGAAACACAATGAGAGAGACAACAAAGCAGAAAAAGAAGGGGAAGGAGGGAGGAAGAAAGAGAAGTCTATTTACCTTGCTTCAAACATTCTATCACATGGAGCTCTAATTTTATAAATTACAGGGGAAAAAAGTAAATTTATCAGAGCATTCATACGGACTGGTAATTAAAAGTCCGGAAAATGCTGACTTCTCAACAGGAAAACACAATCCTTTGCTTATAAATAAAATCTTCTTTTTTTTTTTTTTAAAGATTTTATTTATTTATTCATTCATCCCCCCCCTGCTGCCCGCGCTCGCTGGGTCAGCCAACCACGCCGTGCGGGCGGGCCTGCCCCCACCAGGAGGCCCCCAGGAACCGAACCCGGGGCCTCCCATATGGCAAACGGGAGCCCTACTGATTGAGCCACAGCCGCTTCCCAAAATCTTCTTTTTAAGTCAATAGTAAATTGGTCATTAATTAACAAATACTTAGTTTCATATGCCTGGGCAAAAAGCTTCAGCCAGCTTGTCTCATTCATGAACTATTCAAATTCTTTAAAGTAATTATTGAGCCTGTCATTCCATTGAGACTGAGAACAAATAAAGATTTCTTAAGTGTAGTGTAGTTTTCAATTCTGAAAGCTACCTCGTGTGTATTAGCTTTCCCCAGTACTGACTTGGGAAAGGGAATCTTTAGGGTAGGCCAAGCACCTAATATCTTAACACGGTCTTTAAAATTACATCTATTCTGAGACTGTGCAATAATCTAGAAAGCAGGTCTTCTCTGGATGAACAATGGCCTGGAATACGTATTCCCCCCACCACTGCGAGGCCTGCGGTCCCCACCTAAGCCTTCCCAGGCAGAAGGAGGCTCTGCCATTGGTGGATTCTACCTGACAGCCCCTTGAGAAGCAGGCAGACCTGGGGGCTTTTCAGGGACAGGAAAGGACCCATGGGCCATTCTGCCCACAGGAACAGAGTCAGGAGATGGGGAGACTCCCCCCACACGGTCTGCCAGCCCGATGACCAGCTCTCTCCCACTCGTCCTCTCCCCCAAAGTACCCTCATTGCCACCTTCACGTAGTGCTCTTTGTAGTTCTCAGCTGTTCCCTGGCCCTGAGGAAGTTTTGTGCAACTGTTAAAAAGAGGGAGGTTGACACCAGAAAATAGAATGAGGTTAGAGAATGGAAAACTGAGGGTTAAGTTATGCAGAATTGGTAAAGGGTGTGTGTTAATCTTTGGAAATGAAAAGGTTTAAAGCAAAAAAAAAGTTAATAACTAGCAGTACTAATATGTGGGTGTGGCCATTGGGGAATTTGATGCAATTATGAATTCCAAAAATATAATCGAATCATGCTTGTAAACTGATCTGTTAATCTGGGCATGATTAGGTTAGGATTAGGGTGTTGAGCCCCACCCCTTGGTGGGTGGGGAATCGAATATAAAAGGCAAGGCAAAGGACAGTTGAAGCAGTCTTTTGAGAAGCAGTTTTGATGTTGGAAAGAAGGCCCCAGGAGAAGAGAAGCAAGTCGTTCGCCTGATCGTCTACAGCTGACCTTGTGGAGGAAACAGGAGCTAAGCCTGGAGAGAAACGCAGCCCCGGGAAGAGAGGAACCCCAGAAGCCTGAGCCCTGGCAAATGCCGGCAGCTGTCTTGCTCTAACACGTGGCAATGGACTGTGGTGAGAGAAGAAACTTAACACTTTATGGCCTGGTATCTGTGGACTTCTACCCCAAATAAATAGCCTTTATAAAGACCAACCCATTTTTGGTATTTTACATTAGCACCCCTTTGGCTGACTAAAACAGAATTTGGTACCGAGGAGTGGGGAAGTGCTTTTGCATATACCAAAATGTTGGAACGGTTTTATAAATGGGTAAGGGGTATTTTTTGGAGGAACTGTGAAATGCTTGATGGAAAAGGCCAAGATCACTTTGAAGAGATTGTTGATAGTAATATGGACGCTAAAGAGACTTTCTATGATGCCTTAGAAGTAAATGATGAAACTATTATTGGAAACTGGAGGAAAGGCGATCCATATTTTAAAGTTGCAGAGAACTTAGCAAGATTAACTCCTGGTGTTATATGGAAGACAGAATTTGAAAATGGCGAACCAGAGCATTTAGCCGAAGAACTTTCCAAGGTAAACTTGGAGAATGTGGCTTGGCTTCTCCTTGCAGCTTAGAGAAGGTACTAGATGAGCGAAATACACTAAGGACTGAACTTTTGGGAACAAAGAAAACAGAAATTGATTCCGGAACTTCCAAGTTTCTGGAAATCAAATTCCCAGATGAAAATGCCCTATTTGAAGACTTTACTAAACTTGGAACTCGTAAATCAGAATTGAAGATGCAGTTATCTCGGAAAGACTTGTGGAAAGTCTTACTGTCTGATGGCTTGGGCCCCTGCTTCCTGCATGCTAAACCAACAAAGTTTTTGAGAGAGGTGTATGAACAAAACCACTGTCAGCTTGGACAAAAGAGGACATGGAAAGGAGAGACCGAAGGACAAACAGCTTTAAAAAGAAAACTGTGGAAGCAGAGATCTGGGATTAAGACATCTCCTTGGGCCGAGAGGAGCCCCACCCATATGTACAGAGAGGGTGAGTTTTCCCCAGCAGTTGAAGAGGGTGGATATCCCCACCTGATGTTCTGGGAAAGTTTTGCCATCCCAGGGTGCAGAAAGGGTGGAGCACATTCCTCAAAGATTAGGGCGGTTAAGATCAACACCCCATAGGTCTGAGAGGGGTGTACCTGTCCCCCATGGATTAGAGAAGGCCAGGTGGTCAGCCCATTGCTCTGAGAGGGTTGAACCTGTATGTCAAAGGTTAGGGGGAATGTTTTCTTCACCTCACTGTACTAGGGGGGCTAGGACTCTAACCCAAAGTTTGGGTAAGGTGTGGCAATCACCCCAATACTCTTGGAGGGTGAGGTCTGAAGCTTGGTCCACACCCAGATGCTTGATGAGGGCGGAACCAAGAAAATGGCCGCTGGGCAAGCCTGTGGAAAGGGTGGGTTCCCATGTGGCCCTAAGGAGAAGAAACCATCATTTTAAGAATGACTCTCAGACTTTGAAATCGAATGGAGGATGCCCTGCAAGTTTACTGAACTATAGAGGATCCATGACTCATGTTTAACATCCCAATTTCTTCTTATGATATTGAAAATGTTTATCCTTTGTCTTTCCATTTGTGTATTGGAAGCAGTTAAATGGTTTTGTAAGATTCAGAGGTCTATAGCAGACGGGACTTTGCCTCAAGATGAACTGTATTTCTTAAATGATTTTGATATGATTTTGTACTTGGATTGTTACTGATTTAAGTTTTTTTTAATATTGTAATGTATTTTTGGAATTCAGAGGGTGGAATGTGGCCGTTGGGGAATATGATGCAATTATGAATTCCAAAAATATAATTGGATCATGTTTGTAAACTGATCTGTTAGTCTGGGCATGATTAGGTTAGGATTAGGGTGTTGAGCCCCACCCCTTGGTGGGTGGGGAATCGAATATAAAAGGCAAGGCAAAGGACAGTTGAAGCAGTCTTTTGAAAAGCAGTTTTGATGTTGGAAAGAAGGCCCCAGGAGAAGAGAAGCAAGCCGTTCGCCTGATCGTCTACAGCTGACCTTGTGGTGGAAACAGGAGCTAAGCCCAGAGAGAAACGCAGCCCCGGGAAGAGAGGAACCCCAGAAGCCTGAGCCCTGGCAAACGCCAGCAGCTGTCTTGCTCTAACACGTGGCAATGGACTGTGGTGAGAGAAGAAACTTAACACTTTATGGCCTGGTATTTGTGGACTTCTACCCCAAATAAATACCCTTTATAAAGACCAACCCATTTTTGGTATTTTACATTAGCACCCCTTTGGTTGACTAATATAGTGGGTATGAAAGTGATTAAAGGGGAAGTCTAAGGTCATGTATATTACTAAAAGGAAAGCTAAAAAATGTAACATGGGATGGTATAGCATAGTAAAACCGCATGTGAAATATGAATATGGGTAAAAGTGCATATTATAAAAACGTCTTTCTTTGAAACGGAACAAATGTATGTTAACACTACAAGATGTTGTTATCAGACAAAAAAATCCATTATGCTAAGTGAAAGAAACCAGATACAAAGTACTACATATTGCATGATTCCATTTATATAAAATGTAAATATAAGTCAAATTTATAAAAATGAAATTATATTAGGGTTATATATGGGGAAGGACTGCTAAGGGGTGTGGAGTTTTTCTTTTTGGAGTAATGAAATTGTTCTAAATTTTTTCTGTGGTGTTGAATGCACAATATTGTGACTATACTTTTAGATGTGATTATATATATTGGATAGATCATATCGTATGTGAATATATCTCAATAAAACTGTTAAATAAATAAATAGTTGTGTAAGAATAGCCAGAAATGGCAGCTATATACAGCAGGGGAAGCATAGAGATTGAGAGGTGAAGAATATTCTTGTCTTTTTTTTCTTTTTTATTATTGAAATAACAAAAATGCTCTAATAATGATTGAAATGTTGTATGCACAACTATGTGATTATAGCAAAAACCATCGACTGCACACTTTGGATGAATTGTATGCTTTATTAATAAGTAGAATAAAATGGATTTGTTTTTTAAAAAAAACTGCTATTTGAAAGCCTTCAAGGAAAAAAAAAAAGAGGGAGGTCGATTTACAAGGACAAATAAGGAAAGATGGTCAAGATACGCCAAGTGTAAAAAGCATGAACGTGCAGAACAAGGTTGAATTGTGCGAAACCCTTCTTTTCTGTCACATATTGCAGGTATTTCTAGGAAATTCTGAGAAACGTTCTCGACGAATTTAACACCTCATCTCGGCTGTGTGGTTAAGGGCAACACGGCGTCCCAAATCTCATAGTTTTGGGTAATTTGATTTTGTTTATAATAAACATGCGGCCAAAAGGAGACTAAAGATGAGAACAAACGCCCTCAACCCAGAGCCCTGGCTCCAGGGACGGCTCCGGGGTGGCTGCAGGCGCGTCCTCTTCACCCTCCCGGGCCAAAGACGCGTGGGTAGGACGCTTGCCCCGCACCGACTGTGCCTGGCGCGGTGGAAGGCGCTGGGCGCGGCGTCCCTGAAGGACGCCCTCCAGGGCTTAGCAGGCTAGGGTGATAGAACGACCCTCCCGCGGGCCCCGATGGCTCCACTTCGTCACCAGAACCTTCTTCCTCAAGGATCCCGTGGTGGTCCGCCGGAGCGGCCCTTTCGCGCTCCCTAAGCCGGGCCTGAGCGCGTTGGGGAGCTCCCCGTCAGCTCTCCTCGGGGAGCGCGAAGATGTTGTTATTCAGTAAGAACTCGCCTGCAAGATGCACAGAGCGGTAAAAACATCCCCACGGGGCGCATCTCCTCGCACTTGGCCCCTCTCCTTGCCCGCCAGCACGGGGGGCCCTCACAGCAGCCTCTGTGCCTAAGTCCGCGGGGCGAGGCGCGCCCCTGCGGTTTGAGGTTAGACCACTGGCTCGGGCACACCCGGGACTTGGAGTTTGGTCAACGGTGCCAACCCCCCGCGCCCTCCTCGCTGCTCTGACCCAGTGGTGCGGCCGAACTGAGGAACGGAGCGCGTGTGCCCGCGTCCACGCCACAGGGAGACAAGGCCTGGGGCTCAGGGCCACGTCGGGGGTTCCCTTCCCCTCCCACCTAATCTCCAGCCCCTGTGGGCACTGGGAAGGCAGGACCTGGACTTGGGAGGCCTTGGGGGATACTGGATTCCCCGGCGCCCTCGGCTTGCAGCAGAGCTGGGGGTGTAGGCACGGCTGGGAGGAGGGTCTGACCCACCTGGGGTCCCTCTCGAAGGCCATCGGGTTTCAGGTGACGAATAGTCCCCAGCGGCTCTGCTTCCCAAGGGCTTTAAAGAATCTAACAGGGAAGGAAAATCCAGAAGGCAGACTTGGGTTCCTCAGGCGGCTGGACATCAGGGGCAGTCGGATGGGGATGGCTTTATAATTGACATAAAACCTTAAGGCCAAAGTCAAGATGACAGACACGGGCTTATCAGAAGGCAGAAGGTGGTGATGGCGAGAGGGTGCGGAATTCTCTGTTAGCCCTGGATTCAGACCTGTCCAAGAAGAAAAAAAAAAAAAAAGCAACTGCACCTTTCAATGCTAAACAGGCAAGGCTGACTTTATTTACAGCCACCACGGCAGGGGACACAAAACAGAACTCACCTCCGATTAAAGGCAGGGGGTGGTGGTGCAGTTTGACAGTCCGGGTTAAGGGCAATGGAAAAGTGCTATTTGGTGAAACAGGGGAGAGGGCTTCTGGGGGAGGTGGGCAACTTGTTAGAGCTGGGATCTGAAGTTGACCTTTTCCTGCTCTCCTTTCGCTTCCCTTTTCCTTTTCTGCAATCCGATTTGTTCTTCTTTGCAGTCCTACAGCCGCAAGATTAGTTTCGCTGGTGGGAGGCAGGGAGGAAGCAGATACGCGGCGCGAGGAGCAAGGCCAGAAGTTTGGTCAAAACAAAGTAAAAGATTCCTGGTTAGACCCCGCAGGTCCTGGCCTGTGTGTCCTTCCACGTCGTCCACCCGTCCGTTCATTGTGCGTCTGCTCGGTGCCCGGCACCGGTTCTCCTGAAATGCTGAAGTTCAAGACCCCGCCGGGAAGCCTCGCGGGGCGACAGCGCGACAAAGCGGCTCGGGATTCAGTGAAATCCGGATACAATGAAGCTTCCGGGGGGTGGAGAAACGGTGAGGACTTTTGGCGGGAAGGAGAGGGCGGGAGGGCAATGAGCATTTATAAGCGGGACGGCCAGATGCTTCTGGAAAAGGGGCTGGGTCAGGGCCAGCCTGTGTGGCGAAGCCAAACCCCGCTACCCGGCCCACAACTGTCTGCGCGCGCCAAGGAGGCTGCGGGGTTTGCGCGGTGCCGAGCGCTCCCCTACCGGGAGCAGCCAACCACGCCACACGTCCAGGGCCCGCCCCCAGGGCAAGGGTTTGTTCCACATTATTTTACCCCCCGGGTGCTGTCGGGGGCGGGGGTTCACAATCAGAGCCGGCACCCACTATTGGCTGGGTGAGAGTCCGCCCTCTGGGGTTGCGCAGCCCTGAGGTATATAAACACCTCCTCCAGGCGGAGGCGCAGACACTTCCTGCGAGGCGTCGGGCGTTTACAAATTTGTGGGAATACTCTGAATCCGGATTGATTTTGCTGGAGTTTTAAGGCCCGCGGCGGGCCGGAGCCCGGGAGCGCTAGGGAACTTAATGACACAGCGAGGCCCGAGCGCATTGGACGCCTTGGAGGCCGGGCCCATGCCTCAGCTCTGGGGCTACGGCCGCGCGCTCTGGGACCCCCGGATCTTCTTCGTGATCCCCTGCATTCACCTGCTGGTGAGTCATTCGCGGGCAAGGGGAGTGGCGGTGTCCCGGCGTCTGGCAGTGGCCTTGCCGGGCATGCCCGGACAAGACGGCCCCGTCGGCGGAGTAGAGGCAGGACCGGGCCCGGGTGGAGAAGGGCAAGCGCCGCGCTGCTCTGCCCGCCAGGCTGAGCGACTGTCATGACTGATTTCAAAGCCGATGGAACGAGAGGAATGAAGTTTGTGATGTCCCGAGCTAGCCGAGAAAGGGGTGTGGTTGCCTGAAAGTGAGCGACGGAAAGATTCTCTCTTCTTTTTGTTCTTGGTTTTGTTTGAGACTGGAAGCAAAGTCAGCCAGAAGACCCCAGGCCGTAGGCAGGGGAGGGTGGCAGGGCACTGGAATCCCCCCAGCTCTGTCCTTGAAAACTTGCGTCACCTGGGGCTTTCCCGCCGCCCAGGCACTCCTGTGCCTTGGAGAGAACCATTTTTGTCCTTGGGCTGTTAAAAGGATTCTCTCAGATGAGACCTAGTGCGGAGTTGCTTCCTGGTCTCAGCGCAGAAGCTCAGGCAGCCTGGAAAGGGGGTTCAGCCCGGCCCTCCCCTGTCCCTTTACGGCCTTGCGACTCCCGTGCGCCCCCAGTTGCTTCAATGTCGAGGAGACCTGGGAGCTGTGATGGCAGATTGTGGGACTGCGTGGGAGGACAGATCACACCACCAGGGTTGATGACTGTCACTCTGGGCACAGCGCACCCCACCCCAGCAGTGGCTGTCACCTGCTTGTGGGGCACCGTGATAATTGGGTGGAGATTGAGGGCAGGGTGAGAAAACCGCTGCCCAGGGAGGAAACGAGCCTGAGCTGGGATTAAACTCAAGCCTGGAGAGAAAAGGGAGAGGGGAAAATAGGAAGGACTGCTTTTTAGAAGTATAAAGGCGATTTGGGTGTTGAGTGGCAGGGGTTTGTGGTGACATTTTGAATGCTTTCGGTTGAGTGGTCCCTGCTGCCAGTTCCCTTGGCTTTTCCGCAGGTACTGAGCCATTTTTCGTCTGGCTTCTTGACAGCAGTTGGTGAGGTTTCATCAGGCAATCCCCTTATTTAATTCTTTATTTCTTTTGCTTGGGGTTTGTGGAATTTCTTGGGCCTTGGAAATTTCTCGGCCATTATTTCTGCAAATATTCGTCTGCCCCCTCTCATCTTCTTAGGCCTCCATCACACTTAGCTTAAAATGTTCTGTTGTTTCCGAGCAGATTGAAAGATCTGTTCCTTGTTTTCTCTCTGTTTCATTTTGAGTAACTCCTATTGCCCTGTCTTCAAGTTCATTTATCTTTTGCAGCGTCTCATCTGTTTTTAATATATTAGTATATTTTTCATCTCAGATATTGTAGACTTTTCACTTTCTAAGAAGCTCCGTTTGATTCCTTTCGATGTCTTCCATCTCGAGCCCTCATGTTCTTGTTTCCCTCCGCCTCCTTTAGCATATTTATAAGATTTGTACTAACCGGGTTTTTAAAATATTTTTTCCTTTTTTTCTCTTTTTATATTTTGTTTTATTTTTATTATTTTTTTATTTCTTGCAATAACTGTTTTAAGACCATTGTCCATTAATTCCGCCATCTCCGATTTTTGTTTTTACTTATTTATTTTGACCATGGGGGATATTTTCCTCCTCCTTTCCGTGCCTGGTAGTTGCTTTATTAGATGGCAGTTATTGTGAGTTTTACATTCTTGGGTATTAGATTTTTTAAAAAGTATTATTTTTTATGACGCTGTCGTCTCCCCAGACATTCCAGCCTTAGGGCTGCGGTGCACACCCTCTGTGCAGCTTGCCCCATGGGCAGCCCTGGCCGCCTTGTGGTACAAGGTTTAAGGCGACCCCAGTTAGGCACAGGCACGTGCTTAGCCCCGGTATGAGATTTCGGTGTACCCCATTGAAGTGCTGTAATATTATCCTGGTGCACAATTAAGAAAATTGTGCATCTGTTTGATCCTTCCAAGGATAGCTTTTTTGGGGGGGACTTGATGTGCAATTTTAATTTTACTAATTCATATACAGTATTTTCACTTTTTAAGAAGGGTAGTCTTTTTTCAAAGATTGATTTATTTACTTTATTTATCCCCCCTCCCCTAGATGAATCTCTCCTCCGTCTGCTCATTGTTTGCTGGACACAACGGCCTGAGCCACATCCACTCAGTGTCTGCTGGCTTGTGGCATCTTCTCGTTGCTGTGGGGGCAGCATCTGCTCGTCTTACTTAGGAGGTACTGGAGCTGAACCCAGGACCTCCCGTGTGGTAGGCAGGTGCCCAACTGGTTGAACCACATCCCTTTCCCACAATATATTCATTTTTTAAAAATGTTCATTCATAAGGCTCGAAGGCTAGCTTTTAAACTTTACGTCTGGTCTCCATTGCCTATTTTGTCTAATTCAGATGACTACTTAGGCTGTAGTAGGTAATTTCTTATAACTCTAGCTCATCTCCCCTGTGTTACCATCTTTTCACTGTCAAATGGAACATGAAACATTCCTACCCGAGTGAGCCATGATAGTTGCTCAGCCTCTTGATTTCCAGTGGTTCTCTTTTTTTTTTTTCTTTTTTCTTTTTTAAGGATTTATTTATTTATTTACTTTTATCCATTTTTACACCCCTTCCCCCTCCCCCCCCGTTTTTGCTGTTTCTGTGTCCATTCGCTGGGCAACTCTGTGTCCATTTTCTGCCCTCTCTTCTCATCCTTCTCCTCCTGTCTTCACTGGGATTCAATCCTTGGAATCTCTGATGTAGGAGAGAGGCATCCTGCCCGCGCAACCTTAGTTGCTGGTTTTTCGGTGCGTCTCATCTTGCCTCTCCCTTGTGTCACTCTCCTATTATGTCATCATCTTGCTGTGTGGCTCGCGGGAACTGGTGGTGCGCCTGCGCACAGGACCTGGCGGCCCACGCACCTTCTATATATTTTTTAAATTTTTACCAGGAGGTCCCGGGGATCAAACCCAGGTCCCTCCATATGGGAGATGGACGCCAACCAGTAATAGCCCCCTGCTATATCTCTTAAGGTTGACCAGAGATACCTAGAGTTACAGTCTTTTCCCATACAGGATGGACATATAATAAATCAGGCTTAGTTTATCACCAGCATTCTAAAAACCAGACCTAGGGAGGAAAACGAGGTCTGGGGACACATGCATGGTTTCTAATATAGCGAATGTTTAACCCACCCTGATTATCACAGAATCAGGACAGTGAGAATATTCGCACAGTAGTTCTTTTTTTGCTTTCTTTTTTCTTTTTTTATTAAAGCAATTGTAGGTTTACAGAGAAATCATGCAGAGAGTACAGTTCTTATATACCCTCTCCCACCTTACACACAGTTTTCTCTGTTATCAGCATTTTACACTAGTGTGGTACCTTTGTTATAACTGATGAACCAATATTATATTATTGACAGAAATCCAGAGTTTAGGAAAGCAGATGTGGCTTAGGCGACTGAGCTCCCGCCTACCACCTGGGAGGTCCGTGGTTTGGATTCCGGTGCCTCCTAAAGACCACAGTGAGCTGATGCAACAAGAGACGCAAGAAGAAAAAACACAGTGAGAGACACAACAAAACAGGAAACAGAGGTGGCTCAGGCGATTAGGTGCCTCTCTCCCATGTTGGAGGTCCTTCCTGGTGCCTCCTAAAGACACAATACACAGTAAGCGCAAACAACGAGGGGGTGGGGAGAAATAAATAAATAAATAAATAAAATAAAATAAAATAAAAAAAAAAGAAATCCATAGTTTACATCCGGATCACTCTTATGTTGTACCATACTATGGTTTCTTTGTTTTTTGTTTTTGTTTTTTTTTTTCCATTTTTATTGCGGTAACACAGACATACATATACAACACAAAATTTCCCACTTTAGTAGTTTTCAAATACACAATTCAGTGGTGTTAATGACATTCACATCTTGCACTACCATCACCAAAACTTTTATTTATTTATTTATTTATTGTGGGTAAAAATCAAGATTTTCACAATACATACCAACATTTGCAAAATGATATATAAATATATATGCATATATATGCATTTGCTTACAAAAATGTTATTTATATATATATATATATTTTAAGAGGTGCTTAGATTACCTAAAATATTACACGGAACCCACTGGGATTCCCATGTTGCCCACCTCCCACACCTCCCACCACATCCCACACAAACATCTCCCACAAGTGTGGCCCATCACCCTCAATGGACTTACACATCCTGGGGACTTGCCATCACCCATAGACCACAGTTCACACCGTAGACCACACTCTTTCCCACACTGATCACCCCAAACAGATATTCTGTACCCATTTAGCATTAACTCCTCATTTCCCACCCTCATCGCTACCCCTGGTAACTTGTATTGTAATTCTGACTCTGTGAACTTGCATATTCTAGTTATTTCATATAAATGATCAAGTCTTTAAGTAATCTTTTTGTGGTTGTCAGAGTTCTTTATATACATATTTATAGGAGTTTTTGTATATTCTGGACATTCTGCTTTCCAAATATATTCTCCCATTTGTAGGTTGTTTTTTTTATCTTTTTTTTTTCCTTTCTTGTAGGTTGTCTTTTAACTTTTTGATAATATTCTTTGCACTTTTTTTTTTTTTTGATGAAGTATAATTTATCTATTTTTCTTTATTGCTCATGCATTTGGTATAAAGTTTAAGAATCCACTACTTCATACAAGGTCTTGAAGATGTCCCCCTATATTTTCCTGTAGGAATTTATAGTTTTATTTCTTTTTTTAATCTTTGATCCATTTTGAGTTCATTTTTGTATATGTTGTGAGGTAAGGGTCCACCTTCATTCTTTTGCATGTGGATATTCAGTTTTCCTGGCACCATTTGTTGAAGAGACTATTCTTTCCCCCAGTGAGTAGATTTGGCACCCTTGTCAAAAATTAATTGGCCGTAGATGCGAGGGCTTATATCTGAACTCACAATTCTTTTCCATTGGTCTATATGTTTGTCCCTGTGCCACCATACTGTTTTGATTACTATAGCTTTGTAATAATTTTGAAAATCAGGAAGTGTGAGTCCTCCAACTTCATTCTTTTTTTCCAAGATGGTTTTGGCTATTTAGAGCCCCTTGCCCTTCTATATGAATTTGAGGATTGGCTTCTCCATTTCTGCAAAGAAGGCTGTTCGAATTTTGATTAGGATTGCATCGAATCTGTAAATTGCTTTGGGTGGAATTGACATCTTAATATTGAGTCTTCCAATTCACAAACAAGGAATGTCTTTCCATTTATTTAGTTCTTCTTTGATTTCTTTCTTTATGGTTTTCCATGTATAAGTCCTTTACATCCTTGTTTAAATTTATTCCTAGATAATTGATCTTTTAGTTACCACTGTAAATGGAACTTTTTTTCTTGATTTCCTTTTCAGATTGTACATTCCTAGTGTATAGAAATACAACTGATTTTCACCCGTTGATCTTGTAACCTGCCATTTTGCCAACTTCCTCTAATAACTCTGTTACATAGTGTGTTTTCCAGAATTTTCTACATATAGGATCATGTCATCTGTTTCTCCGGCTCAGACCGGACAGGCAGGGGCTGCGCTGGGACTGGGGTTCGGGCCCGGGTTTCCCTCAGGCAGGTGTGGAGAGAGCGTGGCGTGCCAGTCAAGGATCGGGCCCTCCACGGGACGTCCTGATGGTTCTTTTTTTTTTTTTTTACCTCCCTAGGGCAGTTTGCTTTCCTCCGTGCACAGATCAGTAGGAGGGCACCCCTCTGCCCAGCTCCTCAGTGCTCTCTCCCCCTCTGGCTTTGGCCTTCGGCCCCCTTGCACCCTTGTCTGCGTTTCCACAACTCAGGGCACCCACAGGGCCCTGCTGGGGTCCCCCCCGCCACCCTGTGCTGCAGCCTGCAAACTGTCTTTAGGCTCACCTCACCGCTTCCTGGGGTGCTGTGCTGTTTCTCAGGCTGGCAAAGGTCTAGGCTGTGCCTTGGAGGAGGGGAAATGAACCTTCTGAGAATCCTGCTCCCCTGAGCGTAGAGTCTGGTCGAGAAGATGAGACCAGGGACCTAAACATCTAGGGTAGCGGGAGGGGTGCCATTTTTCCAGATTTTGGCCGACCCAGGCCGTGGAGTTTGTGGTAGTTCTGGCCTGAAGGATGTAGTCCTGTTGCCCCTGTGAGAAAGATAAACAGCATTGAGGGTAATAAGGATAGCCATCACGGCAGGGGCTTAAAGGTAGCACTCGCCTCCTGCCTGGCTCTGTTCACAGCACTTGTTTTTCTTTTTCTTTAAAAAAAAGATTTTTTTTGTATCAATGTTACATGTTGCTCGAGTAACACAAGACAGCAACTACAACGATCCTCAATCTGCTTTGGTCAGCAGGTCCACTTCCCCTTTATTTTTGTTCATTTCTCCATCTTGTGGGATTTAAGACAATGTACACTGACTACTTCAGGCTGAGAAGGGACGTAGATATTATGGGGCAGAGGAATGGAATTGTTTTGCTGGCAGTTGAAGACACTCCTTCCTTTTGGGCTGGTCCATTAAGCATCGCTTTGGTGGTTGTCGAAGGCACTTGATATACATATTATCTCATTAATTCTCACAGCAGCCTGACTGTGTAGATTACTGTTATCATCTTTGTTTTCTGATGAGCAAGAGAAAATCCAAGAAGTGCTGTTTGGTGGAGGAGCTGGGCAGGGGGTTGGTGAGCAAACGCCTCAGGTACCAGCGGCACCAAAGTTTGGGTCACTGACCCTCTGCTGAGCAACACTAGGAGAGGATGGGACTCTGTTTTTGAGGCCTGCACTCAGCCAGCACAGGGTCACTGCTGAAGGGACCCCAAGAGATGCAACCTCTTATTTCAAGAAAGATAAACAAGAATTTAGGAAGAAGGGAATTGACCCAGGATCATATAGCTATTTAGTGACTACCCTGATCAGAGGCCAGGCGGCTTGACTTTTAATCCAGTGTTCTTTTTACTACACTTTCATAAACAAACAAGCAGAAATCCTCGGAAGAAGATCTCGCGCCACAGGTAGGAAGGCCTAGAGAGCAAGACTGACCCTGATATCATAGTGGTTTGAGGGCCTGCTTCCCTAGTATAAGGTCTTAGGTTCAATCCCCAGTACCTCCTAAAAATGTATAAAAATAAACGGAAACTTGACTTTTACTTAAAATTTATAGACCATACGTGCAACATCTACAGAATATTCATTCTTTCCTAGCGAACATGGTACGGTCATTAAGAGATCACGTCTGGGACTGTAAAACAGATCTAAATAAATTGAAAAGGAGTGTAATCATTTAGAGTATATTTTCTGACCTCAATAAAATTCAACTGGAAATCAAAAACTATCTAGAAAGACACTCAAATACTTGGATATTGAACAACATACTTTGAAGTAATCCATGGTTTAAAGAAGAAATCAAAAGAGAATTCAGAATATATTCGAAATAAAGGCTTATGAAAATATAAAACATCAAAAATTGTGGGATGCCACTAAAGCATGCTTATATTTAAAAGAAGAGAGGTTTCAAGGAAAATAGGCAGTGACTTCTAATATGTACAAGATTGCTTTGGGGTGATGAATATGTTCTAAAATTGACAATAATGATTACACAGCTCTAAATATATTAAAAACCATTGACTTGTGCACTTTAAATGGGTGAATTGTATACTGTGTAAATTATATAAAGCTTTTAAGAAAAAAAAAAAAGGTATAAAATCAATGACCCGGAGAGCCACATTAATCAGCCATAAAAGATAAGTATAATTTAAACCCAAAGGAATTAGAAGAAAGGAAATTATATAATAATTAGTAAATGTCAGTGAAATAGAAAACAAACAATAAAGAGAATTGCCAAAACCAAAGGTTGGTTCTCTGAAAGTATCAACAAAATTAATAAACCCTTAACTTGACTAAGAAAGAAAAAAAGAGAAAACACAGAATACCGATACCAAGAATTAACAATGGGATTTTACTGTAAACCCTGCATACATTAAATGGCTAATAAGATATTAGGGACAACTTTATGCCAATAAATTTGACAACTTAAATGAAATGCACAAAGTCCTTGAAAAATGCCACTTAGCAAATGGAAACAAGACGAAAAGATGATAGAATTATCCTATATCTATCTAAATATTAGAATTCATTATTTAACACCTTATCACATAGAAAACTGCCTGCCTAGTGGATTTCACTGGTGAAGTCTATCAGACATTTATGGAAAAATAAGCCCAATAGTACACAAATTCTTTGAGAAAATACAGGGGGAGGGAGCACTTGTTTTATGAGGCCAACAAATGCCTAATACCAAAAACCTGACATTAAAAATAAAAAGGAAAAGTACTGATCAATATCCTTCATAAACATAAGTGCAGAAGTCCCTAGTAAAACAATAGCCAATTAAATCGAGCAGTTTTTAAAGAAGATAATATATCAAGCTGAGTTTATCTCAGGAATGCAAGTTGGTTTAACATCTAAAAATTAATTGAATGTTATTGACTATATTAACAGGGTCAAAAAGAAAAACTAGAGGACTTGCGGGAAGATGGCGGACTAGTAAGACACGGGAATCTCTTCTCCAGAAAAATAGCTAGAGGACAGGCTGAAATAGCCCCGAAAAAGATCTTCTAGGGTTTAGGATAGCAGGTGAAGGCTGTACACCACCCAAAGGAGAGAGGTAAAGAAGAGGGAAATCGCGACGACAGAACCGTGAGTTGGAAGTAGCAGCTTCTGCTGCTGCCGGCAACCTCCCCCACACTCTTCAGAATTCTCGGACCCCTGGGCCTGCGGCCACAGACAAAGGGGACTCCAGGGATCTACTACTCCAGGAAAGGGGAGAGAGAGGGACACAGCCTTAGGCTGACTCAGGTTCTGACCTGAAATTTGGTCTGTGGAGCCCCACGGACCCTTCCACATGGTGGTTTGCCCGGGAGCCTAGGAAGGACAAGAGAAATCCGACCCTCGCAACCTCCCTCTCTTCTAGCCTGGACTAATTGTTGAGGACTCCACAGGAGAGGGGAGAGAGAGCCTGGGGCTGACCCTGCTTTGGACTCCCAGGTTTGGTCTGCCCTGTCCCGAGAGCCCTTCCAGGCTGGGTGGGGCTGCGCCATTGTTTGCCTTGGAGCCTGCAAGGGGCTAAAGATATACAAACCTCCCAATCTCATCCTCTAATAACAGGGACTGATTGTTGAGGATTCAGAAGGGAGTGGAAATATTTCCTAGCTGGGAAAAGGGGGGCTCTACGAGAGAAGTCTGGAGAATTGTCTCAGAAAGTTTGAATCACAGGGCTCCTAGCCCCCAGACAGGAAGCTCTATCACATTGATCTGGTCTGTGTCACAACAAATATGCTCCGACCAGGCATTGAATTGAGAGCTGCCAACAAGCGCCATCTCCTGGCAGACCAAGGAAGTGCACATAAGAAAATTAATAAGTAGGAGAGGCTTTTCCTGGCCTCTATAGCCTCCCTGCCCAAGGCCCTAGAAAACGAATCTACAACCAATTACTGGGTCCAGTGCCCAGTTTTGAGCAACCAGCAGAACAATCCTAACAATCAAGGTTGAGCCAAAAATCAAAGAGCTGTGGTAACTCACAGCCTCCTGCCACTAAAACCCCATAAAAGAGAAAGAGATAGAGCATCTAAGTAAAATACAACCTAACCGATGCCTAAGCACCAGCAAAAAATTACGAGCCATACTAAGAAAATAGAAGACATGGCCCAAGAAAAGGAATACAGCAAAGTCCCAGAAGAGATGCAGAATTTGAGAGAACTAATCAGTGAGATGAGCACAGATTTCCAAAATCAAATTAATGAGATGAAAGAGAATATAGTTAAAGAGATAAATGACATCAAGAAGACACTGAGCAAATTCAAAGAAGAATTTGAAATCCTGAACTGAAAACTAACGGAGTTCATGGGAATGAAAGACACAATAGGTGAAGTCAAAAATACATTTGAGGCATACAACAGCAGACTCGAAATGATAGAAGAAAGAATAAGTGATACCAAAGACAGAGTAGCTAAATTTGAAGAGAGAAAAGAAAAGAGAGAGAATAGAATGGAAAAAATTGAGCAGGGGCTCAGAGAGTTGAATGACCACACAAAACGCAAGAACATACGTGTCATGGGAGTTCCAGAACGGGAAGAGAAAGGAAAAGGGGCAGAAAGAGTATTTGAGGAAATAATAGCTGAAAATTTCCCAACTCTCACGAAAGAAATGAACATACATGTCCAAGAAGCCCACCGTACCCCAATAAGAATAAATCCAAATAGACCTACGCCAAGACACATATTATTCAGAATGTCAAATGTAAAAGATAAAGAGAAAATTCCCAGAGCAGCAAGAGAGAAGCAAACGATCACATACAAAGGACGTCCAGTAAGACTTTGTGCAGATTTCTCTTCAGAAACCATGGAGGCGAGAAGACAGTAGTGGGATACAATTAGGAAACTGAAAGAGAAAAACTGCCAGCCGAGAATTCTTTATCCAGCAAAACTGTCCTTCAAATATGAAGGTGAATATAAAGTATTCACAAACAAACAGAAACTAAGAGAGTTCCCAAAAAAGAATCCACCTTTGCAGGAAATATTAAAGGAAGCCTTAGAACCTGAAAGAAAAAGACAGGAGAGAGAGGTTTGGAGGAGAGTATAGAAGAAAGAAAATCAGAAAGGATAACCAAAACAGTAAAAAGAGAGACAAAAATAAGATGACATATGAAAACCAAAAAATAAAATGGAGGAAATAAATAGTGCATTTTCAGTAATATCATTGAATGTAAATGGATTAAATTCCCCAATCAAAAGATACAGGCTGATAGAATGGATTAAAAAACATGAGCCATTCATATGCTACCTACAAGAAACTCACCTCAGACCCAGGGAATACAAACTGGCTGAAAGTAAAAGGTTGGAATAGGATACTCCACGCAAATAGTAAACGGAAAGGAGCGGGGGTAGCTATACTAATACCAGACAAAACAGACTTCAAATGCAAAAAAGTGATGAGATGCGGAAGGCCATTATATATTAATAAAAGGGATGATCCTCCAGGAAGATCTAACAGTCATAAATATCTACAGACCTAACCAGGGTGCCCCAAAATAATGAGACAAACTCTGGCAAAACTGAAGGGAGAAATAGACATTTCTACAATAATCGTTGGAGACTTCAACACCCCTCTCATATCATTAGATAGAACAACTAGACAGAAGA
The DNA here is from genome assembly GCA_026826555.1 of Tolypeutes matacus. Taxonomy (NCBI): domain Eukaryota; kingdom Metazoa; phylum Chordata; class Mammalia; order Cingulata; family Chlamyphoridae; genus Tolypeutes; species Tolypeutes matacus. The sequence goes on from JAKSZT010054569.1 coordinate 1,712,148, forward strand.
TCAACAAGGAAACGGAGAACAATATGATAAACAAGTTAGACCTAACAGACATATACAGAACACTGTGTCCAAACTCAGTGGGTTATACATTATTCTCAAGTGCCCATGGATCTTTCTCCAGGATAGACCACATGTTAGGTCACAATACAGCTCTCAATAAATATGAAAAGATTGAAATTATACAAAGCACCTTCTCAGATCATAATGGAATGAAACTAGAAATCAATAACAGACAGGAAAAAAGGAAATTTGCAAATGTGTAGAGACTGAACAACACACTCCTAAATATTCGGTGGGTCAAAGAAGAAATTGCAAGTGAAATCAGTAAATATATTGAGACAAATTAAAATGAGAACACAATGTATGAAAACTTATGGGATACAGCGAAGGCAGTCTTGAGAGGGAAATTTATAGCCCTAAATGCCTATATTAAAAAACAAGAGAGAGCTAAACTCAAAGATTTATCTGAACAACTTGAGAAACTAGAAAAAGAACAGCAAACCAATCTCAAAGCAAAAAGCAGGAAAGAAATAATAAATATTAGAGCAGAGATAAATGAAAATGAGAACAGAAAAACAATAGAGAAAATCAACAAAACCAAAAGCTAGTTCTTTGAGATCAATAAAATTGACAAACCCCTCGCTAGACTAAAAGAAAAAAAGAGAGAAGATGCAAATAAATACAATCAGAAATGAAAGGGGGGAAATTACAAATGACCTCACAGAAATAAAAAGAATCATAAGAGGATATTATGAGAAACTATATGCCAACAAACTGGACAACCTAGATGAAATGGACAGATTTCTAGAATCACAACCAACCTACACTGACACAACAAGAAATACAAGAACTTAACAAACCAATCACAATTAAGGAGATTGAATCCGTCATCAAAAATCTCCCAGCAAAGAAAAGTCCAGGACCAGATGGCTTCACAGGTGAATTCTACCAAGCATTTCCAAAAGAATTAACACCACTCCTGTTTAAACTCTTCCAAAAAATTGAAGAGGACAGAAAATTACCCAACACATTTTATGAAGCCAACATCACCCTAATACCAAAGCCAGATAAAGATTCCACAAGAAAAGAAAATTACAGACCAATCTCTCTAATGAACATAGATGCAGAAATTCTCAACAAAATACTTGCAAATCGAATCCAACAGCATATCAAAAGACTTATACATCACGACCAAGTGGGATTTATTCCTGGTATGCAAGGCTGGTTCAACGTAAGAGAATCAATCAATGTAATATACCACATTAACAAATTGAAGGAAAAAAAACCACATGATCATCTCAATAGATGCAGAAAAGTTATTCGACAAAATCCAACATCCTTTTTTGATAAAAATACTTCAAAAGATAGGAATAAAAGGAAAATTCCTCAATATGATAAAAGGCATATATGAAAAACCCACAGCCAACATCATACTCAATGGGGAAAGGTTGAAAGCTTTTATCTGAACAACTTGAGGGAACAAGACAAGGATGCCCACTGTCACCATTGTTATTCAACATTGTACTAGAAGTTCTAGCTAGGGCAATTAGACAAGACAAAAAAATTAAAGGAGTCCAAATAGGAAAAGAGGAAGTAAAACTCTCACTGTTTGCGGATGACATGATCCTGTATTTAGAAAATCCTGAAGTATCCACAACAAAGCTACTTGAACTAATAAATGAGTTCAGCAAAGTGGCAGGATATAAGATCAACACGCAAAAATCAGTAATGTTTTTGTACACTAGTACTGAACAATCTGAGGAGGAAATCAGGAGGAAAATTCCATTTTCAATAGCAACAAAAAGACTCAAATACCTAGGAGTTAATTTAACCAAGGAAGTACAGGACCTATATGCAGAAAACTACAAAACAATGCTAAAAGAAATTTTAAAAGACCTAAACAAATGGAAAGACATTCCGTGTTCATGAATTGGAAGAATAAATATCATGAAGATGTCAATCTTGCCCAAACTGATTTATAGATTCAGTGCAATACCAGTCAAAATCCCAACAGCTTACTTTACAGAATTAGAGAAGGCAATTACCAAATTCATCTGGAAGGGTAAGTGCACCCGAATAGCCAAAAGTATTCTAAAAAAGAAGAGCAATGTGGGAGGAATTTCGCTGCCTGACCTTGAAACATATTACAAAGTGGTCAAAACAGCATGGTACTGGCATAAAGATAGGCATATCGATCAGTGGAATAGAATTGAGAATCCAGAAATATACCCTCACCTATAAGTCAACTGGTTTTTGACAAACCTACCAAGCCCACGCTGATGGGAAAAAAACAGTCTCTTCAACAAATGGTGTTGGGAGAACTGGATATCTATAACCAAAAGAATGAAAGAGGACCCCTATCTCACCTGCTATACAAGAATCAACTCAAAATGGATCAAAGATCTAAATATAAAAGCCAGGACCATAAAACTACTAGAAGAAAATGTAGGGAAACATCTTTAAGACGTTGTAGTAGGTGGTGGTTTCTTGGACCTCACACCTAAAGCACGTGCAACAAAAGAAAAAAATAGATAAATGGGACTTCCTCAAAATTAAACACTTTTGCACCTCACAGGACTTTGTCAGAAGGGTGAAAAGGCAGCCAACTCAATGGGAAAAAAATATTTGAAAATCACATCTGATAAGGATTTAATATCCAGGATATATAAAGAGATGTTACAACTCAACAATAAAAAGACAAATGACCCAATTAAAAAATGGGCCAAAGACTTGAATAGACATTTCTCCGAAGAAGAAATGCAAATGGCAAAAAAAACACATGAAGAAATGCTCAACATCACTCATGATTAGGGAAATGCAAATCAAAACTACCATGAGATATCATTTCACACCTATCAGAATGGCCACTATTAAAAAGACAGAGAACTACAAGTGTTGGAGAGGATGTGGAGAGATAGGAACACTTCTTCACTGTTGGTGGGAATGCAGGATGGTACAACCACTATGGAGGACTGTTTGGCAGTTCCTAAAGAAGTTGAATATAGACTTGCCACGTGACCCTGCAATACCACTACTGGGTGTATACCCAGAAGAACTGAGAGCAGTGACACCAACAGACATCTGCACACCGATGTTCATAGCCACATTATTCACCATTGCCAAAAGTTGGAAACAACCCAGGTGTCCATCAACAGATGAATGTATAAACAAACTGTGGTCTATTCACACGATGGAATATTATGCAGCTGTAAGAAGAAATGAAGTCATAAAGCATATGGCAACATGGATGAACCTGGAGGACATTATGTTGAGTGAAGCAAGCCAGACACAAAAGGACAAATACTGTATGAATGCATTACTATGAACCAAATATATTGTGTAATATATTGTTTGATTAAAAAAAAAAATTATATGTATCCATTACATTTAATTGAGAAATGTATATATTTATTCATCTGTGTTTACTTTTTAGTTTTTAATTGTTTATATTTTCAATTATTAAATGTACAAAATAAAGTTAAAAAATGTTAAAAAAAAAAAAAACAACTACATAAGCATCTTAGTCAATTCAGAGAAAGCATTTGACAAAATTTAACACTCTTCATTATATTAGGGACAGAAGGGAACTTCCTCAGTCTGAGTAGAGGCATAAAGAAAAAAGCTACAGTAAACATCATCTGTACTGGTAAAATATTGAATGCTTTCTCGTGAGGACTGAGAAAAATACAAAGATGTTTGGGCTCATCACATCTATTGAGAACTGTCCTGGCACTCCTAGCCAGTGCAGGAGGGCAGGGGAAGAAGGCAAAAGACCGGAAAGGAAGAAATGTAATTTTCTTCATTTGCAGAGAACAACTACTAGAACTTAATCTAGCATGTCACAGGATACAAGGTCACTATACAAAATCAATTGTAGTTTCTACATACTAGCAGCAGCAAGCTATTGGGGAAGTAAATCTTAAAATTCCATTTAAGGAGCGTTAAAAACTATAAAATCATAAACATGCAAGACATCTATAAAGAAAATTACAAAATATTGCTGGGAGAAATTAAAGCCAATCCCAATAAATGGATACTCATGGTTTGGAAGATTCCATACTATCTAGTCCTCCCCAAATTAATGTATAAATTCATTGCATTCCCTATACCAACCTTTTTTCCCCTCTTTTTTTATCCTTTCTATGGGTATTTATTTTTAATATAGAAAAATAATCCGTTGTAACAAATACTTGTCTTATATTTTTTTTTATTAGAGAAGTTGTAGGTTTACAGAAAAACCATGCAGAAAGTACAGAGTTCCCATACCCCTGCCCACAGTTTTCTCTATTACCATTTTACATTACTTTTGTACCTTTGTTAGAATTGATGAAAAAATATTATATTTATATTGTTAACTATAGCCCATAGTCTACATTAGGACTCACTTTCTGTGTTATACAGTTCATAAAAATTTGTATTTTTATTCTGGTGGCACACATATAAGCCAAAGCCCCCCGTTTTAAACACTTTCAAGTATACAATTCAGTTTTTGTTGTTAAAATGCCAAAACTTTTCCATCACCCCAAACAGAAACTCTACCAATTAACTCCTAATTCCCCACCTCCACCCTTGCCCTGATAGATTGTATTCTAATTTCTTTGAATTTGCATATTCTAATTATTTCATATAAGCGAGAGCATATATTCTTTGTCCTTTGTATCTGGCTTATTTCACTCAACCTGATGGCCCAAGGTTCATATTGTCATATGTATCAGAACTTCATTTCTGTTTACAGTTGAATAATATTCCATTGTATGTATATGCCTCATTTTATTTATCCATTCATCTGTTGATGGACACTTGGGTTTCTTCCATAGTTGGCAATTGTGAATAATGCTGCTAGGAACATCTGTGTGTAAATATCTGTTGAGTCCTTGCTTTCAATTCTTTTGGTTATAAACCTACACGTAGGGTTGTCAGGTCATGAAGCAATTTTATAATTGACTTTCTGAGGTACCGTCAAACTGTTTTCCACAGTAGCTATAACATTTTACATTCCTATCAAAAATATATGAAGGTTTCTCTTTCTCCATGTCCATGCCAAGGTTTAATTTTTCAGTTTTTTAAATAGTAGCCATTCTAGTATGTGTGAAATGGTATTTCATTGTGGTTTTGATTTGAATTTCCCTAATATCTAATGATGTTGACATCTTTCCACATGCTTATTGGCCATTTGTATAAATATCTATTCAAGTTTTCTGCCCATTTTTTAATTGGGTTGTATATTACTCAGCCAAAGAGGTGCTGATGCAAAGTACCAGAAATCTGTTGGCTTTTATAAAGGGTATTTATTTGGCGTAAAAGCTTGCAGTTTCAAGGCCCTAAAGAGTCCAACTCAAGGTTGGTTTCTCACCTGAGTCAGTTGCCACTTGTTGAAGCAAGATGGCGGGCGATCTCTGCGAGGGTTCAGCCTTCCTCTCTCTCAGCTACAGGCCCGCTTAGGGCTTGTCTCTCTTCCCAGGGCTGCAGGATCAAAGTTCTCTTCTCATGTATTTTCTGTGTCTTCTTGAGTGAGAGCTAGTTTATATAAGCCCACCAACAGGGTGGGGACTTAACCTAAGTTATACCCTACTGATGTGGTTGAATCAAAGCCCTAATCTTAGCATAATTTAATCAAAGACATCTCAGCTGAACCTATTACAATCAAAGGGGATCACACACAGAGGAACAGACCAGTTTACAAACATAATCTCTCTTTTTGGAATTCATAAATAATCTCAAACTGCCACTGGTTGTTTGTCTTTTTGTTGTTTAGTTGTAGTATTTCTTTATATATTCTGGATATTAAGCCCTTATCAGGTATATGGTTTCCAAATATTTTTTCCCATTCTTGTCTTTTCATTTTCTTAATAATATCCTTTGAACACGGAAGTTTTTGATTTTCATGTTCCATTTCTCTCTCTCTCTTTTTTTTTTTTGTCTTTATAAAGGGTGTTTATTTGGGGTAGAAGTCCACAGATACCAGGCCATAAAGCGTTAAGTTTCTTCTCTCACCACAGTCCATTGCCACATGTTAGAGCAAGACAGCTGCTGGCGTTTGCCAGGGTTAAGGCTTCTGGGGTTCCTTTCTTCCCGGGGCTGCATTTCGCTCCGGGCTTAGCTCCTGTTTCCTCCACAAGTTCAGCTGTAAATGATCAGGCGAACAGCTTGCTTCTCTTCTCCTGGGGCCTTCTTTCCGACATCAAAACTGCTTTCCAAAAGACTGCTTCAACTCTTCTTTGCTTTGCCTTTTATATTCGATTCCCCACCCACCAAGGGGGGCGGGGCTCAATGCCCTAATCATAACCTAATCATGCCCAGATTAACAGATCAGTTTACAAGCATGATCCAATTATATTTTTGGAATTCATAATTACATCAAATTGGCCAACTGTTACACTCCACCCTCTGAATTCCAAAAATACATTACAATATTCAAAAAACCTTAAAGCAGTAACAATTCAACTACAAAATCATATCATAATCATTTTAAAGAAATACAGTTCATCTTGAGGCAAAGGCCCATCTGCTATAGACCTCTGAATCTTACAAAACCATTTAACTGCTTCCAATACACAAATAGAAAGACAAAAGATAAACATTTTCAATATCATAAGGAGAAATTGGGATGATAAACATGAGTTATGGATCCTCTGCAGTTCAGTAAACTTGCAGGGCATCCTCCATTCGATTTCAAAGTCTGAGAGTCATTCTTAAAATGATGGTTTCTTCTTGGGGCCACATGGGAACCCACCCTTTCCACAGGCTTGCCCAATGGCCATTTTTTCTTGGTTCCACCCTCATCAAGCATCTGGGTGTCGACCAAGCTTCAGACCTCACCCTCCAAGAGTGTTGGGGTGATTGCCACACCTTACCCAAACTTTGGGTTAGAGTCTTAGCTCCCCTAGTACAGTGAGGTGAAGAAAACATTCCCCCTAACCTTTGACATACAGGTTCAACCCTCTCAGAGCAATGGGCTGACCACCTGGCCTTCTCTAATCCATGGGGGACAGGTACACCCCTCTCAGACCTATGGGGTGTTGACCTTAACCACCCTAATATTTGAGGAATGTGCTCCACCCTCTCTGCACCCTGGGGTGGCAAAACTCTCCCAGAACATCAGGTGGGGACATCCACCCTCTCTGTACATATGGGTGGGGCTCCTCTCTTGGCCCAAGGAGATGTCTTAATCCCAGATCTCTGCTTCCACAGTTTTCTTCTTAAAGCTGTTTGTCCTTCAGTCTCTCCTTTCCATGTCCCCTTTTGTCCAAGCTGACAGTGGTTTTGTTCATACAGCTCTCTCAAAAACTTTGTTGGTTTAGCATGCAGGAAGCAGGGGCCCAAGCCATCAGACAGTAAGACTTTCCACAAGTCTTTCCGAGATAACTGCATCTTCAGTTCTGATTTACAAGTTCCAAGTTTAGTAAAGTCTTCAAATAGGGCATTTTCATCTGGGAATTTGATTTCCAGAAACTTGGAAGTTCCGGAATCAATTTCTGTTTTCTTTGTTCCCAAAAGTTCAGTCCTTAGTGTATCTCGCTCATCTAGTATTTTGTTATAAGCTGCAAGGAGAAGCCAAGCCACATTCTCCAAGTTTACCTTGGAAAGTTCTTCAGCTAAATGCTCCAGTTCGCCATTTTCAAATTTTGTTTTCCATATAACACCAGGAGTTAATCTTGCTAAGATCTTTGCAACTTTAAAACATGGATCACCTTTCCTCCAGTTTCCAATAATAGTTTCATCATTTACTTCTAAGGCATCATAGAAAGTCTCTTTAGCGTCCATATTACTGTCAACAATCTCTTCAAAGTGATCTTGGCCTTTTCCATCAAGCATTTCACAGTTCCTCCAAAAAATACCCCTTACCCATTTATAAAATCATTCCAACATTTTGGTATATGCAAAAGCACTTCCCCACTCCTCGGTACCAAATTCTGTATTAGTCAGCCAAAGGGGTGCTAATGTGAAATACCAAAAATGGGTTGGTCTTTATAAAGGCTATTTATTTGGGGTAGAAGTCCACAGATACCAGGCCATAAAGCGTTAAGTTTCTTCTCTCACCACAGTCCATTGCCACATGTTAGAGCAAGACAGCTACCGGCGTTTTCCAGGGTTCAGGCTTCTGGGGTTCCTCTCTTCCCGGGGCTGCGTTTCTCTCCGGGCTTAGGTCCTGTTTCCTCCACAAGGTCAGCTGTAGACCATCAGGTGAACAGCGTGCTTCTCTTCTCCTGGGGCCTTCTTTCCAACATCAAAACTGCTTTCCAAAAGACTGCTTTTTTTTTTTTGCTTCTCATGATTTTGGTATAAAGTCTAAGAAACCATTGCCTACCACAAGGTCCTGAAGATGTTTCCCTATGTTGTTCTAGTTTTATAATTTTAGTTCTTTTCTATTGATTCTATTTTTCATTTTCAATTTTTCTCTAAAGTTGAAGAATTTTATGTATATTATAGTAAAATTTTTTATTTAGTCAAATTTATCAATAGTCTATTTTATTGCAAATGGATTTTTTTAAACGAAGAAACTCCCCCTTCCACCCTCCCTCTAACTCCCTCAATAACTTCAAGTCTGTTTTATATCTCTGCATATTGTCTATTTGCATATATATATGTCTATAAGTAGTCATATTTTATAAGTGATATCCTAAAAATTTCTGTCCTTATGTATCTGTCCTGTTGTTTTACTGAAAAACATCAAGGTTCTTCCATTTTGCAGCATGTCTCATAACTTCATCTTTTTTCTTATGCTGAAGAATATTCTGTCCTACAGTTGTACCACATTTTGTTTGTCCATTCATTTGTTGATGGACACTTGTATTGCTTCCAGCTTTTAGCTATTATGAACAATACTGTGATAAACATTGGTGTACAGATATCTGTGTGTGACCTAGTTTTCTCTCATTTTGAGTCAAATAGCAATAGTATTTAGCTTTTTGAGGAACTGCCCTATTTCTTTCCATAGTAGCTGTACCATTTTACATTTCCACTAATGACCTAGAGTTCCAGTTTTTCTGCATCCTCTTCCAACACTTCCTTTCCTTTCTCCTTTCCTTTCCTTTCTCCCTTCCTTTCCTTTCTCCTTTCCATTCTCCTTTCCTTTCCTTTCTCCTTTCCTTTCTCCTTTCCTTTCCTTTCTCCCTTCCTTTCCTTTTTCCTTTCCTTTCCTTTCTCCCTTCCTTTCCTTTCTCCTTTCCTTTCTCCCTTCCTTTCCTTTCTCCTTTCTTTCTCCTTTCCTTTCCTCTAGCCAAATTAAAATCACAGTCAAGATACCATTTCATACTCACAAGGATGGCACTTACTAAAACAACAAATTCAAGTTTTAGTTCTTATATTTAGGTCTTTGATCCATTTTGAGTTACTTTCCGAATATGCCATGAGATAGGGGTCCGTGTTCATTCTTTCGGATGTGACTGTACAGTTTGCCCAGTATCATTTGTTGAAGAGACTATTGCTTCCTCATTTGACAACCTTGTCAAAAGTCAGTGGCCGCAGATGTGAGGGCTTATTTCTAAACACTTCATTCGATTCCATTGTTCTATTTGGCTGTTCTTGTTGCTCTATCACAGTGTTTTGATGTAGCTTTGTATTGGGAAATATGAGTCTTCCAACTTTGTAATTTCTTCTCAAGATGGTTTTGGCTCTTTGGAGCTCCTTACCCTTTCATATAAGTTGGGTGATTGGCTTTTCCATTTCTGCAAAGAGAGCTATTAGAATTTTGATTGAGATTGCATTGAATCTGTAAATTGTTAAGAATTACACCTTAACAATATTTAGTCTTTTAATCCATGTTCATCATGGCACATCCTTCCATTTCTTTAGGTCTTACTAATTTCTTTTAGCAATGTTTTCCATGTACAAATCCTTTACATCCTTGGTTAGATTTATTCCTAGATATTTGATTCTTTTTAGTTGTGGAAGAGGGCTGCATTTAGCTTACTTATTTCCAGGCAGTTGAATGGGGCTCAACCTAACCCATATTTGCTTTAACCTTCAATTTTTTTCTTAAATTAATTTTCTATTTGAAAATACACTTACAATTAAAGAAAAGTTGAAAAACTATAAGAAGAAAACTAGCTGCCAACATTATACACATCATTCCTGAATACTTTAGTGTATATTTCTGACAAAGAAGGACGTACTCCCTGTGATTACAATACAACCATCATAAGAAGAAAATTAACATCAATGCATTACAACCATTTAATCCTCAGACCCACATTCAAATGTAAAACAACATAAACCAAAATAGTAATGGATGTGATCTCTGGTTGTGCACATGACATGTGATTTTTGAATTTAAAAAACAAAACATGGAAGCGGCTGTGGCTCAATCAGTGGGGCTCCCGTTTACCATATGGGAGGCCCCGGGTTCGGTTCCCGGGGCCTCCTGGTGAGGGCAGGCCCGCCCGCACGGCGTGGTTGGCTGACCCAGCGAGCACGAGCAGCAAGGGGGGGGGATGAGTGAATAAATAAATAAAATCTTTAAAAAAACAAAACAAAACAAAAACAACTTCACTGTACCTGCCCACGTTTTCTAAAATAAATGTGTTTTATTTTATCATAACATAAAAGGGTAAAGGAGAATTTTTCAAGTTACTTAGATTGGCTAGTCCCCAAAGGCAGTGGGACAAACAGGAATATAAAAGAACTTTTGAGAGTTTAGAGCTGGAAGAAAGTTTGGTCTTGGAGGCTGGGGAAGGGATATGATATGTATCCTGGTTGTGGTGAGAGTCCAGAAGCCACTCATCCGTCCCCTTCGTCCCCACAGGTCCTAGCGGACTCGGCATCAATCACGCAGCAGTCCAGGGTCCGTGGGCAAATGGCTGCCGCACAGCGATCTATGCGCGCCCCATTGGAGGAGTGCCCCCCAGGTACACTCTAACACTGACCTCTGCCCTTTGTACCCTCCTCGTCTCCAGGCTCCTGCGGTCCCCGTTCCTTTATTCCATAGACACTTACTGATTTCCTCTGGGTGTCAGGCATGTGCTCTCACAGGGCGGATGCCCTGCCCTCATGCGGCTCTCCTTCTAGGATGGTGCCAGGACAGACATGACATGAGAGACAGGGACGGGGTAGAGATGGAATGCAGACTTTAAACTGCAGTCCTGAGGCGGGCAGGGCCAGCGGTCAGTGCACCAGGCCAGGGCATCCCAAAGGAAGGGGCTGCAGGTGTGGAGCTTCAGAGTGGCAGCCGCCTCGGGTGTTCGAGCCAAGGCTGGGGCAGCTGAGGGGAGAGAAGGGCGATGAGGTCAGAGGGAGGGGCTGGGGGTGGGGGGTCGGATCACTCAGGGCCTTGGGTACCCTGCGGGGAGCTCTGCTTCATTTTACCAACAAGCAGGTCCCTGAGAGGTTTCAGGCAGGGGACTGGCATCTGCTTTGTCTTTGCAGGCGCTCGGTCCTGGCTGGAGAGGGGGAAGGCCAAGGCAGGAGGGGCTTGCATGGCTTCCTGGTGGTGGGGAGAGCAGGGGAGAGAGCAGTACGTGGAACCCGAAGCCGTGGTTCTGGAGCAGACCCTCGTGTGCCCTGTGGAGTGTGTCCCTGGTTATGTGTGATCTTCTGAGCCGGAGGCAGCAGGAGCCACCCCTGGGTGTGTTTTTTTGACTGACACAGGTGTGGGAGGTAGGAACCGATTGTCTCCTGTGCAAGCATTTCCAGAGACACGTGCAGTGGTTGTTAAAATGCTTGCAAGAATTTGCATTTCATTTTTGTAGTGTGGGCGTCACAGGAAAGGCTGCCTGTGCCCTTACCTTAGGAAGCTCAGAACGGAAGAGGCAGGAGAGCTTCAGGCGCCTGTTGTCAGGGTCCAGGGACCCTGTGGCTTGGACCAGGATAGCGAGCAGAGCCGTGGGGACAATAGGAAGGACTCGGGACATTTTGGGGCTGTAGCTATTGACTCTTGCCCATAGGTCATATGTGGGGAGAGGGCGGGGGAGGCAGCAAGGACTGCTCGGGTTGGAGCTGAACCACTGAAGGGTTGGCGTGTGGTCAGGACCTGAGAGGCACAGCTGGGCTCCTCATCTTGCACAGGGACTTGAAGTCCCAGTGCTGAGTGGGTCCCCAGGAGGATGCGACGTATAGGGAGATGGGTCAGCAAAGGGGCTGAAGAGGCACGGCCAGGAGGGGGTGGGAGAAGGCATGTCCTTCCCAGGAGCAGTCACCACGGCAGTGCCACTGGACTGAGAAATGGAGTTGCCTCTAAATTTGCATTTCTGCTATTAAGGTGTAGTGTTCTTTTATTGTTGAGATATGTGAATTCTTATAGGTTCAGGAAAGTATGCTTTTAAGTGTGAGTGATGTTGCAAGTGTTTTTTTTCTAATTTGTTAAATTTTCATCTTTGTTGTGATTTCTGTCATACAGAGTTTCCATCTTAATTTTCATATAGTTGGGTTTATCCAAACTTTTTTTTACCAAATCATTTTATTGATACATATTAATAAAGCATACCGTTCATCCAAAGTGACAATCAAGAATCAAGGGTGTTTGGTATAATCACAGTTGTGCATTTATCATTTCAATCATTATTAGAGCATTTTCATTATTTCAATAATAATAAACAAAAAACAAACAAGAAAACTCTTCACCTCTCAGTCTCTCTATGTTTCCCCTGCTTATCCAAACTTTTATAGCTTCTTGTCATACTAGGAAAGTTCTAGCCCTCTCAACCTGTAAGAAACATTTCTCTAATTTATTTGCAGTGTTTCATGGTTTCATATTTTACAATTGTGTCGTTGCTCTCCGGGATTTATTTTCCCATGAGGAGATTAGAGGGGGCATCTTAATTATCCAGTAGCTTCCTTAGTTTCCCAGCACCATTTATTCAGTCATCACATCTTACCATTATTAGGAAGAGTCATTTCGTTATACATTCATGAAGAATATTTTAAAATTAGGTTGTGTGGGGGCGGATGTGGCTCAAATGGTTGGGCATCCATCTCCCATATGGAGGGACCTGGATTCGATCCCCGTGGACCTCCTGGTTAAAAAAAAAAAAAAAAAAAAAAATTGGGTTGTGGTTTTAGAGTAGCTTTCTGTACTGATAAATGTAAATCAGGGAAAGGGGCAGGTTGATCAGGGGAGTGAGGTTTGCTGAAGGAGGCCAGCCCTGGAGGTGGTGGGTTGAGTCTGAGGCTGTGCCCCCCCCACCGCCCCCTGCTCCCCGCAGCCCCTGGCAGCTGGACTCAGTGCCTGGAAAATGCCCTATTTTCAAGGCCAGCCCTGGACCCCCTTTCTTTGGCTCATCCTCTGACTCTGCACGTAGGATCCGTTTTTCCATCCACACACCTCCCAAGTATATGTCACGAGCTGTATTTGATGACTTTCCTCTCATTGTTCTATTACTTCTGCCCGTTTGTTTATGTCTTTACTTCCTGTGAGGACTGGGAATGTGGTTTCCTCTGCAGGTTTCCAGTGTCTAGGGCAGTGCTGTCCCAGGCATTAGTCACTGGGCACCTGTGACTGTTGAGTCCTTGAAATGTGGCTAATCCAAACTGAGCCATGCTGTGAGTGGAATAGTCACATCAAATTCAAAGGCTTGTGATGAAGATAAAATGGAGTTTATCTCATTTTTTATGTTGATTGCACATGGAATATATTGTTTTGGATATATTGGGTAAAATAAAATACCCTGTCAAATTACTCTGGCCCTTTCTCCTTTTCGTTTTTGAATGTGGTTACTCTAAAATTGGATTCTGATGTGCAGCTTGTATTACATGAATAAGGACAGTGCTGGTCTAGGGGTATGCGGTAGCTGCAGAGCTGAGGGGGCTGACCAGATCTGGGTGTAGTGTATGCTCCCTGTTTGGATTCCACTGATGGCCTGGAGGGGACCCCATCCACAGACTGCTCACCAGCTTTTCTCTCCTCTCCCAGGGTATCATTTTTCAGAAGTTGATGGAAACTGTACCCTGTGCCAGCACGGTATGGAGTACACCAGTCATTGGAATGTGCTGTCTTCCTGCTTACCCTGCACAGTCTGTAAACCAGGTACAGATATGGGGAGCATGCCTGGAGTTGGGGCGCAGGACAATGAGGCGGGACTTGTAGCCAACATTGAGTCAGGAACCCTGGATTCCCAACTTGATCTTCAACATACCTTGTTACGTAATGATATTTTAAGCTAAAAAAGAGAAAGGAAACAATATTTTATTATTAATTACATGCCATTTGGTAGGGAAAATCTTTCAAATCATCACTTGGAAGGCGTCAGTAAGAATCTGTCCATTGATGTGGAGGCCAGTGTGGTGACAGTGTAGAAGAGAGCTTGGCGTGCGGCTGGGACAGGGCTCGGGCCCTGGGCTCTGGACTCTTGGCAAGGTGCTCAGCCTCTCAGCCTCCCTCCCACAGTCTCCTGCCTCTCCAGAGGGCCGGCCCCTGGGGGAAGTCACCCAAGAGCCCCTCTCTGTCAGGGTCCCTCGGATTCTTACCCACCCGTTGCCGCTGATGCTGTGATCTAAATTCCTCTCCTGAGCCTCATGCACTCGTGATGAAGCCTGTCCAGCTGTTCTGTGAGCGTGCGTGGATGCTGGCACGTGCATGGCCACACACTTCCTGTACCTTGTGTGTGTTGCCCTAGCTGGAAACTGGCCCTCGAACTACCTGACAACCTGAGTTGAGCCGAGAGTGAGGGATTTGGGTAGTGAAGAAGGGTTGAGGGATGAGCGAGAGAAACCCAGATCTCAAAGCTTATCCTTGGTCTCCAGATGAAGAAGAAATAAGTCCGTGCATCCGGACTGGGGACACAGAGTGCCGATGCAAATCTGGCACCTTCCGTGAAGAGGACATCCTGGAGTTCTGCCAGAAGTGCAAAACTGGGTGAGACCCAGGAGCCAAGGGGCTCCCAACGGATTAAGAGGATCCTGGGGCCACCCTTCACCCCCCTCTCCCCCTGCTCCTATAGGATTTCTGGGGTCTGGGGGCTCTTCCAAGCCTGGGGCAGCCGCTCCTCACCCGGCTGCGTATTCCCACACTGCCCCCAGTGCCACCCACTCACCTTTCCATTTACCTTCTCCACTGGGCAGTACTCAGGGCCAAGATCCTGCTGGTGGAAATGTTTACTTTCTTCTGTAATCCAAAGAATGGACTAGCATCCGTCCTGGATTATACTCATCTTTTTTACCAAGGCAGTGACGAAATATAATTTACACATTTTGATAGAGGAAGCAGCTCGTGAAAGCCAAGCCCCATGGCCTACACAGTCCACAGAGAGGCCAAGTGTGCTGCTCCTTCGAGCTCACCACCAAGGCCTGAGCCACTCAGCCTGCCCCTCGGCCCCCGTCCCTCAATAGGACCTGGCTTTCCCCTATTTGTGGGTTTAGGGGACTCGAGATAACTCACCCTTCTCTTACTCTTTGGTGCGTGCTCAGCTGAGGCAGGCACAGGTGACAGGTGGGGGTACAGGGTGAGTTGTCTGAGCAAGGACAGGCTGCTGGAGGATGTGGCTCAGCCGCGTGGCCAGAGGGGCTCCCTGACACCTTGCCTAGAGTGAAGCCACCCCCTCACCTGCCCAGGTAGCTCATCATGTGGGCTGAGGGCAGGCACAGCCTCGGAGGCGCCAGCTCTGAGCACTTAGCGGGGAGCCCATGGGCTGAACCAAGCAGCAACAGAACCTTCCCCAGACTCAACAAGGGAGAGGCAGGGACTTGCCCCTGGAGTCCCGAGAAGCAGGGTCTTCCTCCGTTGTCTTGTGAGGGGACTTGGGGAGAGGCTAGCCCTCTTTCTTCTCTTCTGCCAGCCCTTGGTCATGAAACCTCTCCTCTCCCCCGTGTCTGTGCGTAGGTGCCCTGATGGGATGGTTGAGGCGAATCCCTGTACCCCCTGGAGAGATCTTCAGTGTGTCCGCCAAGGATCAGGTACCAGGGCCACTGGGAAAGCCACTGTTTATGGAGAGCTAGTAATCGGTGGCCTGGGGTCTCCTGCCTCTCCCTCTTCTCCCTCAGGTGATCAAACCATTGTGATCGTGAGCGTGATCGGGGGCATATGTTTAGTGGGCATGCTTCTCATGTACCTGCTGCGCTTCCTACGGAAGAGACGCACCTGTCAAGGTGAGGGGGAAGAGGGAGGAAGGAGGAGGGGCTCCAGGGCCACCTGCAAAGTCCCTGTCACAGCTTTATTTCTAGTAGACAGAAATGCCCTCCACTCTGCTTACCAAGTGCTATTGGTCTCCCAAAACTCAGCTCTGCTCTTGGCCCCGTCGTCAACCCCCATCTTCCTTGGGCGGGACCCTCTTCCCACCCCACCTGCACCCCACACAGGGCGTGGATCCCGTCCAGCCTTCACCATGGCGATCGTGGCTGCCTCCCCTCCCTGTGCGTCTCGGCAGAAGGGGCCATTCCTTCCTTGTCAGGGCCCCAGTCAGCCCAGAGTGCCGTCGCCTCCCTGGATGGGCGACAAGAGTCAAGAGGAGGGGTGGTGTCAGGGTTTTATGAGCAGAATCAGGAGATTTTCATACGGGCTGATATTTTCTTTAGTTCTGCTTGGTCTCTCCCCCTCCCTGAGGCTTCCCCGAGTTGGGACTGGTCCCTTCTTTACCTCCCCCCTCCTGCCTCCGGGTCCCAGGTGCTCGTTGTCACTGTTTGAGCCCCTGGTGATGCCCCTAGCCTCCCCGCCCTTGTGATGGGGGGTGGGGTGGAGCCACAGGAAGTCCCCCCCGACTCCCTAAATGAAACCCTCTTCTCTTCTAGGCTATGGAGAGGACACCAAGTGCCTGGCGAGAGTGAGTTGTCGGTCCTTCTCCTGACAGGTCCCGGGGCCCCTGAATTTCTCCTGTGCTACTCTCCCCAGCTCTCTAAATGTGCCTGGTGGCTCTGGGGTGACTGTAAGAGGCAAAGGGTGTAGCCATGCCCCTCCTGCTGCTTGTGAGACCCGCTCCTGCTCCTGGGACTGGGGTGGGTGGCCGTGGAGGGTGGTGAGCCCCCAGGAGAGCTCCAGGTCGTGGTGCCAGCAGCAGAGCCTGGGCCTGGCGAGCCTGTGCTACCCCCGGAGTGACATCCCTGGGAATGAGGGGATGGCAGGCTCCACCACACCCCGGGGATCCTGAGCCAGGGTCTCTGCCTTCCCAAGGTCTTGTTGAGTAGTTCATGCTTCCCAAGAGGACGTGAGGATAGGGACAATGTCAACAACCAGATCCTGAGCGGCAGCGGCTCGCAGTCCACCCTGGACCCTGCGCAGGAAGAACGAGGCTTGGAGCAGGCAGAGCTGCCGGAAGCTGCCCCCCAGGCCCCTGGGGAAGAGAAGCCTCTCCTGGTGAGGGGCTGGCTGGGCTGCCCTGTGCTCCTGGTAGAAGGGGGAGGTGGGAGCCCAGGCCGCTCTCCTGGCCCTGGGGGACGGCTGACCGGGAAGAGGAGGGACCTGAAGCAGATTGTGAGCTTCTCAGCGCAGGGCCCCAGCTCACCCGGATGGAATAGATCATACAACCCCACGGCGTTCTTCCTTTTATTCTCTCTTGTCCTCACTGTTACCACCAGAGCCTAGAAAAGTGGGCACTCGATGTTTGTTGAATGACTGAGTGAGGGCTGCATAATATCCAGATGTGTGATTATAACATAATTTTGGAATTTATTCCTCATGATTTTATAAATTTCAAGTTCTTGAAATTATTGTAATGATGATATTTGGAAAGAAATCAACCTAGGTGTCTGACTGTGCTGGATGAGTAGACTTTCTGGGTCAATGTGGAGAAGTACTGTACACCCATCCACCCCCTCCCACACACATTCACACAGTTTTGTCTCCTGTCAAGATTTTATCAGTTTTGATCTGGCATTGAGTGCTCTATTATAGTGTTAGAAATTTTTTGATAACTGGGCAAAAATTAATTGATTTAAATATGGATTTTTTTGTTTATTGACTTATGTTTCACATATTTGTTGGCTGTTTCAGTCTCTTTTTTTTTTTTTTTTTCAATTGGCCCCTTATGGTTTTTGTCTTGTCTCAACATCTTTCTATGACAACATGGCCTGACCTCCCTGTGTTTTCTCACATACAAATTATAATTCTTAATTCTTTGTTTGCCTTTTTATTTATTATTTATTTTTATTTATTTATTTATTTTTTACCCAGAGGTCTCAGGGATTGAACCCAAGTCCCTCCATATGGGAGACAGACGCCCAACCATTTGAGCCACATCTGCCCCTTTTTCATTTTGTCTATTATTTCAATGTAACATTGTTTTACTTTTTTTGTAATTAAATCTATTGATAGGATTAAAAAAATAATGAAAAAAAGAAAAAAAAAATCTATTGATAAATTTATTTTCTTATTGCTCATAAGCTTAGAAAATCTATCCCCCAACCTAAGCTAGAACGAACTACTCTACTTCTTTCTTACATAGGGTTTATTTTTAGTGTTTTGCTTGGTATCATTTAGCTATATAATTTCAACGAAATTTATTTTGTGAAACAATGTGAATGAGGAGCTACCCGAATTATTCTGAGTAACTTTCTCATTTCTCAGATTTCGAGTTTCATTTTACAGAATGCCTCTTCAGTCTCCATTGGACAATTTAATGTTTTCTTTTTTTTTTTTATTGAGTCTGCTGATATGGTATATTATTAATAAAGCGCTCTTGTATTTTTGGAATAAATTCTACCTTAGGTATTCCAAAGTGCCGTCATATATTCCCCTATTTGAATCTCATAAAAAGCCACTGAGGAAGTGCTCTCTCCTGTCAGGAGCTCGCGGGCATTGACTAGATGGTGCTGTAGGGAACTTTCTGGAATGAACTCTGATTTGGGTGATGGGATGGAACACTTAAGAGTTGTGCAGGTTACTGCGTCTAACTTAAGCCTCAGTGAGAAACTGCAAACAAAGCCTGTGGGGAGTTGCAGGTTGGGTTTTAACTCTGTTTCCATCAGACCCCGAGAGGGGACGTGGGGTGCCCCAAGTCTCACAGCCGGCTGGTTGTCAGGGTCAGTTCTGGAATCCAGGACTCTTGGATCAGGATCAAGGATATTCTCTGCTGTATTTTGCAGGACCAGGTAAAGGCTCAAGGGTCTCAAGGATCTCCGAGGAGAAAGATGGTGCTGGTTTTAGCAAATGGCGCAGACCCTAGTGAAAGTAAGTATTTTGTCCCGTGCAGAGGCCACGGGGGGAACTGGGGCTGCGTCCTCACTGCCCTCCCCACAGTTGTCAGGGGCCCAGCAGAGCATGGGATGCGGGAAGCAAGGCCACTTACGCTAATGGTTCCTAGACCCTAAATCCTCTTCTCCCACCCTTCTTCCTCTCCCTCTACCCATGCTGTACCCTAAAAATGTTCTGTATCTTCATGTGCTTGCCTCCTGCCATCATTCTGCCTGCTGCTTCCCTTGTGCTCCCCAGCCTAGAGTGAGCCAACTCTGAAGGCCTCGTGAGCTGTGCTGTCTCTATGGCAGCCACCAACCCTGCCCTGTTTCTAGTTCAGATTTGAGAACTATCAGTGTAAACCACACACCAGATTTCAAAGATGCAGCGCAAAAAGAATGTAAACCATTCTTAATATTATTTGATTATATGTGAAACCAATAATATTTTTGATTGGCTGTGTTATTGAAAATGCATTTTTAAACTTGATATCCCCAGATTCTTTTTAGTTTTTTAATGCGGCTGTTAGAAAACGTGAATTTGTATTTGGGGCTCCCATTTTATTTTGACTGGATGGAGGTGTCTGGTGTTTTTCACAATATCTCCTTCAGTCTCCACCACAGCGCCCTGAGATGGTTGGGATCGTGCTCTTTCTTATAGGTTTAATGTTGCTCGGAGTTCATTTGCCCCCATCCAGCTCTGCCCCAGAGCCAGGGAGGCCGAGCTGGGTGTGGCTTTCTTTCTCCCTCCGTAACTGCCCTTCTTGCCTCCCTGGAGAGCTGTCAGCGCTGCTAGGCAGGGTTCTCTGTTGGCCTTGCCTGACCCACAGTGCCTTGGGTGTAGTCAAGCGCAGGCCATGTCGCTGATGCCCTGTTGATGGAGAAGCAGGTTGGGAGCCTTGGAGCAGCAGGTTTCCTGCGGTACGGGGGTCATTAGGTGCCACCCTTGGGTTCTAGGCCTGACGGAGGATCCTCTGTCCTTTCTGGAGCACGCTCCGACTGAACCTCTGTCTCTGACTTTTCTCCCATGTAGCTCTGAGGTCGTTCTTCAGTTACTTTTCCCGCGTAGTGCCGTTCGATTCCTGGACTCCGGTCATGCGGCTAGTGGGCCTGACTGACAATGAGATCCAAATGGCCAAGGCGGACGCGGGGTGCCGCCAGGATGAGTTCTACGAAATGCAGAGCAAGTGGCTCAGGACAAAGGGGCGGGATGCCTCAGTCAACACCCTGCTGGATGCCTTGGAAACTCTGGGAGAGAGAGATGCGACGGAGAAAATTCAGGACCACCTCCTGAGCTCCGGAAAGTACATCTACCAGGAATGCAGGGCTGACAGCCTGTGTTGTATGCCTGGGGATGTAAATACTGCTTCTGGAAATGAGAGTTTTGCTAGTTGAACTTTGCTGCTAGAAACCGAAAACGTTTGGATACTATCCAGGAATAAACAGCTCAAATCTCACGTGAATGGTACATGAAGAAACTGTCATCCAATCTCATCTAGTGATTCGAATGTTCTAGCGCTCTTGGGAGGCGGGCACTCAACCACTACATCCACTCCCCAATGAGAGATGGTTTTTTCATTTGTTTGTTTTGTTTTCTTTGTTTTTAGGAGGCACCAGGGATCAAACCTGGGAGCTTGAACATGGAAAGCAGACACTGAACCACTTGAGCTATATCCGTTCCCCTAATAGAAATTATTGTTATGTCTTGTATTATTTATTCTCAGTGTTTAAGTTAAAAGATTGACTCCTTTTTCTTCGTTATTTTAAAAAGTGTTATTTTGTAAGAGCCATTCGTGATTATGTTGTAACTATTGCCTAATGCTAGATGATCAGTGTTTTTATATTGTATATGAAAAATTATGAACTCGGTTGTGTTGCTGGGTTACCTATTTGTGAGCAGTCAACTGGAAATCTGACGAATTGGAAAGGGGGCAGAGGAACACTGCCCGCTCTGTTGGTTGCAGCGCCTGGTACACTCCCCGCGTAGGCACTTTTTGACTGACAAATTCTACATGGAGCAGGCTTTTAAACGCGACAGTTTCACGGGTGTATGCTTGTTTGTTTTTTTTTTAATTTATAGGTAGCGAGCCGGGGCATCAAAAACAGCGTCTATGAGAAGCCCCTGTGTCTCCTCTGTTCCTGGACTGGGCAGGCCACTTGGGGTCCTTGACCTCCTCTGTGGAAGGGGGCGGGGAGAGTAGCAGTGGTAGAGCTGCGGTGGCAAATAGGTTTTACAGCCTCTCCCGTTTCTGACGACCGTCAGTGGCTCTGCCCGGCACCGTGTTGAGAAACTGAAGCCCATCTGGGCTCAGAGGACAGAGGGTGGTGGTCTCTTCCCTCTGTCTGTCTGCCCTGAGATCAAGGAGAGATTGGACAGTGCACTGAGTTTGTTTTAAATATTTACTAACTCAGGACTAGGTGGTCCCTCTCACTTCTGCTGCTCTGTGATTCTGAGCCCCAGAGTTTACTTCTGGGGTCGGGCTTGCGGGTTTGAGGAGCCCTCTGTCAACCTCTGGCATTAGCCTTCAAGAGCGCCTCACGAACAATCACTTCCGAACCACTGTGATGACAGGTCCTTGAAATGGCTGATGCATTACGGCTCTGGCCTTTTATTGCTTTGTCTTATTTTTTTAAATCCTCGGTGACCATTTTGGTTTTCCTTCTGGCAAACCTTTCTCCATGGTGTCCAGTTGTGGCAGGATCATTCCACCAAGTTGCAGTTCTGGGGGGTTAAATTCTTTTCCATCTGGAGTATTCTTCCAGGGGTGGGTGTAGCTGCACTAAAGTTAGAATTGCCTGGAAATTTGGTCACCTCAAGGGCACTGGTGTTCACTGGGTTTTGTGGGAAGGGGCGGCCGCACGGCTCTTGAGCTCCTCCCTCTCCCGCTAACTTCCTGGAGTCCAGCCGTGCTGGCCGATGGTCATCTCCTGCGAGACCACGGTGTCTTCTTTTTTTTTTTCTTTTTTATAATTTTTTTTTTTAATTTTTTATTTATTTTTTATTTTTTTTTTATTTTTTACCGGGAGGTCCCAGGGATCGAACCCGGGTCCCTCCATATGGGAGACGGACGCCCAACCAGTTGAGCCACATCCGACCCCCCACGGTGTCTTCTTGTTCGGGGTCTTTGTATTTGCTGTCCCCTCTGTATACAGTGCCCCGCCCTCATATCTTCACACTGACCTAGTGCCTTATTTATTTTAACTTTTTCAGCTTTACATGAAAACCATGTAGAAGTTTCCATAGGCTCCACACCCATTATTAAATCTTGCATGAGTGTGGTCTCTTTGTTATAATTGAAATGATTGGGGACAGATGTGGCTCAAATGGTTGGACATCCCTCTACCATATGGAGGGACCCAGGTTCGATCCCTGGGACCTCCTGGTAAAAAAAAAAAAAAAAAAATTGAAACTATAATATCACAATTGTACTATTAATTATAGTCCATCATTTACCTTAGGGTGTGCAGGGCTATGGTTTCTTCTTTAAAATTTTTTATTCTAGTAACGTACATACAACCTAAAATTTCCCCCTTTTAACCACATTCAAGTATCACTCCAGTGTGTTAATTACATTCGCAGGTGTTACCATCACCACCATCCATTTCCAAAACTTTTCCCTCTACCCCACAGAATCTCTGTGCCAACTAAGCATTACCTCCCTATTCCATACCCCCACCCCCACCCCTGGTAAACTTTATTCTATTTTTTGACTCTATGAATTTACTTATTCCAATTATTTCATGTCTGTGGGATCATAAAATATTTGTCCTTTTGTGCCTGGCTTATTTCAGTCAACATGCTGTCTTCAGGGTTCATCCATATTGTATGTATGAGGACTTCATTCCTTTTTATGGCTGTATAATATTCCATGGTATATACGTCCTACATTTTGTGTATTGGTCAATGGATACTTGGTTTGCTTCCATCTTTTTGGCTATTGTGACTAAAACTGTTCGAACATTGGTGTGATAGGACCAATTTATTTTTGCCCGTCAGTTTCAGCTCAAGTACAACTTTCTCAGCGGACATTTTTGTCTGCTTATCTAATGTATTAGCCTGATCCATGCCTGTCATGTTTACTTATACCATTTTTGCCTTTACTGGAGAGCATGAAATTGCCTGGTGGTTATATGCTAATCGTTACATATGGGTCCCTATCACGATGTATTTTTAACGGTGGAGTATCCTTTCTTGGTTCTCTCCAAAGAAAATTCCGTCTTTGAAGAATTTGATGGTGATATCTAACAATTCAAGGAAGGCTATGAGGTACAGAATACTTACGGATTTATCATTCGTGACCAAATTAAATATGAAACTTATATAAAGAGAGGTCTGTGTGTGTGTGATTTCTCCTCTGTTCTCATCCTTCCTTGGAAACCTCTGACTTAAATTCGGTGGTGTACATTCTCTCTGGAACTCACGCCATCATTTCTCCCTTCATACCTTCGAGCTTGCCCTGCGTGGTGGGATTTCATGCTTTTGACTTCCCGGATCTCCAAGTGCCAGGTTCATGGGAGATAGGAATTCAGCACCTCCTCCCGCGCCCGCCTGCCCTTCACTTCCTGGGAGAGGAGACGCCAGCTTTGGCCTGGCTCACCCGTCGCCTGCAAGGGTGGTTTCTCTGCATGGCACCCGGGGCCGTGGGGCTCCAGTGTGGTGTGGCTGGCCATGGCTGCTGGGGTGGTTCTGTGGCCACGAGCCCGCGGCTTCCCCCACCAACTTCGCCAACCTGTACCTTCTCCCTGCACCGGCCTTTTGTGCCGCCACCTCTGTGCCTCTTGCCCTGGTCGTGGTGCGGGATGCAGCGCTGCACCCCTCCCCTGAAGTGCCCTGTGCTTTTCTCCCGGGCTCTTCTGTCCTGCCCTTGCCACTGGCCTGTCTTATCACCCTTGAATCTAAGGAGTTGAGCTTTTGCCACCCTGCAGGGAGGCTGACGGCCAGTAGAGAGCAGCTCCCTGCGTGGCTTCTGCGTCCAGCCACTGAGAAGGGCTGGCAGGGGAAGGCATCCAGAGCTTGGTAAGGAGTCTGGGACCTCAGCCTGCCACATGCTGTTTCTTCTTGAGGATTTAACCTGACATCTCTGTGCCTTGATATCTCACATAATCCTTGCATAGGTTGCCTTTATTCCTGGTGCTGGATCCTTGACCTAAGGGCAGAATTCTGGTGGTGGAGCCCAAGCCAGAGCTTGGGGCTGAAAGTCCCTCTTAAAGCTCCTCTCTCAGGCAAGGTGACCCCCGTGCTCCACGCCCAAGGCCTTGGTGCCGCCCTGGCTCTGCTCCCCACTGGGGGAACCTGGTCCCTTAAGTCTAAAATGGGTGTGAGTGTGAGATACAGGCCAGGAATAGAGAATGAGAGGGTCAGTTGCCTCCCACCTTTGGTTTGCAGATGCTGAAAGCTACTGTTTTAATCTTCCACAATCCTCAAGTCTCATTCTGGATCTCTGGGTTGTCCTTGCTTTTGCTCATTTTCTCCTTCTTTTACCCAAAATCAGCTGTAGGGCTCTGTCTCATGATCCTTCGTTATAGGGACGCCATTCTCCAGGTCACTGGCCTTTTCCCTGATCTTTAACCCATACCCCCAACCCCAACATACACACAATAAACCTCCAGGGGGTCCCCCTCTGAAGGTAAAGAAGGTAACCTGCATTCTCCAGAGGGGCAAAGGCCAGGGGCCAATGCAGTGTCAAAGCTGAGACTGCCCCCTCCCTTCCCCTAGGAACCTGCAATCACCAGCATTTGAGGGCCGAGAACTTGGGACCATATTGAAATAAAGGTTCACCCAGATTTCTAATCATTTGGTAGGGTGGCATCCTTGAAGAAATAGAATTTCTGTGTCGATGTACTTTTTTACTGTGCACACACATGCTCAGAGTATTTGTTCCCAACAGGAGTTAATCAGTTTTGATCTGACACTGAGAGCATTTTTGTTTTTGTTTTTGCTAAATAGGTGAATTTAATCGGTTTTGTTATGTATTTCTCTATTTACAGATTTATATTTCATATCTTTATTAGCTGTTTGAATCCCTTTTTAAAAATTGACTGCTTTTTATCTTTGACTTGTCCATTAGCGCCTTTCTCTGAAGTCAAGTTCTTGTTCTCATGCCCAGGTATTTTCTCACATACACTTAATAGATTCTAAATTTTTTTTTTTTTTACTGTATTTTCGTTTTGTCTAATATTTCAATGTACATAATTTTCAATTTTATGCAATTACAATTATTACATAACAGACCATTGCTCATAAGCTTAGAAAATCCTTTCCCCAACAAAACATAAGGTGAACTTCTAATTTCTGAAGGATTTTTTTTCTATTTTTTTTTTTTTCTAGTTTACTTTCCTTATTTAGGAGGATATTTTTAATGAGTTTATTTTCAGCATACTGCTATATAATTACAATGGAATTCATTTTCTGCTGTGGTATGAAGTGATGAACTACCCTGAATTGTTGAGTAACTGATTATCATCCATCCAACACCATTTAGCAATTCTTTTCCCACTGCTTTTTGTCAGTTTGCCATATGTCAAATAGTCATAGAGATGGTGATTTCTTTCCACCCAGACTCCCTGTTCCTGCATCAATATCATTTTTTAAATTGAGAAGATAAAAATGGCAGATAACCGTTCATCCCGATCAATTAGTGTTGACATTTTTTCAGGACCTCGTACATGGGAAGCAGGCGCTCAACCACCGGGCAACATCTGCTCCCCAGTGTTGACATTTTTAAAGAGAGGTTTATACATATCCATAGTTAGAAGATGTAAGTAGAATAGGACAGTGCTCAGGGAATAGAAAGCTTTCCCCATTCATCCTCTGCCCCTTGATTCTTTTTTATTTAAGGCAACTACATAGTCATAGACAATTTCTTGTGATACTTTGCTCAAATCTTCATGCATATACCATGTATGTGTGTGTATATATATATATTTATATATATATTTATATATATATACACACACACATATATGCATACCTATATTTTCATGAAAGAGGTTTTATTATACAATTCTCAACAAAATGTATTTGTCTATAGGGAACAGATGTGGCTCAAGCAGTTGAGTGCCCACCTCCCACATGGGAGGTCCCAGATGTGGTTCCTGGTACCCCCTGAAAAAACAAAAACAAGGAAAGTAAACAAACAAAAGCCATCTCAGGGAAGCCAATGTGGCTCAGTGGTTGAGTGCTGGCTTCCCAGGTTCAATCTCCAGCCCCCTGTACCTCAAAAAAAAAAAAAAAAAGTGCTTGTCTAAAATATTTTTTATTTTTACTCACCTAAAATTTTAAATTATTTAAAAATATTCCCTTTTCCTTCAAAAAATATCAGATAGTTTGATTGATTTAACTTTAAATGTATAAATTAATTTATGAAGAATCAAGATCATTTCATATTCAAGACTTTTCTTATTGAGGAAGATATTTCTCATCAATTGAAGTACTTTATTATAACTCAGCTAAGATTTGTATTTTCCTTCAGATAAATTATTCCTATTTTTTGTCAATGATTTTTCTTGTGTTTCAAGTGGTTTATAACCATTATTAGCTGGATCTTCTTATAATTACATTTTCTTGCCGGTTGTTTCTGCTAAGTTTTTAAAAATATTCACCTAAATATGCTTTCATTTTAAGTATTGTAATTCAAACCTTAATGGTTTTTTAAGATAGAATCAAAACCAAAAACCAAAACAAAACCAAAAAGTTAAAAAAAAAAAAAAAAAGAGCAACAAATAAAAAGGATAAAAAAGTAACGATTGTATCGTCTGCTCCTTTCCAGGAGGTGCATTCAATTTTTTTTTTTTTTTAGGAGGTACCGGGGATTGAACCTGGGACTTTGTACATGGGCAGCGGGTTTTCAGCCTCTGAGCTACACCCACTCCCCTGCATTCACATTTTTTTTTTTTTTTTTTTTTACCGGGAGGTCCCAGGGATGGAACCCAGGTCCCTCCATATGGGAGACGGACGCCCAACCAGTTGAGCCACATCCGACCCCCTGCATTCACATTTTTAATTCATGTCTGGTTGCATAGTGAGAACTTTCAGAAGAATGTTCAATGATTCTTTGAGCAGGCAGGACATTTGGTTGTTTTTTGTTTGTTTGTTTGTTTTTTAATTTATATATTTTTTATTGTGGGTAAAAATCAAAATTTTCACTATTTGTAAAATGATATATAAATATATATGCATTTATGTGCATTTGCTTACAAAATGTTATTTATATATATATATATAAATATATTTTAAGAGGTACTTAGATTACCTAAAATATTACACGGAACCCACTGGGATTCCCATGTTCCCCACCTCCCACAGCTCCCACCACATCCCACACAAACATCTCCCACAAGTGTGGCCCATCACCCTCAATGGACTTACACATCCTGGGGCCTTGACCCACTGATGTATTCTTTTTATTGATGACTACCCTTTGTGAGTCTTTGCTCTTGTAACTGAGACTTAGCCTGCAGTTGTGGGGTGCCTAAGGGTTGCCACCTGAGAGCCTCCTTGTTGCTCAAATGTGGCCTCTCTCTAAGCCAAACTCAGCATATGATTGCATTTTTTTTTTTTTTTTTTTTTTTTTTTTTCTTATTTTAGGACCTTTGGTCTTGATTTGCTTTCTTGGGAAGGCCTTTGTACTTCACTGCTAAGAGTGACCTTGACTCTTATTTTCATATACAGATTTTTATCAATATGGATGCATCCTCCTGTTCTGAGGTGTTTAAAAAAACCAGAATTGGTGTTTAACTTCACCACATGTCCTTTCAGCCCCAATTGAGAGGATGTTTTCATTTTCTTATTCCACTGTTGGCTTAAATAATAAGCTTAAATAACGAATGGTACATTTTTGTTAGTAAAGAACTCCCACTTTCTTAGAGAAAACCCTGACGTTCGATTTTCCAGTGACCTCATACTTATCCCTCCATTTGAATCTCAGAAAAAGTCTCTGAGTATTGGTCATCCTTTTGTTGGGGGTGGGTGGGGATTGAGTCAATGGGGCAGTGAGTACTTTCTGGGGTGGTGGAAATATCCTCTGTCTTGATTTGAGTGCTGGTTACTGTGGTAGTTTAAAACTGCGTGTACCCCCCCGAAAAACATGTTCTTAAATCTAATTCATTCCTGTGGGTATAAAGTCACAAAGTAGGTAAGTAGGCTCTTTTGATGAGATGACTTCATTTAAGGTGCGACCCACCTCAATCAGAATGTGTTTTAATCCTCTTACTGGAGTCCTTTATAAGAATGAAATTCCGACAGGGAAAGCGACTCTCAGTTCTGCCCACGAGGCGCAGGGGCCATTGGGGCTGGCCTGTTTCCCGCCTGCTGGGCACCTTCTGTGGCCCAGCATTGGGTGTGTCCCCAGCCTTAGTGACGAAAATGGCCCAATGGCACCCCCTGCTGTTCAAACGCTAGACATCATGGCTTTGCAGAAGGAAATGCCAGTCTGTTTCCTACTTGGAAGGGAGAGGGGCCTCGCTTTTCTGTTAGGTATGAAGTTGGTTAACCATTGCTACAAAAACAACAATAAAAACGTACCATTTCTCACAGATTTGGCTGGGCTGGGCGGTTCTGCCTCAGGTTCTCCAGTGAAGTTGCCATGAGATGTCAGCCAGGGCTTCGGGCATCTCCAGGCTTGACTGGGGCTGGAGGATCCTCGTCCCAGGTGGCACAGTATGGTTGACAAGCTCTTGGTGGCCATGGCAGGAGGCCTCAGTGTCTCTCCACAAACAGCATGGTACACGGTACAGAGGCAAGTGAGCAAGTTAGCCCAGGGGCCCAAGTGGAAGCTGCATTGCCTTTTGATGAGTCACACAGTGCCACTTCCTCCATGTTTACACAAACTAGCTGTGAATGTGGGAGGAAACTACACAGGGCATGAATTCCAGAAGATGAGCATCCCTCGGGCCATGGCCAAGCACCCACCATGTACTAGGGAATGCACAATAATATATAACCACAACAACCATGATATATAATTGACATTTATCTTACGTTTACTAGGTGCCCAGATGCTAAGTACTTTCCCTGAGTTACCTCATTTATCTTTACAGCAACTCTACAAGCTTGGTCTTGCTATTATCCCCACTGAAGAGATTAGAAAATTGGGGCTTGAAGAGGTTACATAATTGACTTTTCACACAGCTAGTAAGTGGCTGAGTCAGCATTCAATGTCCTAAGACTGTTCTTGGCTGCTCTGCTTGAATGCCTCCCTTCGCAGTTAGAGCTAACAATAAGGAGAGGTCACAGATGAGGAAACAGAGGTTCAGAGAGGTCAAATGACATACTCAAGACCACAGAATTAGTACGGGGCAGAACCAGCGCTGGAGCACTGGCCTGACTCCAGCAGCCATGCTCTACTCAGCCCCCCCTCACTTCTCCAGAACAGACAGGAGAGACACCGGCAGGGTGAATGCAAAGGAACAGGCTAGCCATCCCCACAGTGCCTTCGTGCCTATTGGAAAACAGCGCCCCCCTCTGGGTAGCTGTAACTCTGCAGGCTCACCTTGGCCAGCTCTGTTCCCACTGTCCTTGGCCAGGCCCTCAGAGCCAGGACAAAATCTGCACAACCGAATGTGGTGGCTCTGAGACAAATGGGAGAGACCTTGGTGATCAAAAGTGTAAAAGGATGTTTGAAGGGGAAAGAGGAAGAAGGGAGAAAAATCATAATCAGCAAACAAGGATAAGGGAGAGAGGAAAATAAGAAATGAGGAAAAAGGGCAATAGAAAGGACAAAAGACAAAGTCTGATTGGTTTTTCCAAGGTATGCTTGGAGCTTTCTCTGCGTGTGACAAGGAAGTGCCACCAAGGCCAGGGAGACAGGACCACGTGGATAGCTCTGCTGGTTCCATGCACAAGTTCCAGTCCAGGTTACTCATCTGGGGAAGGGGGAGAAGAAAAGACACTCAGAGAGCAGCTGGCCAGAGGAAAACCTTGTTTCTGGTAAAAATGGAGGAGCAGCCTCCTAGGTGACACAGGGAGGCCCAATCCAGAGGATAATCACTACAGGATCAGAGAGCCCACTGACTAACTGATTACGAAGAAGATGGAAATGGAAAGAATAAGTGGTGGCATCGCCACTGTGCTTCTCTTTGCAGTTTGATTCCCAGAGCTATTTGTTTAATTGGCAGGTGAGGCTCTGACTATTCATAGCCATTTATGAATTAATGTTTGCTTGCCTTTGTGTTTGAATTTGTCAAGTTTTACTTTTCACACAAAGATACTGAATCAGAAACCATCTGGAGGTTGAAGCATGAAAAAATTATGTGATTTGAAGACAGAAAGACCTGGATTTGAGTCCTACTTTTACTAGTTGCTGTGAAAGAGAAATCCTCACCCCCACCCAATAGGCTCAAGGGCTCCCACAATCAAGCTGTACTTGGGCTGCTCTCCAGAAAGTCCAGCACCCTGCTAAAGGCCAGTACAATTCAATAAAAACTGGGTACTGTTATGTAATGGGTAAAGGAGGCTGAAGCAGAAAAAAAATCACCTTTTTTCTGCCTCCAGCCTCATCCTGCTCCAGCAAGGTCTCACAGTTGCCAACTGGCTTTCTAAAAAATATATTTGATCATTTCACTCTTCTACTTAAAAAATCTTTCAATGGCTCCCATCTACCTATAGCATAAACTCCAAATTCCTAAGCATGGCCGGGCGGGCCCTTCCTGATCTGCTTGCTTAGTACCTTTTTGTTTTGTTTTTTTTCTTTTTCTTTCTTTCTTTTTTTTTTTTTCTTGTTCTTTCTTTTCTATCAATACCTTTTTAGTTTTACCTTCTATCAGGTCTTGTGCATTTTGTTACCTTTGGGTTTTTGATGTTACTTATTATTATTATTATTATTATTTAAAGATTTTATTTATTTATTCATTTATCCCCCCCTTGCTGCTTGTGCTTGCTGGGTCAGCTAACCACGCCATGCGGGCGGGCTTGCCTTCACCAGGAGGCCCCGGGAACCGAACCGGGGGCCTCCCATATGGTAAACGGGAGCCCTACTGATTGAGCCACAGCTGCTTCCCAGTGTTACTTCTTGAAAATCCTTTCTTCCCCTTTCTGCTTGATACTCTTCTGTTTAATCTTCAACTTGATTATCCATCCACCATCCATCATCTATCCAGCTGCCCGTCCATCCGTCCATCTCATCCCTCATTTATTGAACCTCTGTTCCAGTGCTTCCCTAACTTGGCTGCACATTGGATTCCCCACACTGGAATCACCTGGGGAGCTTTGAAAAATGCTGATGCTTCTCCTTCAGAGACTGTGATTTAATTGGTTGGGATTATGTCCTGGGTTTCTGAATTTTTAAAAGATCCCCAGGTGATACTAATGTGCAGAAAAGTTTGGGAACAACTACCCTACTCTGGGTCAGATATTGTAATGGGCCCTGGGGACTTAGAGATAAAACTTGGTCTAGACTGAAAACTTAGTATAGGAAGAGAAATAGGTCAGTAAATAGATAATAACGTAATAATGTATCTAAGTGCCGTGAGAGAGGTAAGCCAAAGTTTTCTTGGGAAGGCACAGGAAGGGCACAAAACTGGTGGGTATAAAGGATGGGGGGTCAAAGGAGGCAAGTCTTAGAGGAATAAAGGATTATTCCTGGCAAATAGGGGGGGTGGCAGGCGGGGCCTGGGGCAGAATCCCAGTAAGAGGACAAAGCGAACACAGCACAGTGAGCTGGAGAGAGCATGTTACTTTGTCCTTTTCTGGGATGAGCAAGGGACTTGGTGTGGCTGAGCCTGGGGGAGGGCTGAGCCATGACAAGGACTGATTCTAACCCTTTCCGGTCTCTGGTTCACAGCTCTTTGCTTGGCAGAGAACAGATGCTCAAAGTGGAAAGGCCACGTGTGAGGTAGAAATAGCATGGGCTTCAGAGTCAAAACAACTTGGTTGGAGACCCAATTCCATTCCTTACACATGGTGGGATGGTAGGTGAGTCAGCCACATTCACTGATCTAGGTTTTCTCCACTATAAAATGGAGAAAATGCCAAACTCATGAGATTTTGAGGATTAGAGAAAATGTGCGTCAGTGTTTCTCTAGCTGTGGTCTCTGGATCAGCACCAGCAGCTTCACCTGGGAACTTGTTAGAAATGCAAATTCTTGGGTGCTACCCCAGAACTGCTGAATCAGAAACCCTAGGAGTTGCGCCAGCAATTGGCTCTAACTAGCCCTCCAGGGGATTCTTTTATTTTTTATTTTTTTAGGTGCTCAATAAATATTTATTGAATGAGCAAACAGAGTAGAGACACCAAAATAGGAACACTGATTTTTTTTTTTCTAAGTGGTGAAATTATGAGTAATTATTTTCTCTTTCTTTTTTTCTATTCCTTTTCTACAAAGAAAATACATTATTTCTGAGTTAAAAATCAGTTTTTCCAGTGTGTGTAAGAAGGACGGTATATGGGAACTCTTTACTATCTGCATGATTTTTCTGTAAACCTACAATTCCTTTACTTATATATCTTAAGTAAATATATATATATATATATATATATATATTTTTTTTTTTTTTACAAGCTCAGAGAAGGGAGTAATTTACTCTGTGTTGAGAAGCCTTCGCAGAGGAGCTGATGTTGCAGCACCATTTTTGGGGCTGTCTGGGA
>JAKSZT010054569.1:1744862-1755705 GCA_026826555.1 Tolypeutes matacus
CCACCTCCCTGTACTTTGGCATTTCTGAGGCATAAAGTACAAAGGTAGCTAGAGCAGGAGGGAGGCTGGGGAGGGTGGCATGACAGGTTAATGCCCATCTCTGGGTGCCACGCCAGGGAGCTTGAACTTTGCCCTCTAAATGACACAGAGCTAGCAAAGGTATGAAGCAGGGAAGTGACGGGTTTTCTGTGACACAAGCTAGAGGAATGCAGAAGAAAAGAGATCCAATAGAGCTGTCTTGGTTTTCTGTGGCTGCTCTAACAACTACCAAATCTTGGTGGCTTCACCCAACAGAAATTTGTTCTCGCACAGTTCTGGGGGACTCCAGTGCAGGTGCCTCCAGGGGATTCTGATGCATACTAAAGTTTGAGAAACACTGACTTGTAAACAGCTTCATTATACCAGTCTCACCACAACCACCCCTCTGCTTGCTTTTCTAGAAGCCTACACTCCTGAAAAGCAGAAAAAAACCTCAACCATCCACCTAGCTCTTATCTCTGCTCTAGCCCCTGCTTTTGTTCCTACAGTGTAGGGCTTTAAAGAAGTCAGGCTTTGAAATCTTTGTGTCTGGGGGTGGGGGTTCCCATAGCAACCATGTGACCTTGACCTCTAAGTAAAGTTGTGTGACTTTGACCTCTAAGCATGTGCATCCTCATCTGTAAATGGGATTGATGATAACACTTACAGGCCAGTCACTGGCCTAAGCATTTTACACACATAAGCTCATTTGATCTTCACAACGTCCCCATGAAGTAGGTAAATGAGGCACAGAAAGGTTAAGAGAGCTGCCCAAGGGCACACAGTTATTAAGCATTAGAGCTGGGATGCCAAGTCCATGCTCACCGTCGAGCTATACTGCCCACCTCATCAGGTTGTTTTGGAAATTTTAATAACTGTGTAAAGTCTTTAATGTACTTGTTGTGTTCTTTGTTGAGCTGAAACACCTCACCCAGAATATAGTCTCTCTGCTACTTCTGTGAAAATTTGGCCTGGTCTTCTGGCCTTAGTTTCCCGAAATTTAAAATGAGAGGTTGGACTCGATGAGGGATATAACTGGAGCCCCTAAGGCCCAAAGATTTAGCTGTTTGGCCAGTTTTTGTTTTAAATTGAAAGTGATTGCCCTTATGCAGTGTGTGCCTGCCCCTGGCATTTGTCGTCTTCTACCCAGCCCACTTCATTTTCATCAACCGCCTGGCACCCAAAGGTATGTGAGTTTGAGATCACTGATCAGACAAGGTCTAAATATGAGATCCTATCAATTCACTATTTTTTCACTTTCACCTTTCTTCTTGCCCCTAATACAACTTTAAGAACACTTTACGGGGGCTGTTTCTTGAGCAAAGAAGATTCTGAGCCCTTGCTCCCTGCCTCTCACTCTGTTAAAACTAGTTGTCACTTGGCATGGCTGCCATAGGTAAGCTAGTGTTCTTTCTTATTGCCATGTGCCCTGAAATGCTGATTTATACCTGCTTTTGTAAGGCAGAAGATGAAGCTAGTTTTAGAATGGAAGGTTAATCCAATTTCAGAATCCATTGCACATGGAAAGAGATGTGTTATTTTCATTTGATTTGGAAGGTTTTCTAACTTAGGAATTCATCAATTGCTGAAAGAATGAAGACCTTTTATTCTGCTTCATGACTTTACACACCTCTGCGTGAAGGCCTTGCATTTCCTGCAGCAGGGATACATTCAGTATTGATATAGTGGCCTTGAGAATTTTTAAGGGGCCTTGCCAATGTCCCTCACGTGGCCTATGAAAGTAGGTGCCCAAGGTTGATGCATTCTTAGCACACTGCCTGATACTAGTCATAGGCCCTCAGATATTGCTGAATGGAAAAACCAACGGGCAAATACTTTGCAGCAACTGGGAATCTAGATTGGACTGAGCCTCAGACACTCAAGTTATAGGAATATATTTTATTTTATTTGTTTTTATTTCTACCACAGAGCTTATAAGGAGTTTTTGCACATGTGCTCTCAGAAGCTATCTTTCCTATTTTCCTAAAGTTGAGGGAATGAGACTTCAAGAGTGAAAAGCCAATATTAAAAAATATTTTTGAAGTTGTACAAGCTAAAGCTTTAGAGATACTAAAACAGAAATGGTAGGGAAAAAAAATCACCTATCACAAAAACTGGAAACCGTGCTATTGTTTGTATAGCACTTTAGGGTTTGCAAAGCATTTTCTCCCACACGATTTCCCCTGAGCCCCACAGGGCCTCTATGCCATTGGAGTAGAATGGTCTCTCACTTCGCA
Source organism: Tolypeutes matacus (assembly GCA_026826555.1). Lineage (NCBI taxonomy): Eukaryota > Metazoa > Chordata > Mammalia > Cingulata > Chlamyphoridae > Tolypeutes > Tolypeutes matacus. The sequence continues at coordinate 1,747,118 of JAKSZT010054569.1, forward strand.
GAGCCTGGTACTCCATTGTCAGCAGACTGACAGCGACAAAAACTGACAGCCCCAGGTATCACTCTCCTAGAGGCAGGTCAGAATGGCAGTTAAGAACGGAATTTCTTGCATACTCATGCCATCTACTGGTACTTTTCTGGTGGTATAGGTTCCCCCTGACTTTTGTTTTGTTTTTTTGTTGTTTTTGTTTTCCGTAGGTACAGGGGATTGAACCCAAGACCTTGTACATGGGAAGCAGGCACTCAACCACTTGAACTTGAGCGACGTCAGCTCCCCCACCCCCGATTTTATGTTACTGAAAAACATCACTTTTCCTTCAGTATAAACTTCAACAGGACCACACAAATGCTTTTTAAGGACTTAGAAATACTCTACCTCCCTATTACTCAAGTCCTTTAAAAGTACTTAAAAATAACCCCCTTCCCCAGCTTTGAAAATTTGAGTTTTCTGTTGCTGTTTTCCTAAGAAGCCTACAGGGCATAAGACTTAAAAAAGGGATCGAAAAACTTCTTATTCCTTTTGGCATTTTGATAGGTTTCAGAATGTCTCCGAGAACTTCAGTTGGCTTGGAACCTGGGGGAAGGTTAGCTGGGCCTAGCTGGGCCTAGCTGGGGACACTTGTGGAATTTTCATGAGTTCCTGACTCAGTTAGTGCCTCTGCTTTGCCCAGCATTTTCTGGGAGGATTACGGTAGAGAATGAGTGAGCTTAGGAAGTGGTGGCCAGAAGGTAGTAGTCAGTTGCTGACAGCTCACTCTAGGATTGCTCAACAGTTGGTGGAAGAGGAGTAAAATTCTGGGGAATGGATGAAGCCAACCTCTTTACTAAGGGGCATCCAGTGGGGTTTTCCAAACTGCACCAGTCCATGGCAACCTCTGTTTGATCCTCAGGGACACAAATAACACATTTTCAAAGTCAAGCTCTCACATCTGCTCTGGATACATATTCTTTTGAATCTCAGGATGGAATTTGTCTTTGTACTATGCTTTAATCTTTAGAGCAAAGCAGCACAAGAGGGTTAGGATGACTTTTTTTTTTTTTGAGGTACTGGGGCGGGGGATTGAACCCAGGACCTCCTATGTGAGAAGCTGGCGCACAACCACTGAGCCACATCGCTCCCCTAAAGATTTATTTATTTCTCCCCAACCACTTGTTGTTTGCACTTGCTGTGTCTATTCGTCCCCCTTGTTTCCTTAGGAGGAACCGGGAACTGAACCTGGGACCTCCAGTGTGGGAGGGAGGTGACAAGAGGGTTAAAATGAGATGATTTGGCATATAAACCATTTCTCTCACAACCTTAGGATACTTTAAAAAATGAACTAATACCATTACAGCACTAGTATGGAGTAGGCAAGCTGAGACAAACACAGGACAGAAAATTGGATCTGAAAAGTAACTAGTCAGCAGCTATTAGTAGACATTTTATTTAAAAAAATTTTTTTTAGTGGAAATTCTTGCAAGATGTTTTGCAAAAAAAGCTAGCTTGTCTGATTGGAAAAACAATGGTGATTTTTTATTTTTATGTGCTTATTAATGAGGTTGTATTCCATGACTTTTTACCTTTTCTTCCTTCTGCTCCATGGTTGGAAGATTTAAAAAGCAACATAAAATATCTGTTGTAGCAGATTATGAAAGATTTCTCGTGAAAGGTCAAGACAGTTACATTTGATGAACAGATTTCATGGCCTAATTTCCCTACTAAAGTTTAGCACCCCATTTCAAGTCCAGAAAGGATTTAAGAACTAAGTCATAGATAAAAATTAAATTGTGAGTGGTTGTTCCAGATCACTGAAAAACAGTAATTACTGTATATATTTGCATAATACTTATCAATGGGATTTTTTTTATAGCATCTATCTTGCTTTATTCTAGTAAGTACCATTTAAGGTACAGCTTATATTTACATACTTGTAAAAAGTAAAAAAACTAAGGTTCGGAAGTTAAATGATTTCCTAGTTACAAAGCCAATAAGTTAGTCAGCAATGAACATGGGTCTTTAGATTATAAGTCTAGTAATATTTCTAGAAACTAGATTCCTCTTTTCCAGAGATTTTTCCTATCCTTTAAATACCGGTTTACCTAATTGTTCTATTTATCTGTTTTATGTTGTTTTTAAGTGGGTAGAAAACCACATTAACCTGTGTGCTTTTTTTTTAATGTACTAAAATTTAATCATCAATAAAACACAAGAAGCAATATTAGAGTTGGTTTAGTATATTATGTATTTTAGCTTTGAAAGCCATAGAAGTTAGTTATCCCAGTTTTTTTTTCCCCTATAAAAGACCCATTTTTCCAAAGCATTATGCACAATTTTAATTAGAATATATGACAGAATATTTCATAATTTTTATAAATATAAAATGAAGTCAATGACTCAAAAAAGTTTTTATCTGCATGAGTTGAGAAATTTCATAATCTATGTATCATTACAGATATAAAGCATAATGGTTCAACTTGTTAGTGCTCGACAGGGAAGAATCATGATAAAAAGGTCAATATGAAATCATTTGATTTTAGTAGCAATATCTAACATTTGAAATGCATCCATGCTCTTCTGTATTAGTCAAGCATATTTATTTTCACATCTTTATAACTGCTATTGCAAAGGAGAAATACTATTGTCTTATCTACCAAGAGATAAACACAGAGCAATTTTTTTCTCCAGGGAACTTGTGCAAACCAATATAAGATCTAAATTCTTCACATAATATATAAAACAGAAGCCTCTTCACATTTTTTTGAAGTCTGTAATGCCGGCACTTTTCAGTTAGGCAACAGTTCTTCATTCCTGTAATCTGGCTCAGAGCTGCTGCTTCCTGTGGGTCTAGAGCAGCAGACATTTCTTTTTAGGCTTCTTCTTTTTCACTGGTGTTTTTCTATTTATCTGTCTGACCAGATCATAAAATATCTCATTAATGCTGATCTTTGACTTTGCAGAAGATTTTAAAAAGGCACAGCCATACCAATGTCTTGCTGAATTCTGACCCTGTTCTTTGCCAACTCCTCACTCATCTTCCAGGTTGCATTTATTGCCAACCAAAATCATTGGAACATCTTGTGTGTCTGTTCCCTCAGGACCTGTAAGTCATTAAATGTGGACTGAACTGTAACAGAATATACTAGTGCAAACCCTTGGCCATTCTTCATATACAAATCCCTCATCGCTGTAAATTGCTCTGCTCTGCTATATCCAGGATTTCGAGCCATACACTGTTTGCAATCTACTTCAACTTGCTTTCTATAGTAATCGTTTATCGTTGGATCCTATTTTTCAACAAAAATTCCCTGAACAAAATGGCCAAGGCAGACTTGCCCATGCCTCCTGAACCAAGGACCACTAACTTGTACTCATGTGTGGTGTGGTCTGCTTAAATAGACTGTTGTTAAGAAATCCTTACAAGATTATGAGGTAAGTACCAGGAATTTGCCCAAGGTCATACATCTCTCCTGTTCTGGCACGTCCTTGACCTCCCTCCTCTCAGCCATGGATCTGCGTGGGCAAAGGTGGCAGCAGCAGCTAACCTGTGTTTTCTTTTCCCATTTCTAAGCCTGTGAGACTTTTGTGACAAACATTTTTGTAATCTACCTACATTTCGTAACCCACCAAAACTATAGATTATGTTGAGTTATGAATAACTCTTAATAGTGATTCTTATGTATTAGCAGCCATAAATTACCTTTGGAGTTTGGTAAAGGAAGGATTTCTTGCCTCCAACTCAGACACCAAGTCAGTTTTGGAGGAGATGATGGGGGCAAGTTTAACAAGCCTCCCAGGTAGTCAAGTTCCATACTGTTGAGAATCTTGTGGATGATTTAAAGAAAACAAAAAAAAATCCCACCAAAAAACCTTAGTAAAGTGATATCCAGGATCACAAAAACGCTTTGGGATGTATATTTAACACATTATAGAGGTTTCAGTTTGGAAGTCCCAATATTTTAAAATAATCATACAATTGACATTGAACTTAAGAGTACTTCCATCCCATTCCCTTAGTTCTGCCTTATTTCAAGAAACAGATTATTTTCACAGCAGTGCAAAGTACTAGCCTAAAGGGAGTATATCAGTTTAATCTTGACCTGTTCCCCAGTCACACCTATACCTTCTCTAGATTAGGAGAAGAGTTTTGGTTTATATGGCTTCTGCTGGAGAGGCATTAAGACATGCAATTAGTGGGCATCAGGTTAAACTGTAGGGTATTTCTCTCTTGTGGAAATGAACCATCACAGACATGTTGTTGAATGTCTTATAATTGCTAGTTTCCCAATCCTGCCCCGTCAAAATTAGAGACTGACTTAATCCTGGCTGAGGCCCAACTGCATATAAACATCCCAGGTGACTTTTATGAATAGGTAAATTTAGGAAACAGTTAAGATACTGCGATTTTTCCCTCTAATTTCAAAATAGCCATTCACAATTGTAATTTAAATCCTTCCATAATTACCAACAGATTTTTGATTCAGAATATTCACATTAGGGTTTAAGATCACAACTAATAGCCACTGCCACTTAAAATTAAGAAAACTGGAAGGATTTCTGAAGTCTTCAAAGGGAAAGCTTGAAGTGCATACACTTCAGTATATAATACAGGTAGGTTCACAAGTATTTGGTTTAGTTAATCTTTCCACCCCAAAGCAAAATCATTCTAATTAGTGGTTTTGTTTTGAGTTTTGTAACTCTGTATCATTTTAGATAATGTTGTGTTTATACTTTGTTGTAGAGAATGAAAGAATTGTATTGAATAAACCTAGGATTAGAAAGGGAAAAAAAATCTGAGGCAAGGTCTGCTAAACCGTTTTTGCTTTTCTGTAAGCAAAGAATCCAATTTGACTGGATTTCCATATTGTTATTTTGCAAATGGCATAGTTTTTTTTTTTTTTTTTTTTTTTTTAAGGCAAGGGAGAAAAGAGTTTATTAAGAATCAAATAGAGAGTATATAGTCCTAAACAACGGACTGCATTCTACTTGGGCTATAGTTTTGAAATGGCAGGCATTGAGGGAGGGACTCCTTGCTGTGGTGCCTGCCATACTTAGAAGTTGACCTGGCAATACGACATTTTATTTGTTCATTTATACTAAACTATAGTTGTTAGTGTCTAAGTTAAAATAATCTTAGAGGAGTTAATACTGGCAAATTTAATGTCTCCAGGTGTAAATTAAGTAAAGTCAGACTGTTACTTTACTGAAGTTATAAGCACTCAAAAGGTATGATGTTTGTGTTCTTAGATAAAATTAAGACAAGATGAGTACTAAAGATCAGTAGAAAAATAATTAGCAGTATTGCACCAATGCAAGACAAAATATACTTTATTATGACAGTTTATGCACACAGTGCTGTAGATAAGGCATGCTACTAGGAAACTGCATATAATCAAAGACCAGTATATGCAAAGGAATGGGAATGAAGGCCAGTTTCTTAATATTGAAGATTTAGTCAAAGGTTAAGGGAAGATGAGAAAAATTTGTGTCCACTTATCTCAAATGCAAAATTATACTTAATCAGAGACCTATGCCTCTAACCAAGAGAGCCCAAATGCAAATAAGAGGAACTTAACTGTACTCAGAAGTTACTTCTAATATCAAAGACAGGAAGATTTCACTAATTAAATTGAAGCAAATTTTCTTTCTAAACAAAGACCTAGAAAATGAGCACTCAAAATTCCACTCATTCATTTAAATTATTAGTCAATCTTAGTGCCATTTATTCTGCCAGAAGCAAATACTAGAATATCTAAAAGTAGTTTGAGTAAGGAAACATTTACATTTTAATACTTCATAATGTCATAAATTTTGGGATAAAATAATACCCTGAGTCAAATTTGATCCCTTTCTACTGAGGGGACCAAGTACAGTTTCAATTTCAATAGCTGAACTTCTAAGGGAAAATCTGAAAAAATAATGCAAATGAGAGAGATCTAGTCTTTCGTGATACTATTAGGCCCTACAGACTTGTCAAAACCAATGCAAAACTGAGGAGGGGCAAAGCTTAAATGCGTTGTAAAGTAGTATTTTTAGACAGGCTGTTTTATTTCCCCCCTTTCTTAAAAATAGATGCAGATTAAATGCTTCCTGCATGAGTGCACACTGACATTCTGTTCAACTGTTTTCTAAATGCAACACCTTGAGGTTTAAACAGTATGCTCTGACTTCAACAAAGAGTAATATCTTATACATAGTCAATTTAGCTTAGAGAGGAAAAAGAAACACTACTATGAAAATTACTTATCAAATATTCCTCTCGTAAAAAGTGATTTTTTAAGTAACACAGGACCAAAAACATCCAACTATTTCTTTATTTATATTACTATGCTTAAGTTACAAGAAAAAAAAGACAACCAGCAGTTCTGCCCCATTTCAGAAAAACTTTCCAATCAACACTAATTACGTGGTGATAAATAATTAGGAATGGTGACATCTTTGGGTCAAGACTGACAAGAAAGAATGGGCTCTGGTGCTACGGTTCATCTCCAACAAGAATATGGCACAATGGCCAGCACAAGCCATACTAACACTGAACCTTTAGCGCTGGTTACAAATTCGGATCTCTTCTCTGAAGCTAGCAAATCAGGTGAAAATACTGGGTTTAAAAAAAGTTTTAAAATGAAGCCAAAATAAGTTTAAAAAACATGCTCTTGACATACTTTCCTCTTAAAATTTACATAAAACACACTATTTTTCACTCTAATAGCCCAGATTTTCCCCTCACATAGCCCACAACATAGCTGCAGATAAGACTATTTTGCCTCGAGATGTAAACATAAGGAAAAAAAAAATAACGGCATCTGCATGATATTCTCTCTACACACAGCTGTTGGATGGAAAATAGAAAATTAAAAAAAAAAAAAAAAAAGAAGAAAGGTTCCATCTTAGATTCTCACAACCTCTTGTCCCACAGTTCATGAATCCGACTCTGATGCTAAGGTGACAGTGTATGTAAGTAGATTTTTGTTTTCAGTGAAGGAGACCTGGGAAAAGATGGTATTTATCTCTTTTTCTTCAAGAGTTATCAGATGGTACATGCTCCTCAAAGCCCTCACTCTCTCGAACTAGAGCTCGTTCCAGGATCACACGCCCTTCCTTATAGCGCTGGCTGTCTTCAGTAGCAAACTCATAGATCCATCCCAGTTTGCTATTGCAGTTTTTGCAGCTTACATCTCGAACCATGTGGCGGCCAGTGAGCATGACCCGGTCTTGAACTTCACTGTACTGCAGGTTAACTACCTAAGAAATATGGCAAAACAAAATTACAAATATATGTAAGGTTAATATGTAAATTATTTGCCAAACAAGTATACAATACTATGGTTGATGCCGTAACAGAGCAACATCAGAAAAGGAAACAGAAGTTGTTACTTCAGTCAACCCAACCCAAGTGCTATTTTGAAAAGCTGCTGGGACACGTAGATACCTGGAACCTGCACTGCACTGGACACTAATGCAATCACGTATTACTATACTAGCCCAAGCCACACTATTTTTTTTTTTTTTTTTTAAGATTTATTTATTCATTTACTTTTATCCATTTTTACACCACCCTCCCCTGCTCCATTTTTGCTGTTTTTGTGTCCATTTGCTGGGCAATTCTCTGTGTCTGTTTCCTGCCCTCTCCTCTCATCCTTCACCTCCTGCCTTTACTGGGATTCGAACCTGGTAACCTCTGATGTGGGAGAGAGGCGTCCTACCGCCTGCGCCACCTTAGTTCCAGGTTTTTCGGCGTGTCTACTCTTGGCTCTCCCTGTGTCTCTCTCCTGTTATGTCATCATCTTGTTGAGTGGCTTGGCAGGGCCTGGCGGTACACCTGCATGCAGGGCCAGACAGCACACCTATGTGTGGGGCCTGGGAGGCTCACCTGCTCACGGGGCCTGGTGGCCCACGCACCTTCTATATTTTTCTTTTTCTTTTTACCAGGAGGTCCTGGGAATTGAACCCGGGTCCCTCCATATGGGAGACAGATGCCCAACCACTTGAGCCACATCCGCCTCCCAAGCCACACTATTTATATAGCCTGGTTACATTTCTGTGTTGTTGTGAAGTGTCCTATATTTGGAGTTATAATATGTAGGTTCGGCTCTAATTGTTACCATTCACAATTTCAATGATCAACATTTTAAGAGTGCAAATAAGGCCATCAACATAAAAGAACTAATTCACAACAGGTAGTCCATTAAAAAGTTTGTCAACTTTATATACACAAACAGATGGGGATACACAAAGCCTACCACGGACTACATATTGCAATGCATAGTTTTCAAGTGGGTTTAAAGACAGTGGCTATGAAGATCTCCAATGATTCTGAACACACAACAATCCTCTACACTTTGCTTTTCTGTTAAGAGACAGGCTTGTAAATATTTTTGACTTTGAGAGCTACATGGACTTTGTTGGAACTACTCAACTCTGCTTTTGCAGCATGAAAGCAACCATACACATGTGATGATCATGGCTGTGCTCCAAGATACTTTATAAAAACAAGTGGCCAGCTTGTGGGCCATAGTATACCAACCCCTGCTCTATACTTATATAAAGATCAAGGGGGGGGAGGCAGCTGTGGCTCAATTGGTGGGGCTCCCGTTTGCCATATGGGAGGCCCC
>JAKSZT010054569.1:1755805-1926694 GCA_026826555.1 Tolypeutes matacus
AAATGAATAAATAAATAAAATCTTTAAAAAAAAAAAAAAAGATCAAGGGGGGAAACGGATGTGGCTCAAGTGATTGCGCTCCCGCCTACCACATGGGAGGTCCTGGGTTCAGTTCCCGGTGCCTCCTGGTGAAGATGAACAAGTCAGCGAGCTGGCATGATGTGCAGGTGTGGTGAGCTGACGCAACAAGATGATGCAACAAAGAGACACAAAGAGGAAAGACAATGAGAGACACAACAAACCAAGGAGCTGAGGTGGCTCAAGTGATTGCACGCCTCTCTCCCACATAGGAGGTGCCAGGTTCGGTTCCTGGTACCTCCTAATGCAAAGATGAGCAGACACAGAAAGCACATGACAAATGGTGACAGAGAGCAGACAGTGAATGTAAACAACGAGGAGGGATAAATATATCTTAAAAAAAAAAAAAAAGATCAAGGGGTATACACTATCAATTCTTTGAAGAGAAAAACTTGTTTCTACAAGGATCTGTGGGGTGTCCAACTGAGGAAGTTTAGCTGGCCTTCAAAGAGCAGTATCTTGGACTAGCACTGTTCCTTAGTCTGAAAGATTTGGAAAGATTTGGAAATTCAATTTCACTAGCACACACTGGACTCCAGGTGGCAAAATCACATTAACTAGTTTCAAAGTGGGACGTAAATTAGAGAAACAGACAGACTGGACACTCATTTGCAAAAGAGGAAACATTCTTCCTGTTAGCGAGCCAATGTAAGAAGCCAAATCAAAACCAGAAGGATGCCTGGTGAGCAAGGACTATAACTAGGTAAGTTCATTAGATGATTTTGATTTACTTGCACTGTCAACCTATGATAGCTTAATGCAGCTATCTCCCTATGTGGATGTATCAGTGACAGAGAGCAGGAGGTATCTTAGCTACTTCTTCCACAGTCTGTGCTGAAGTTACGGCCAAATCCTGACTCTGAAAGTTTCCTGAAGCAATGGAGACTGCCCTTCTTCTTATAGCACATTCTTTAGACTTTCAAGGTCAAAAATCACATTCTAATAATGCCTTCCTTAAGTCCCCTCTTAGATGAGCTAGTGGGCAATCATTTCTTAATTTTCAGAGCCTCATTTTGACTATTCCTGGAACCTCCAAGCTCTGGCAGGTATCTTGGCATTACTGTCAAGTATACCCACTGACCTGACTTCAGAAATGAAACTGGTTTTCTCACCAACCTTGTTAAAAAGAAATGCTCTGCCAGTGGCGCCTGTGAAACGAGTGGAGATGAGTTCTGAGCGGTTGGTCAGGATCGTATCGCAGTTTGCACAAGAAAACAGACGAGTACCACCAATATGATCAAGGAAAATTCTGCCCATTTTTATAGCTGAAGTTTTAAAAACCTAGGAGCAAATGGAGAAGGAAAAGAAATATGTTATAATAAAAAACATTTGTTAGTACCTTTGTAGGTGTCATAGAGAACCATTTATGTGTAATCTCTGCTTTGCAATACCCAAATATGTGAAACACCTGACCTTGAGCAAAAGGATCCAAAGCTCACTCACTGAACAAATAGGCATACCCCAAATAAGAACATTTTAGAAGCAGAGAGCCAAGGAAGTAAACATATTTAGGCAAGGCAAAGGAATGGTGCTACTTCTCTTTAGGTTGTTCTAAAAAGTTTGGGAGAAAGTAGAATTTCAGAAAAAGCAAGATGAAAAGCACAGACAGAGAGGTGAGAAAAAGGTTAACAGTATAAGTGTAAGTATACAAATGATATACTTTTGAGAATAAGGGGCCATCAAGTACCCAAGAAGAGCAGAAAGGGGAAATGCAAGACATAGGATAAGCGGGCCTGGGGTCATCAAGTGCTTCTACAACTGTTACAGGGGTGCCAGTACGAATGTTAGTAAGTGAGCGTAGTATTTTTGAAGCACTGCACTGGGTGCTTTACTTCTTTCCTAATACAACAACCCCATTTCACAGTCTGAAAAGACTACTAACTGGTCAAAGGTTACACAACTTTCAAATAAAAAAGTCAGGACTGGAATGCAGATCACCTGACTCAAAGCCAAAAGCTCTTCTATCACCTTACACTGCCACTCCCCGCCCCCACCCCAAGAAGAGCTCACAAAAGATGCTCAAGAGGGAGTGGATGTGGCTCAAACGGTTGAGCGCCTGCTTCCCACATGGGAGGTCCTGGGTTCAGTTCCCAGTGTCTCGGAAACACAAAAAAACAACAAGCAAACAAATGAAAAACCAATTCAGGGGAGCTGATGTGCTTCAGTGGTTGAGTGCTGGTTTCCCACATACAAGGTCCCAGGGTCAATCCTGGGCCCTAAAAAAAAAAAAAAAAAAGCTCAAGAGACTTGGCATAAACCCAAGGACAACAAGAACAGAAAAGGGAAATATGACCCAGGATGGAATTTTGTTGATTCAAAAGTCAACAGAGGGAAGTGGCTGTGGCTCAATTGGTTGGGCTCTCGTTTACCATATGGGAAGGCCCTGGGTTCGATTCCCGGGGCCTCCTGGTGAAGGCAAGCAGGCCCACGCAGTGCAGTGAGCTGATGGCCTGCGTGGTGCGGTGAGCTGCCACAGCAAGATGATGCAACAAAAGAGAGACAAGCAGACACAGAAAAACACAAAGCAAATAAGACACAGCAAGCACAAGCAGCAAGGGGGGATAAATAAAGTAAAATAAAATAAATCTTAAAAAAAGAAAAAAATAGTCAACAGAAGTGGTGAAATATTGAAAAAGAAAGCTTTGAAATAAACTTCTGAAACTAAGATAATCAAACTTCAATGTTTCAAAAGTTAGAGAGTTAATGATATATGCAACTCCTTAAATTCAAGCAGTTAAGTTTCCTAAACAGCATTTTTAAAGATCTGGGTATAGTAGAGCCTTGCACTGTGGCAGCCACTGAAGGGGCAGCAGCCTAGGCTCTGCACTACCCCACGGTCGTGGGCCTCAACAAGGGCCAAAGGTGGCCAAGAACGTGAGCAAGCCGAGGCACAGTCGCTGCCATGGGCGCCTCACCAAGCACACCAAGTCTGTGCGGGACATGATCCGAGAGGTGTGTGGCTTTGCCCTGTACGAGTGGCCCGCCATGGAGCTGCTCAAGGTCTCCAAGGAAAGGGTGGGGACACATATCTGTGCCAAAAGAAAGAGGGAGGAACTGAGGAACATCCTGGCTGCCATGAGGAAAGCAGCTGCCAAGAAAGACTGAGCCTCTTTTTTTGTGTAATAAAAACTTGGGAGAAACTGTGGGGGTGGGGGGGTAGGGAGAATATACCATAGCTTCATTTAAAAAAGAATTTATTCCTGGGTGTGATTATCAGCTCCTGTATTTTAAATATTTAACATTACATATCTGTAAAACAACATGCAGAGGTGATATAGTTGTACTATGAAAAAAATTCTAGAATGCATGTCAGTAATAAACACTGTCAAAAGGAAATTCCATTCCTTCTTATATCTATGATCCTCCCCAGTCATTAGGCAGTTTTAATGTCATTAGATAGGTCATTATCATGAACATTATTATGACTCCCCTTAAACATGTAATGGAAGTTTAATAAGGAATAAAAACAAATGGTGAATATAATTACAATTTATAGCCAGTAAAAAGAAAACCAGTGCATTAACAACAGTGACTTAATGAATAAACCCTAGGCTGAAAACACAGGACTTAAGATACTGTATTTAGCTTTCTGATTACATTTCTTCAAGATAACAAAAAATAAGGCTTAATGCTTATTCTTTCAGTCATTAAGATTATAGAATTACTTTTTCCAGATACTTAGGAACACACATTGTATCTGTTATGTATAGGTCAGAATTAGCAAATTTAAGGCCTACAGGCTGAATTCATCTGGGGGCCTAGGAATACAGTAGTAAACAGAACAGACCAAAAAACCCTTCCCTCATAAAACATGATATGTGGACATGTTTTATATGGGCAAGACAGTTTTTATTAAAAACCAGTTGAACAGGCTATATTAAAAATTGGGAGATTTCATTAAAAAGCCTGTATTTTGGAATTCTGATTTTTAACAACAGGGATATCTGGCAACAATGGGGCATGTATGGCAATAAGTGACTGGAGTCGAGTGGTAGCTGCAACTGCCCCCATGCCCTTCTCATCTGTTCAGTCTCTTTTCTTCACTTGATCCCTGCTTCAAAGTCAGTCTATTTTTTACACTTTTAACAAAGCATTTTTATTGGATTCAATTATATGATTCATTACCAGGACCAGAAATATCTGGGCAAACCCTTGTGTTATGCTATTCCGGGTTGTGGTTGCCATTTATAGAATACTATATATATATATAAACTGTAAAATGCAGTTTTTCTTTGTCAAAAAGACAAATCTAGAATTCCATGGAACTTTGAAGAAGAAGCAGGCAAAACATCATGTGCTATGGAAGGATTTTAGGATGTACAAGTATCTCTGGAGGGAGAGGATGTGGCTCACGCAGTTGAGTGCCCACCTCCCACATGGGAGGTCCAGGTTCGGTTCTGGTGCCTTCTGAAAAAAACAAAAACAAAAAACAAAACAAAACAAACAAACAAAAAAACAACTCAGGAAAGCCGATGTGGCTCAGTGGTTGAGCACCGGCTTCCCACATATGAGGTCCTGGTTTCAATCCCCAGTCCTGGTACCTCAAAACAAAACAAAACAAAACAAAAAAACAATCTCTGGAAGGTCATTATGTTCCAGGAGTTAAGAGTCTGCTTTGCAGAGTTAGAAACTCACTTTATTAATTTAAAGGGGAAAGTCATTAAAAAGCTTAAGACACAGCACTTAAGAGAACGATGTAGCTCAAGTGGTTGAGCGTCTGCTTCCCATACATGAGGTCCTGAGTCTGATCCCTGGTACCTTCTAAACAAACAAACAAACAAACAAATATACATATTTTGGGGAGTGGTAGCTCAAATGGCTGAGTGCCCACTTCCCATGTACAAAGTCCTGGGTTCGATCCCTAGTACCTCCTAAAAACAAAAAACAAGCAAACGAACAAAAAAAGCAACTTGGGAAAGCCGGTGTAGCTCAGTGGTTGAACGCCGGCTTCCCACATACGAGGTCCTGGGTTCAATTCCCAGCCACTGTACCAAAAAAACCCAACAACAGAGCACTTAAATATGATTGATCAGGCTTCCCCGGATCTGGGTGACAGATCAACCTCTTCCTTAGACCGAGTAATTATTTAATGTCTACTGTACGAGACACTGAACTTGGTACTTCATATAACTCATTTATTTAATCCTGACAATTTTTTTTAAAAAGAGGTATTTATTACCCCAATTTTACAGAAAAAACAAATTGTGTAACTTTCCCAAAGTAGTCAAACTGAGATCTGAATAAAGCATGCTCCAGTTATTTTCAATCCTTACTCTCTAGAGATCATAATGCTTGGGGCTGCCTGACTCACTGTTTTCCTCCCTCAGATTTATCACATACCCTTCCTCCCTCCTCTGGTACCTCTCTATATTTTGGTCAGTGGCAATCCCAATTATGCAATCTCCTAAACTAGATCTAAACTCTGGCAACTTGTTTAACTCTTGCAAAATTGATACTTCTTAAATCACTTTTGGAGGGCTTCCCTCTTTTCACTTCTAGAAATTCAAGCTCTCTTCACTTCTAGATAAACCAACCTCCTGTAGCCAGGCACTATGTATTATTCTAAGTGCAACATATATTCTTAGGTGTTAGTACATTCGTGCACTACAAAAATATGGCCAAAGGCATGTGCTTCAGCCATCTAAAAGTTTAGGACTGCTCCTCTACAAACATTGAAAACTTTTTTTCTGACAGGGTAGAATACAGCTGATTGTTTTTAAAACTGTAAGTGTATAACTGACTTTTAGTAAACTTATATAAAGTTGTGCTAGATCACCACAAAGCAGCTTAGAATGTTTCCATCACCAGCCCCCCCCCAAAAGTCCCACACCTGTCTGCAATCTCCTTTCTCACCTCTAACCCACAGGCAACCACCGATTTGCTGTTTTTACATCCAAAATATTTCCCAGATACCCTGACTACCTTGCTTGGATTTAGGGGAGTTCAAATCTCTTCAGTCACATATTTCTAAAGCATCTTGAGAGTGAGCTGCTTTCACAGATGACTGATGTTACTTTGTTCCTAAGAAATAAAAATATGAGCTTTGGTATCTCTCACTGTAGAAGTTCATGTTTATAAAGGCCAAAATTAGGACCAGACTCATAGCTAAAACTTAAGTTAAGATACTCTCTTCCTTCTCAACATTTGAGGTAAAAAACAGTAATTTAATATTCTTAATTTTTATAAATAAGGCCTTTTTGGGACTAGCTTTTCCTATATTTCAGGTTATTAAAATCCTCAAAAAGTTAAAACATGAAAAATACCAAATTTGGTTATTCAACTGGGGTTTATGCTATATTTATCTGGAATTACGGAGGACAATGAGGCCACATTGAAAATACAAATAAGATTCATACAGAATATGTAAATCACATTTTAGTAATTGTTTTCAATTTCCTCTCCTTCCAACCAAAAGCACACATAGCTATCTAGAACTTTCAATTTCTATTTTACCAGGAGACTGGTGAAGCAATCACATTTTTAGGACCTCTAACTTCATATAGAATTGCCTGATACATATCCAGTTAGGATTTCTCTTTCAGGAATCCATGAAAGAAAAAGTCTTCAGGAATGCATTATTTTTTTATGAGACATTATGGACTATCTAATTTCCTAACTTGATTCCAGGCCAATACAGCTACTTTCTAAAAAGGCTATTAGTTTCTTAACCATATACTAACAAATGAAATACGGTATCTTATTCAATAGTCTGGCTCATTGCTAAGTATTTTCCTTTAAAAAAAAAAAAAAAGAGGCCAAACTAAGGACTGTGGTCCAAATCCAGCTTGTCACCTGTTTTTGTACATACCACAAACTAACAAGTTTTTATACTTTTAAATGGTTGGGGGGAAAAATAAAAATATTTTGTGGACACTTGAAAATTATACAAAATTCAAATTTCAGTACCCACAAATATAGTTGTAACAGAGACCTTGTGGTTTTGTAAAGTCCAAAGTATTTGCTATCTGGCCCTTTACAGAAAAAAAAAAAAAAAAAAAAAAAAATTGCTGACCTCTACTTAAAAATACATTCTGACAGGGAAAGAGTATTTCATCTGGAAAGCAGAAAGCTTTTCCCAGAAAAAACAGAGCCTCTGCTGGCATTAGGGTTTTAGGATCACTACGGGTATTTGACCATGAGTTCAATCCCACTCCCGTTTCTCATGAATTTTCTAGCTAAAATCCTTAACTTTCTGTAATCAGCTCAACAGGGTGAAGATTAACTATAAAAAGATTATAAAAGTAGATAATATATATTCGCTGCTGCCTCCTCCTCTCCTCACCCCCAGGACTTAAACAATGTAGCCCAGATTCTTCTTACATTAAAGCCATACTAGAAATGTTTATTTTCAACTTACCAAGTACTGTTCTGCATTGGCAGAGAAACCTTGCAACAGGGTATTAATTAGTACTCTGAAATGGTTATTTACAAAATGATGCCACAGCACCCTAAAACACATCACACTCGTGTGTGTGTTTTCTCCCAGGAAGACTATGGCTTATTTTAGCTATAAATAATGTTCATGATGATAAAGAGTAGATTTTTTGGCGATATACTGCAGTGATTAAGGGCACGACCTCTGGTATCTGACTATCTGGGTTCAAATCTCAGTTCTGCCCCATATAGCTATATAAATCCTAGGCAAGGTATCCTCTTCTTCCTCAACTATAAAATGGCCATAGCAATATCCAACTCCGATCTGTGAGAATTCAGTGGAGCTATATACACCCCGAGAACAGTGCCGGGCACATAGTAAGTGCTAAATAAAAAGATCAGCAAAACTAGATTACCTCTAATGTTCCCCCCTTCCATTTCCACCTCCAATTACAGATGAGGAAAGCAAGGACCAGAAAGGGGATGAAACAAAACAGTAACAATTTACCAGCTTTACCTCCTGTTAAGTATTGCAAAGCTAAGTGACCTGATGACAGGAATTACAAGCATGAGTAAAACTAGAAATCTTCTGAAGCAGTTTGTGGCAGTTTGAGATTATTTATGAACACCCAAAGACAGAAGGATTATGCTTGTAAACTGGTCTGATCCTCTGGGTGTGATACCCTTTGAGTGTATTAAATGCAAAGGTTTTAAGTTTACTTGATTAAGTCAATTTAAGGGCCTTTGGTTCAACCATGTCAATAAGGTGTGACTCAGGCTAAGTCCCCGCCCCCTTGGTGGGATGATATAAACCGGCACTAACAAGAAGATGTAGAAAGAAAACTTGGTCAGTTTTGATCCTGGAGCCCCGGGGGAGATGAGCCGTTCATATGATAGTATGCAGCTGAGGAGCTGAGTAAGCCTGGAAACAAATGGGCTCTAGGTGAGATTAGAAGAAGTTGGGCCTTAAGAGGAAGAAGGAGAGACCAGGCAGAGATTGCCTGCCATCTTGGTTCAATACATGGCAGCTGACTTTGGTAAGAAAGTACCGCTTATGGTACCTTGAGTTGGGACTCTTTAGGGCCTTATAACTGTAAGCTTTTATCCCAAATAAATACCCTTCATAAAAGCCACTGGATTTCTGATACTTTGCATCAGCAACCCTTTGGCTGACTAATACACAGCTCAAATTCTGAGAGTCACAGTTTTAGGTCTAAAAATAGGCACTCCTGGGAAGCGGCTGTGGCTCAATCAGTAGGGCTCCCGTTTACCATATGGGAGGCCCCAGGTTCGGTTCTCGGGGCCTCCTGGTGAAGGCAAGCCAGCCCGCACCGCGTGGTTAGCTGACCCAGCGAGCACAAGCAGCAAGCGGTGGATAAATGAATAAATAAATAAAATCTTAAAAAAAAAATAAAATAAAAAAAAAAAAATAAAATAAAATAAAAATAGGCACTCCTTTGTGGTGATGAATGCACAACATTGTGATTATACCAAAAGCCATTGATGATACACATTGCATAGACTGTATGGTATGTGAAAATATCTCAATAAAACTACTTTAAAATAGATAAATAAATAAATAGGCAAGAATAGCCAGGTATAGCAGCTATGAATAGCAAGGGTAGCACAGAGAGATTGAGGTGACAAATTTTTTGTTTTTTTATTATTGCAGTGATGAAAATCCTCTAATAATGATTGAAGTGATGAATGCACAACTATGTGATTATGACAAATACCACTGATTGTACGGTTTGGATGGATTGTATGTTTTATTAATATGTATCAATAAAATTGATTTGTTAAAAAAAAAAATAGGAACTCATCCTCCCAATAATAATAAACCAATTCAAACTTGACACCACATTCCAGGCCCAAAACAGGAGGCATGAGAACAATAAGATTATTTCTATTCTCTGAGTACCCTCTGATGGGATAACAACCAGTTTAAAGGTAGGGTTTTACTCAGTAAAGGAACAGTCCCACTGGGGCATTTACACAGACTACAGATCTGCACACTCCACCAGAGAGCTCTAGCCTTGGACAGATATAACTTCAGAAAGTGGTGGGTAAAGGCAACTACAAAGACTCTCCTAATGGGGATCTGAGCATGCAGGAGCTTAGTGCAGAAAGGGTTAAAAGAATCTGCCTTTTTCAGGGGAGGTTTTGTTTTGCAATGATTCTGCTAAAATGGAAACATGTGGAAGCACACCAGTATATCTGGTTTTCAGTCTCTTTCCTCTCCTAAACAAAGGAATAAAACCCAAAGAAATTTTAAGTGCTGGGTTAACTACCATAATAATCAACATTTAATGTTATTGTAATTTCATCAACTATTTCCATAGTTGATCTGGGGTTAAAGTCTATTAAAAACCTACAAAGGGAAATAGTAAATTGAGTTGGATCCATAAAACCACTTTTCCAGTTTTTGTACAAAATATTTATCAAGGTAATCTAAGCACCTCTTAAAATATATGTGTATATATATATATATAAAAATAACATTTTTGTAAGCAAATACACATATATGCATATATATTTATATATCATTTTGCAAATGTTTGTATGTATTGTGAGAATTTTGATTTTTACCCATAATAATAAAAAAAAAAAAAATTTTTTTATCAAGCCCCCAAGGTTTTAGAGACACAATGCTGTGCTTTCCTTTTGCTAATTCTTGTAATACTGGACCAGGTTACCTTGCTGTGACAAATTATGTCCTGTTTACAAAATGAAGCCTTCATTTGACTGTAACTTCTTACATGTTGTATGTTTTTATTCCTTCCCCCACCACCCAAAATATACTTAAAAAAAATTTTCCCCAAGCTTACATGTTTCTGTAATACTTATTTGCTTAGTCATTACTAGAAAATGAGTCATATAACTGAGACAGCTAAACAACATGAATTTGCAATCTCCCCAAAACACTTTCTGAAAAGGCAAATTCACTATTTCATTTGTTGTGATGCAATACTATGAATCAAATAATCCAATTATTGGATGGAATGGACTATAATTTAACAGCCTGGTTTCCTGATTCAGGTGTCAAGTTAAGATTCAGTTCCTACAGTACCCAGAAATCACTACACAGGATTACCAGGGAAATGATATTAATTTATGTAACTATTTAGGCAATATAAAACTTAAAACGATATTCCACATATAGTATGATTCCATTGATATAAAATGTAAATATAAATCAATTTATAAAGATGGAATTAGATTAGTGGTTCTGCAGGGCTGGGGAAGAATAGAGGGATTGCGAGGTGACTGTAAGGGGTGTGGAGTTTTTCTTTTTGGAGTAATGAAATTGTTCTAAAATTTTTTGTGGTGATGAATGCACAACAGTATGATTATACTAAAAGCCATTGGTTGTACACTTTGGATGGATTGTGCGGTATGTGAATATATCTCAATAAAATTCTTTTATAAACAAAAATACGATATTCTAGACACAAATATTTTCACACCTTATGGCTGTATTTAGGACTAGCTTTATGTCTCTCATGGGTTGTTTTTTGAAGAGTAGTACTAACTTAATTTTTTCTCTTTAAATGTAGTTTTGGCCTCATTTCCTTTCCCTGTTCTTGTCTACCATCACTTAAGTGGAGCATGAGAAGTCAAAAAACTAAAAAGTCTAGGGAAAATTCTCAATGAGTCAACCAGATAATATTAATAGAGAAGCCACGTGTTTTACTGACCTTGTTTAGAAAACATGCATTTAAAAATTAGTTTAGTTTCCCCATACAGAGTTCAACAATTTACTTGAGCACTTTCCATCACCTCTCCTAGAGATAATATGGTTACTAGAGATAAGCTTTAAAAAAAAAAAAAAAAAAAGCCAACCACTAAGCCCGTATTAAGCACTGGGCTGGGGGAGGGTAAAATAAACGTAGACATCAGTCACTTCCAAGGAGTTTACCTTCTACCAGGTGTTCCAGCACATACACAGAAAGATAAAGTGGTACATGGAAAAAAATGTGCCTGCCAAATTTTACATGCTCCAACCTTCCTGTAGTTTGTGAATGCTCCAGGCCTTTTCCCCCTAATATCCGGTCTGCCCAATAGTAACCCAGAGCCTCTTTAGTTTCTAGATCTAATCAATACCAATCCGCTTCAGAATACCTCCTACTCCACTCCTGCTCACATTTCTCACCGCTCCATTTTTCAACTCGTATGGTACTCATTTCATAATCTACTAAAGTTTAACTTTGTATTGTTACTTAGTTTGTCTATAGCTTTACTGAACTGTTAGCTTCTAGAGAAAAGATCGTAAATTCTTTTTAATTTCCTTCTTACTTAAGTACAGATAAGTATTTTAAAAATCCACAAACAAAAGCCAGGACAGGTATGTATTTAAAAAAAAATCCACAAGCACTTCACATGTGGCACCAATGCGTCCCCAGGAAACACTGCGTGCCTTTTATGGTGGTATTTGTTCGACTGCGGCTACAATATCGTGGCCGAGCAAAGTTCCGAATATCCTGTTACCCCCAGTGACTTCACCAGCAAATCTACGATTTTTAAAAAAAAAAAAAAAAAAAAAAAAAAAAACCCACCAGGCTGGCCTGAGGTTAAATCCTCAGATAACCAGCAGGGTTCTGTAAACAGGAAAAATGTTCAAAGAAATGAGCTGAACACGAATCCCAGGCTCCTTAAGGAGCTCTCCCTTGCAAAGGGGCCTGTGAGGTGTCAGGACTAAACAGATCTTTGGAGTGTTCCAGGTTTCCAGCTCTCCCGCCGTGGGGAGCACTCGTCGGGCCTGCCTACCTACAGAGGGGTGCCCAACACCGAGGTGGCAGCAGCAGCACGCCCAGCAGCGACAAGCGAGGGGAGGCGTCCCGCAGCCGGGACAGACGCTCCACCCGGCGGGCCGAGGCCGGAAGCCGCGCGGGCGCCCCCGCAGCCGGGGCAGGCCACAGCTGATCGCGGGCACGTGACGCCCGCGGGCCAATCGCGCAGGGCGGCGCCGGGGCCTCGTCCCGCACCACAAACACCCGCCGAGACAGCCGGGCGGGCGGCGGCGCGGGGGGGCCCCAGCGCGCTCTGCCAGGCCCCGCCCCGGCGCTTGCGGGCCGCCAAGTCCCCCCGCCCCCCCAACCACGCCCGACGCCTGGGGTCGGCGCGAGCCCGTCCCGGCGCCCTCAGGCCGCAGGCAGCGTCGGCTGTGGGGAGGCCCGGGCGGCTGACGGCGCCCCCTGCCTCCCAGGGACGCCCCAGGCGCCGGGCGGGTGGCGCAGGCGCCGCGCAAACAACTCCCGACTCCACAACTCCTCAACTCCTCAGGCCTTCGCCCGGAGGCGGGGGCCGGGGCGCGGGCCGCGGAGCGCGCCCCCGACACTGCGGCGGGTGGGGGCGGGGCGCCGGCCAAACAGCCCGTGGAGCCGGGCGCCCGAGGCCGCGGGGCTGCGCTGAGGGGAGGGGCGCGCCTGGGCCCGGCCTCACAAAGAGGAAGCGGCCCGGCCCGTCGACCCGCGGGACCCGCCCGGAGGAGGCCGGGCGCCCGAGGAAGGGGCCCCTCCCGCCGCGGACCCCCGCCCCGGGCCGATGCCCGGGCGCTTCGACGCCGCCCGCCCCTGACAGGTTCCGAGCCCAGTCCCGCCCGCGGTCCTCACCCTGAGCGGCTGTGAGATCCGCGGCTCTCGACGGCTCCTCGCTGCTCGGCTAGGGACCAAGCCCCTCCGCCACCCGAGTCTTCAGCTTTGATCAGGCCCCGGCCTCGGTCCCGCCTCCCCTAGGTTGGGCCTCAGCGTCAATCATCCGGCGTAGGCCCGCCCCCTCGGCAGTACGCGCTCCCGGTTGGCCCCAAACGCCCTTCATGGCTAGGCCCCGCCCCGCTGACGGGCGCCCGGCCCCTTCCGCCTGGCCCCGCCCCTGCCCTGGCTCACCCTCCCCCACTGAGCTCCGCTTTGCTTCGGGGCCCACCCCTCCCAGAAACCTCAGACCTCGGCTAGGCCCGGGGCAACTCGCCCCGCCCCGGGCCCAACATCTCGGCCTCGCACAGCCAATCAGAGAGGCTAGCTCTGCCCCTCTCCCGAACCGGCCAATGAGGCGAGGCTTAAGAGCCACCCCTTTCCCAGCTGAGAGCGCACAACACAGCGTCCACGTGAGTCAGCTTCTTAAAGGACACGGCGGGAGGGTTCTAATTGCGGCAGCTGGGGGACTTCGCGCGTCAGCCGCGTCACCGAGGTGGTGGCGGAGGCCTAGCTTCCCGATGCCCAGGGAAGCCCGGTGTTGACGGATGAGAGCAACACGCTGCTTTTCAGGACAAGGCAGGTGCCCAAGTGGTTACAATGCACGGTGTAATTCCTGCCGCCCCTTGCAAATCCCAAACCCTCCTAAAGAACAGCCGAGGAGAGGAAGGGTTTCTCAAATGTACTCGACTCTACTTACAACTCCCTGAGCGTTTTCTCTTGCTTGTGGAAGTGAGTCTGAAAGGGAGAGTCCCAAGGGGCTGAGGAAAGTCAGGAAGTCGTCTCCGTGGCGATTCTCCGCGTCAGAGGGAGGTTGGTTGTTTGAAGACAAGGGTAGCCGTTCCCTTACCCTTCGTCAGTGCTAAAGATTGAAAGCTCTGTCTCATCCCATTAGAATTTCCCGCAAAACTACGTTAATGATCTGACTAACGTCCAGGAGGCCGATTTCCCAGGGTTAAAAATAAAAACAAAACAAAACAAAACAAAACACCACTGGCCTTTAAGATTAATTTGCAGATCAAGCAGCTGACTCCTTGTCAACCTAAAATTCACCAGCATTTTCATTCAGTTTAAATAAGGTTCATCTGAAGAACAAAAGGCAAAAGAACTGGTTGTCTTTTGATGAGTGAGTTATCTCTTGATAAATGAGATAAGAGCTAAGAAAGTTAAAAATTTTTAGCTTCTCCCCCTCCTCACTACCCCCTTTATTTTAATTAGCTTTAAGTATAGAAAGTAACATATGCTTATTACAGGATGGTCATAGAAACTCATTCCATTGGAGTAACTGCTGTCCTCTGTAACCAGCTTCCTGTGTACCCTGAAAGAAATCTTCAACTTTCTTTCACTCAAAAACATGCTATGGCCATCCTTCCACGCCAAATTTATCGGCCCTTTACAAATTTATCACTGTCTCCTTAGTTTTCCATAGTATGATCTCACTATCTTTATTGTTTTTAAATTTTTTTATTAGAGATGTAGATTTACAGAACAATCATGCATATAAATGTTTTAAATGCTTTAAATTCTTTTTTTCTTTAAAATTAACTCATTTAATTTTCATAAGAACCGTAGGAGGTAGGTACTGATTTCATTCCCATTATACAAATGAATAAACTGGGGCCCAGTGATTAAATGACTTGTTTAAGGTCACCCAGTAGAGTTAGTAAATGCAATATTTGAAAACTTGGAAGAAAATGATGAAAATAGTATTTTGGAAAGATTAATATGATGATGGTGCGCAGAGTATAATACAAATATGAGTTAAGGTGATCAGATAATAGGAATGGAACTGAAGAGACAGTTTTAACTTTAAGAAGAATGGACAGTACTGACTGTTTACAGGTGAGCTAAGTAGAGGGAATTAAAACAAAAAAAACAAAAAACACAATATTATTCCTAGGTGACTAGAAGTGTGATGGTTTCCTCTTGCTAAATATAGGGTGATAGGGAAGGTTGATTTGGGGTAAAAGGTGATGGGTCTGAGCTGCTGGTGATAACCTAATGAAAATAAAAAATATACAATTAAATATAATGTAACAAATGTAGAAGAGAAGTGAATAAGAACAAAAGATCTTGGCTTTTGATTAACATTGTTTTGTACAAAATTGTATTATAAATTAATTTGGAGCAAATTTAGTTTCCACCAAGACTATGGGGTTTTTCTACTTTTATTTAAGTGGTTTTTTTTATGTCTTTTAATAAAATTTCATGGTATTTCTGTATTCTCGGTTGTTCGCACATCTCAGGGCTATGCTTAGGTATTTTATGTTTTCTAGGGGTAAACTTCCTGCCATTATATATTATAACTCTGGTTATTTGTTGTTTTGTAGGAAAGATAACTTTAAATAAAATTTTTTGAGGCAGTCATTTTCTTGATCTAATAATTTTGTAATTTATTTTCCTGGATTTTCTGGATAGAAAATTCTTCTGTCTGCAAATAATTTGCCTACTCCTTTCCAATCATTTTGCCTTTTATTTCTGTTAAGTATCCTTGTACATATATTTTTGAGTACTTGTGTGACTATTTCTATAAAAAAAATTCCTAGAAGTTACTGCTAGTTATTATTTTATTTTAAAAGCTGTTTTATTGAGGTATAGCCACATTCCCTACAATCTATCCACAGTATACAATCATTGGTTTATAATCTTGTCACAGTGTTGTACATTCATCACCACAAAAAATTTTAGAACAATTTCATTACTCCAAAAAGTATAACTCCACACCCCTTAACAGTCACCTACAGCTAGTTTTTAAAGTTCCTTCCTTCCTCCCTCCCTCCCTCCCTCCCTATAAAGAATGGGTATGCAATCTTGTCAAATGCCTTTTTAGTGTCTCTGGCAGATTGAATTATGCAAACTAGAAAAAAAAAAAAAGCTGTTAATCCATTCCCGTAGGTATGAACCTACATTCCTGTAGGTATGAATAACATAGTTTGAAGATATTTTTTGTTAAGGTGTGGCCAGCTTGGTCAGGTTGGGCTTTAATCCAGATTACTGGAGTCCTTTATAAGTAAAATGAAATTTAGAATTAGGAGAATGCCATGGAAAGAGCCAGAAGCTGGAAGTCGGTGAAATCAGAAGAGAAAGAAGAAATACGTTGCCATGTGACAGAAAAGCTGAGGATCCAAAGATAGCAGGCAGCCAGCCCCAGAATGCCACAGTCTTCAAGGAGAGAGCATGGCCTTGTGGATGCCATCTCCTAATCTCAAAAACCATGAACCAATAAATTTCTGTTGTTTAAGCCAACCATTTCATAATATTTGTTTTAGCAACCGGGAAACTAAAACAGTATTGAGATAATCATGTCTTCCCCTTCCCCTTTTCAATCTCTTTATAAGTTGTATTATAGTAACCTATTTTCAACATTAAACCAGCTTTGAGTTTCTGGGACAAAAGCGCCTTTGTCACTTGACAGGTTCTAACTCAGAAATTCTTTGATTGCTTAAAATCAGAAACATGAGTATCTTAATAGTATATGCACCCTGGTGCTTTATTCTTGTTACTAAATATACTCTGTCTGAAACGGAATGATATGCCCCAAATAGGTGATTCAGTTTAATAACGACAGACTCTGGTTCAGGCTTTCAGAATGCCCTTCTCTTGGCACTGATTCCATGGAGCTTCCCCTTTTCTCTGTTCTGCTCTTGCTTTGAAGGTTCCCCACACTGGAGCTGCTCCTTTAGAGGTATGACCATGTGTATTAGTCAGCCAAAGGGGTACTGATGCAAGATACCAGAAATCTGTTGGCTTTTATAAAGGGTATTTATTTGGGGGTAGAAGCTTACAATTACCAGGCCATAAAGCGTAAATTACTTCCCTTACCAAAGTTTGTTGCCACGTGTTGGAGCAAGATGGCTGCTCATATCTGTAAAGGTTCAGCCTCCCTCTTCCTCTGAAGGCTCTGTGGTCCCAGCTTCTTCCAATATCAACTGTAGGCTGGCATAAGTCTCGTCCCTCACCCGGGGCTCATTTCTCTCCAGGCTCAGCCAAACTATCAGGCGAAGGGCTTGTCTCTCTTCCCAGGGCCTTTGCCATGTCTAATGGAGCCTTCTCTCTTTCCTCATGTATCTGCTTCTCTGTGTTGTTCTCCTGTCTGTTTACTTCCTGGGGCTCTAGTTAAAAAACTTCAACTCTTTTCTCTGTCCCATGGTTTTCTCTCACAATGTCCTACTGATGTGGCCCAATCAAAGTCCTAATCAAAATCACACCTAGAAGAACAGACCAGTTTACAAATATAATCCAATATCTATTTTCAGAATTCATAAACAATGCCAAACTGCTACACCATGTTTCAAGGTTCAACCTGTTGTAAGTCTTCTCATACTTCTCACAGTCTGGTGCACCTCCTCCTTGCTTCTCAAGCCCCGAAACACTTGGGCCTCTACCCACCTGTCTCAAACATTCAATTTTTAAATTTTCCTTCTCTTGACTTTGACCACAGTACTTAGCTGTGGTAGACAGAAAAACACCCCCAGAGATGTCCGTGCTTATTCTCAAGAACCTGTGACTGGCAACAGGGGCTTTGCAGATGTGATTAAATTAAGGCTCTTGAGATGGGGTGGTGTATTAGTCAGCCAAAGGGGTGCTAATGTGAAATACCAAAAATGGGTTGGTCTTTATAAAGGGTATTTATTTGGGGTAGAAGACCACAGATACCAGGCCATAAAGCATTAAGTTTCTTCTCTCACCACAGTCCATTGCCATGTGTTAGAGCAAGACAGCTGCCGGCGTTTGCCAGAGTTCAGGCTTCTGGGGTTCCTCTCTTCCTGGGGCTGCGTTTCTCTCCAGGCTTAGCTCCTGTTTCTTCCACAAGGTCAGCTGTAGACAATCAGGCGAACGGCTTGCTTCTCTTCTCCTGGGGCCTTCTTTCCAACATCAAAACTGCTTCTCAAAAGACGGCATCAACTCTGTTCTTTGCCTTGCCTTTTTTTTTTTTTTTTAATATTTATTTATCTACTTTATCCATTTTAACCCCCCCTTCCCCATTTTGCTGTTTTTTGTGTCCATTCGCTGGGAATTCTCTGTGTGTGTTTCCTGCCATCTCTTCTCATCCTCCTCCTCCAATCTTTACCAGGATTCGATCCTGGAGACCTCTGATGTAGGAGAGAGGTGTTCTGCCACCTGCGCCACCTCGGTTCCTGGTTTTTGGGCTTTTGGAGCATCTCGTCTTGACTCTCCCCTGCGTCTCTCTCCTGTTATGTCATCATCTTGCTGCATGGCTCCCAGGGCCTGGCGGCTCACCAGCACACAGAGCCTGGCAGCCCATGCGCCTTCTATATATATATATTTTTTCATTTTACCGGGAGGTCCTGGGGATTGAACCCAGGTCCCTCCATATGGCAGACGGACGCCCAACCATTTGAGCCACATCCGCCTCCCTGCCTTGCCTTTTATATTTGATTCCCCACCCACCAAGGGGTGGGGCTCAACTCCCTAGTCATAACCTAATCATGCCCAGATCAACAGATCAGTTTACAAGCATGATCCACTTATATTTTTGGAATTAATAATTAAATCAAATTGGCCAACGGTTACAGGAGGTCATCCTGGATTAACTGGGTAGGCCTAATGTCATCACATTAGGGAGGCAGGGGAGTGAGGGTCAGAGAGGGAGATGTGATGATGACAGAAGCAGAGTCAGATTGATGCACGGCCACGAGCCAAGGAATGTGGGCCACCTCTAGAAGCTGGAAAAGGCGAGGAAACAGATGCTCCCCTAGAGCCTCCAGAAGGATCACAGCTCTGCCGACACCTCAGCTGTAGCCTTGTATGACCCACTTTGGTTTCTGGCCCCTAGAACAGGAAATAATAAATTTGTATAGTTTTAAGCCACTAAACTTGTGGTAATTTGTTACAGCAACAGTCAGAAACTAAGACATCACCAGGTTCTCCTAAAGTCATACTTTCTATTGAGTTGTTTTTTTTTGGGGGTGGGGTGGGGGTGGTACCTTGGATCTTGTACGTGCAAAACAGGTGCTCAACCACTGAGCTACGCCCATTCTGCTATATCGAATTTTTAAAAAAGATTTATTTATTTATTCCCCCCCACCCCGGTTGTTTTTGTACTCACTGTCTGCTCTCTGTGTCTGTCTTCTCTTCTTCTCGTCTTCTCTTTAGGAGGCACCAGGAACCAATCCTGGGACCTCTGATGTAGGAGAGAGGTACTCAATTGCTTGAGCCACCTCAGCTCCCTGGTTTGTTGTGTCTCTCATTGTCTCTCCTCTTTGTCTCTTTTTGTTGTGCCAGCTCTCCATGCAGGCCAGCTTGCTTTCACCAGGAGGCCTTGGGAAATGAACCTGGGACCTCCCATATGGTAGATGGGAGCCCAATTGCTTGAGCCACATCCGCTTCCTATATTGAGTTTTAAAATTAATTACTTGGTGTTGTTTATAATTAGTTTTAATTTTGTTAACACACAAAACTATATTCTTTCTGTTGTATATTATTTCTATATCTGTGACTCAAGAAAGTCTTGGCGTGATCAGGGACCAGAGCCTCAGGTAACAAATCCAGAGCCCTTGCTTGTATCAGGTCACACCAACCAAGAGCATAATGTATTACTTTCCTAAATTTAGTTTTTAAACATCAACCAAAAAAAAAAAAAAAAAAAAAAAAAAAGCTTTAGTAAAATTACAAAGTTCCTAACAATAAAAGTTTTACATCTCAAAATCTGAGTTTCGGGGTAAATATGGATAAATAGCACAAGTCAGTTTGGGCAAATCGGGGCATAGTGTAAATGATAGTGAGGAGCTAAGTTATTTAGCCTAAAGTCAAACTCCAGATCAGTCACTTCCTAGCTGTCCGACCATGGGTGAGCTTCGATTTAATTATTAAAAATAGTGATAATTTTATGGTTATTATGAATATTAAATAATACAACAATCTTGGTGCTGAGGCAGAGTTCCTAGCACATATTAAGTGCTTAATAAAATTGGCTGTTGTGTTAATTCTTGTTATTTCCATGACTCTTGGTTGTGAAGCTGAGTCCTGGGTAAGCAGGCTTTACTGTTTTCTCTGTACCATCCACATTAGAGAATGTTAAGGTCACATTACAGACTGCCAGGCAAATGCCTGATAGCTCTCTGGTGTAGTTCAACCTTGAATCAAGAGAGTATTTGAAATACTGCCAATAATCTGATGTGACTTACATCATGGAAATGAAAAATGAGCCATTCAACTTCTTTTAAAACCTGTCTGCACACAAAAAGTCTATAGCAAAGGTCTCTGGTTTCTGAGCTAGGATTCCATCAATGAGATAACACACACTTGTAGTTAACTGCCATCACCACTGACAGTAATTTAGGAGGCATGCTTTGAACATAAAATAAACATTTAAAGCACCACCAAGTAGTGGTTCACAGAACGGATCTATGTGAACTGATACATCACCATGTCTAAAACACATGAAGTGGAAAATGAATGTTGTAGGATTATATTCATAGTCTGATTTAATTTTTGTAAAATCATGTCATTATATGCACTTCTGTATGTATAGACAAATATATGAAATATTCATTTTCCAAAGTGTCCTAGATCTCATTAACATATTTTACAATGCATATGTTTAGCTTTTAGCAGTCAGAAAACTGATAAAGATAAATTTTAATGCCGCAGGCATTTGTAAGTTTAGTTTGACCTTGGCTTTATTGAAGACCGATACAAAAAAACGATCATGTGAAGAATTTGCATCTTCTGCAAAACTATGGTGTCAGTCAGGCGGGTAATTGTGAGAAGCAGAAATCCAGTGTGAAGTAGCTGAAGTATAAGAGAGAAACGTATTGGCCTGCATTACTGAAGAGCAGGAAGGGTGTTTTGATCTGGCTCGTGGGAACTCAGATGCAGTTAAGACTGGCTGGCTGTCTCTACTTCTCTTACTCTTTGCTTATTGACTCCTTATACTTTTCTGTTTGGAATTGTGGCCTCAAGCAGCTTGGCCCTTACCTCCTTATGACTTCCTGACCTGAAAAGAAAGTCTTTTCCTTGTGAGCTCCAGTTAGGGAAGGATTCTGATTGGCCTGACTGGATCAGCCACCAGTCATCACTGCCAGGTGCTTGGAGTCTTGTACCAAAAGATTGGAGAGGGGGAAGCTGCATTCTCCAAAAGAAGGGTTGTCCTGTTCTGCACAGACAGAGCTGCAT
Source organism: Tolypeutes matacus (assembly GCA_026826555.1). Taxonomy (NCBI): domain Eukaryota; kingdom Metazoa; phylum Chordata; class Mammalia; order Cingulata; family Chlamyphoridae; genus Tolypeutes; species Tolypeutes matacus. Next base: position 1,777,087 of record JAKSZT010054569.1, read on the forward strand.
ATGATGATTTCTGGACATTGCCTGGGATGCACTCCAGCATCTGGGGTAAAAGTTACTTGGTGAATAATTTACCCTTGAGCAAAGGCTAGGAGACAGAAGTGTCAGTGTGCTTGGGGAAGATGGGAAGACTAAATGATCCTGTTGAACTGAATAACATCCCTAAAGGGCAGGAGCCAGAGTCAGGGATGGAAACCTAGGTTGAGAACAGATAGTAAATGAACCATAAGTACGAATCTAAGAAATTTGACTGGACCAATGCATTTCTTTAAACATTTAGTAACTGAACATTTTTGTTTGTTTTATCCCAAAGACTTTAAGTCTTTAGATCCTCAACTTCAAATTTTCCCAAACCTTGTTTTTAGGAATAGAAGTTTCACTATTGGAAGGGGAATACTATATGCAAATCCTCATTGAATGTCAATTAAATACATCTGTTGAACATATGTTAACAGATGGGCTGTCTTAGAGTTTTAGCAAGTTACCTTTACATGTTTACCGTCATCTTGTAATTTAACTGGTACCAGTTGAATCAGCTTTTATCTGAAAAGGTTTTGTTCTGTGGCGCTCATAGAAGTCCTTTGTTTGGACAAAGGTTAATAAATATATCAGTAAGGAGGAAGGTGGCTCATGGCTAGCAAATTTTTGATCTCTGGGAATGTGTTCTCTGGCTCCAAAATGAAGGACTTTGAGGAATGATCAAACTGGTAGCTTCTTGGCAAGAGAAAAAGAGAAGTACAGAATTAAAGACGTAACGATAATGGCCACAGAGTAGATAGAAACATAGATGAATGACCATCTATTAAATGATAAATAGCCTTCTCTTTCCCCAGCACCATGGCCAAAGTGGCCCTGGGAAACCTCACACCACTTAACACGTACCAAGCAAAGTGGGCCTCAGCCAACCGTATGGGACATTCTGAAGACAGGATGACATTTCAGAGCTGTCCTGAGTTAGGAAGAGAAGGCCAGGCCTTTATACTCCCAGATCACTAGTCATGGGATTGGAACATCGTGGATTTTCTTTAGCTGAGGGTCCTGACAGCTGCAGATGGTCAGCCAGCAGCACTCCCAGTGCTGGGGGAATGTGTCCTTCATCCTGAAGGTGGTCTGGGTGACACATCACGGCTTTAATCACACTTAGCCTCCTGCAGTAGGCTGGTGACAGAGCATTCTGAATGTTATCCTCAAGTTGTGGCCAGACCTGGGGATTTGTTAATTCCCCTTTGATATGCTATTTTCTTTGTGTGTGTGTGTGTGTGTGTGTGTAGAAACTATTTATTAACAGACAGAACTTATTTCTTCTTGGACACACCCACAGTGTGACCACGGCGGCCAGTGGTCTGTGCTGGCCTTGGACATGAAGGCCCCAGAAGTGGCTCAGCTCTCTGTGGGCCCAAATCTTCTTCATTTGCTCCAGGTCTTCACGGAGCTTGTTGCTCTGACCATTGGCCAGGACCTGGCTGTATTTTCCATCCTTGACGTCCTTCTGTCTGTTCAAGAACCAGTCAGGGATCTTGTACCTGTGCGGATTCTGCACCATGGTGACCACACATTTCACCTCATCCTCAGTGAGCTCTCCTGCCCTCTTGGTGAGGTCTATGTCTGCTTTCCTTAACACCATATGGACATACCTCTGCTCCATGCCCTTAATGGCAGTGATGGCAAAGGCTCTTTGCCACTGCCCATCGATGTTGGTGTTGAGTACTCGCAAAGTGTGCTGGAACTTCTTGGGGATCACTAGAGACATGGTGGCGGCAGCAATGGCGGCGTGCGAGCCTCCTGTGGAAGTCTATGTTCTTTATTGCTGTAATCAAGGAAGGGGTAAACTTTGGACATGGAAAGCTTTCCTTGGCTACAGGAGACTGGATTCTAGCAATGAGTTCAGAGTTACTCTGTCCTTTTCCATTGTGACTGGCTCCAGTCAACTTTGCTTCAACTAGGAAACTCTTCTTTCTTCAAGACTGAGATGCCAGCTTTAAAGACATTATTGTTGGCAGTACTAATAATACAACTATAATTTATTGAACATAATTGTGTTTCCATCTACATATTTGATTGCGTGCTCATAACCACTCTCTACAGTAGAAAGTATTATGCTTCATTTTGCCAATTAGGAAGATGGGGCTCGGAGAAGTTAAATAACCTGCCCAATGTCTCCAAACTAGAAGCAGAGAGAGGATTCTCTTCCCACTATACTGTGTCTTCTGTCTCCAGTTCAACAGGGTCTCAGCCAGTTTAACAGAGCCATTATTATGTAGTACATTTGCTCTATGTGATCTATTAAATCAGACTGTCATATGCAACTACAGTTTTTAAAAAAGGTTTGGAAGAGAATATATCAAAATACTTACTTTGGTTATCTCTAGGCAACAGGGTTACAGGTGATTTTGTTTTCTTCTATATTTTCCAGCATTTTCTAAAATCTTTACAACATATGTGCAGAAATAGGAAAAAGTCTTTTAAAAAAGAAAATAACCAGTCACAAAAATCGCTCAAAAGAGAGGCCAGCTGTCAGTGGGCACAGCGTGAAAGAAAAACAACAGGGTTCAAATATAGACACAGTTTATATACTCTGCCCTCATTTGTGGAAATGACTCAATTTATATCCTAGATGAGTTTCTGAAATGTTGATTCTAAATCAGTTTCTTCTAAGTTGAAGCCTATTTTAAATAGGCTAGGGAAAGTACCTATATAAATAAATACTGTAGTAATTTCATTTGTGAAATCATAATACATTTATCTATACTTTGCAGTTTCACAAATATATACTTTCTTATTTTATCCTCCCAGCAATGATATGAGAGGCAATGCTTTCTTTCTTCTTCTTTTTTTAATAATCAATTTTATTGATATGTATTAATAAAGCATACAATTCCTCCAAGGTATAAAATCAATGGTATTTGCTGTAATCACATAGTTGTGCATTCATCACTTCAACCATTATTAGAGCATTTTCATTATTGCAATATTAATAATAATAAATAAACCAAAAAAAAAAAAAAGCCCCAAAGAAACAAACAAGATAATTCCTCACCTCTTGATCTCTCTATGCTTCCCTCTTTCTTCTTTTTACAGGCACTGAACTAGCCTGAGATTCAGATTCAGTCAGTACACTGACCACTACAGCTAGAAAAAAGCGAATCTAGGACTTAAATTCATGTCTTATGATTGCTTGACCTGGTTTCCTCCCAGCATACAATCCTTGAATTTAGTTATCTTACAAACAATCATTTCCAGGCCCACTTGCAGTTAAATTTGTTTATATAGTGTTGCTTTCATTAATTCATTGCAAAGCAAGTGAGTAACTGCTATGCACCAGGCCTTCTCCCATGGCTGGGGACACAGTGGTGAACAAAACAGACAAGAACCCATGTTCTTGGGGTTTAATAGTCTGCAGGGGCAGGTGGAGGACGGGAGCGAGAACTAACTGAACAAGATCATTTCAGATGGTGGTTAAGTACCATGAAGATTAAAAACACAATGCGAGAGTAAAGAGGAACTCAGTGGTGTGTGTGTAGGTCATTTCAGGAAGGGTCTTCAGAGGGAAATTTCTGAGTGGGAGAGAGGGGTGGTTAGAATATTCCAATAAGAGAGAAACATCAGAGCAAACATGCTGACATGGGAATGGGCTTGACTTGCTTGAGGAACCAGAAGAAGCCAGGGGCTCTTGTGAGGTTGGTGGACCATGGCTAGGAGTTTGGCCTGTGACTTACTTTAGGAGTCCCTAGAGCAGGAAAGGGGCCCAGGTTCTTCCCTTGAGGCCTGAGTGTGCCAGCTAGCATGGCGTGCTGGATTCCAGCACTGGCACTGACTCCATCCCTCCTTTGGACAAGTGAGCCCCTGCATTCCCAGCCTCAGTTTTCCCATTCTTGAAGTACAGAGGTTGGACCTGTCCTTCTCTCCTGCTAAATTCATTGTTTTCTCTTCATTACTAGATTGTAAGCTCTGTGAAGACGAATGAGGTCTCTGTTTTATATTTAACTTCTTCACATCACCAACCCATCTACCCACTTACACCCAAAAGGACAGCATGGAGGCTAAATTTTTGTTGAGTCATGCCAGATCAACTGATATAGAAGGTATGGATTTAAGAAATACATAAGGGTTAGAATAAGCTAGATTTGTTGACAAACTGTAAAAATCAGCACTAAAATATACTATAAAAAGAAAAAGGAGGCGTGTGTAGGCATTACAGCTAGCTGGCTGCTAGCTCCCAGCATTCCCACCATCTGGGGCCCAGAGGGCAGAGCCCCACTCTCCAATCCGGTCCTTCAGGAATGAGTTACAGAAAAACAATGGGAATTTTATTAGCTCACAGTTTTGAGGCTAAGAGAAAGCTCAAATCAAGGCATCATCAAGGCGATGCTTGCCCCGGCCCCTGCAGAAGACTGGCATTCTGGGGCTGGCTGCTGGTGATCCTTGGTCCCGGGCTCCTCTGTCACATAGCAATGCATGTGGTGGCCTCTCCTGGCTTCTTCATTCTCTTCCGGGAATCATTGAATTTCAGCTTCTTGCTTCCTGTGGCTTTCTCTCTCTCTGTCTGAATTTCATTCTGCTAAGAAAGGACTCCAGTCATAGGATTAAGACCCATCTTAGCTGAGGTGGGCCACACCTTAACTGAAGTGACCTCATCAAAAAGTCCTATTTACAATGGGGTCACACCCACAGAAATGGATTAAACTTAAGAACATGCTTTTCTGGGGGTACATACAGCTCCAAACCACTGCAATCTCCAAGTCTGGAAGTCTTTTGGGGATTAGATTTACCTACCTTAGGAGGCACCTATGGCAGAACCTCTGCACTTCACACCTATGGCTTCCTCCTAACTATATGTTTCCTGCAGAATTTAGTGAAAGAAAAGAGTCATGAGGAAAGAGTAGATAAAGTTTGATAAACTCCACCCTTAGGGATAAAAGAGTAAGTTTCCGAATTCAAATCTGATCATTTACTCCACTGCTCAAACCTCTTCTGGGGCTCTACGTCACCTTCAGAAGAAAGTTCAAAGTCCTCACAAATACTTTAAAGTCCTGCAAGTTCTAGCACCTGCATCCCTTCCAGCTTCACCCCTCACTGTTCTGCTTCTCTTGCTCTATCTCCAGGCATCTGTCAGTCCCTGGTTTTGACCATCCTCACTTCCTTCCTGTAGCTGGGTGTAGCAGTTTGGCATTATGAATTCCAAAAATAGATATTGGATTGTGTTTGTAAACTGGTCTGTTCCTTTGGGTGTGATTAAATTATAATTAGGGCTTTGATTGGGCCACATCAGTAGAGTGTTGAGTCCCTGCCCCTTGGTGGCCAGGGACTTACAGATAAAAGACATGGCAAAGGACAAAGTTGGAGTTTTGATGCTGAGTTTTGAGCTGGAGCCTGGGAATTGAACACACAGAAGAACACAGAGGAATAGAGACGGCTCTTAGACACGACAGAAGCCCTGGAGAGTGAGACAGAGCCATTCGCCTGATAGTCTGCAACTGACCTTGTGGAGATAGTAGAATTGCTGAGCCCAGAGAGAAGCAAGCCCTGGGAAGAGAGGAACCTGGGAAGCCTGAACCCTCACAGATGTCAGCAGCCATTTTGCTCCAACATGTGGCAATAGACTTTGGTGAGGGAAGTAACTTACTCTTTATGGCCTAGTAACTGTAAGCTTCTACCCCAAATAAATGCCCTTTATAAAAGCCAACAGATTTCTGGTATTTTGCATCAGCACCCCTTTGGCTGACTCATACACTGGGAATTCTCTCCATCATTTCCTTCAGTCCACTCTTGTACAGGCAAACTCTTTAACACCCTGCTCTCTCGCATTTTAGTTTAAAAATGACCGCCTCACGGAGATCCTCCCTGGGACCTGGGTTCTTCTGTTTCCTGTTCCCTCAGCCCTCCACCCCTCCCCTTCTCTTGCACCTTGTAAATTTGCCTTGCCTGTTGGCTGTAGCTTTGCAAGGGCAGGGACTGCTTGTCCTGTTCACGTGGTGTCCTGTGCCTAGCCCAGCACCTGGCATAGCATCCACAAGTCTTTACTGACTGGGTAAAGACATGACGAGGAAGGTCTTTGATGCTTTTTGGTATTGCTTAGATTTTAGGGGGAAATTTGTGAGATCTCTTGAGCTTTTGTTTAGTTGACTTCAGAAATGGTTGAAATGAGCTAGGAAGGGGACGGCAGGATAACTACAACCTTGTTTAGTGAGCATTTTTAAGCTCTTACTATGTCAGGCTCTTCATGTGAATTACCTCATTTCATCCTCACAACTGTTTTTGTTATCTCCACACTGTAGCCAGTCCTGGGGATGGAGAGGGAGGCAGAAGGGGGAATGAGGTGGGGAGGGGAGATAGGTAGGGAGAAACCCAAGAAGTGAAGCAGGTGGTGGCAGCTTTAATTAGAAAGAAAGAGTCAGTCCGCTCAAGGAAAGGGAAGGGGCTCCAGGACTCTGGCCGCAGGGTTTGGAGGTATTCTGGATTTCTTGGGCAGCCCAGGCATTGTTTACCAGGTGCAAACCAAATGTCAGGCACTGGGCTAAGAGAGTTTATGTGCATGCTTCATCCAATCTTCACAGCAACCCGCTGAGGAAAAGGAGCTTCAGAACAGTCAAGTAGCTTGCTCAATGTCACAGAGCTAGTTAGTGCCTGAACTGTGACTTGAGCGCACAGCTTAAAAAATCACTGGGACAAAGTCAAAGGGTCACAAGAATACTATAAACAATCATACACCAAAACGTTAGAAAAGTGGACGATATTGGAAAATTCCTAGAAACACACAAACTACGTGACTCAAAAAATAACAGATTTCAACAAGCCAATAACAACTAAAGATACTGAATCAGCAATCAAACAGAAAATATTGGTAATGAATTTGGTAATGAATGGTGGTGACAGTAGCACATTTTCAACTTAATTAGCACCATTGAATTATATATTTGAATGTGGTTATAAGGGGAAATTTTAGGTTGTGTATGTGTTGCTAGTATAAAAAATTTTAGGGAAACCATAGGACTTTTCAACAAAAACAGTATTCCCTAATGTAAACTGTGGATTATAGTAAACAATATAATTATAATAATATTATTTCATCACACTAATGCTAAGTGTTAATAGTGTTAATAGGATTACTGTGTGTTTGAAGTGGGTATATGGGAACTTTGATTTTTCTGTAAACCTTCAACTTCTCTAATTTAAAATAAATTTTAAAAACCAGATTACAGTATAAATATAAATCTTATATGGAAAAAAAAAAAAATCACTGGGAGATTCCCAAATGGTCAGCGAAGCAACAAGTTCCTTTTTTTTTTTTTTTTTTTTTAATTTTTTTTTTTATTTATTTATTTATCCCCCCCTTGCTGCTTGTGCTCGCTGGGTCAGCTAACCACACCGTGCGGGCGGGCTTGCCTTCACCAGGAGGCCCCGGGTTCGGTTCCCGGGGCCTCCCATTGGTAAACGGGAGCCCTACTGATTGAGCCACAGCCGCTTCCCACAACAAGTTCTGATACCACTTCTTACATATAGCCTGTTGCTTTTACTTGAAGCCTCGAGTCTATATTAGGGATGCACACAAATGACATATTGCCCATATCTGCAAGTTCAAGTCTTTAAGGGTGAATACAGAATCTTCCTTTGTCCCAGTAGGAGATGAGACGATTTTTAACTGAGATTCCTGAGTCTGGGGGCCACCATAGAATCCCCTGAGTTCAGCCCAGTCTCCGGAGTATTTTTCCATAGTTCCTCAAGTGATTTCTCTGCTTCCTGGGTGAGCCTCTTTCCTCTGATATCCACAAAGTCCTGTTTCTTCTTCCCTTTATCTTCCATAAAAGCAAAACTTCTCTTTCTCAAGTAGAGGGTCAGGTACTGTTTCTACTCCCAGAGCCATTTCACCTCTGCTTTCCAGAACTTTCCAGGTTTTAGTACTGAAGCTCCGGCATTCCAGCGGAGGGCGGAGAAATGTTCCTTCTCACCCACACACCATTACTTTAGCTGCTTAATGTACGCAGCCTCTGTCTGAGTGTGTGACAAACTATCCCCAACGGGCCCGGGAATGGCGGACTCAGGAGCACTGTTCAGACCCAGTTGGCTTGTTTTATGGTCGCACTTCTGCTTTCTGCCACTAGATGGCCACCGTTCCCCTTGTTTAAAAAAAAAAAAAAAAAAAAAAAAAGCCTACACCATCACTCTCAAGGCTGTTTGGGAGTGGGAGTCATCTGAGGGCAAAACCCCGGCCCGAGGATTAAGAGGAAGAGAAGAGAAATACGTATGTTGTGGGGACAGACTAGAATGAGCAGGCCAGTGGGAGGTTCCACGAGGGAGGAAGCAAAAGCATCAGATTTGGCTTGACCACTTGAAGCCTTTCGAATTTGAGATGGTTAGAAAGGCATGTTGTATTTCCTTGCAAGAGGGTCTACTTTCACCCTCAGAGTAAGATGTAAATCAATTGTATAAAGGAGAAAAACCAAAGTTAGGAAAGCCAACCTCAGGGAACGCGTGCTGGTTCTATTTAATGGCGGCTTTGGTTCCCTGGGTGAGTGGGTGGCTCCAGGAGGCATCCCTTCCTGTGAGGTTAACCAGCAGACCTGCTGACAGGCCTGTGAGGAGAGGCCCCCTCCCGAGGCCGAGTGACTCACGCCACCTGCAGAGAACACAGTTGGCATGAGTCTTGCTCATCCTCCTAGAAGAGCTAAATTTATATTCTGAGGAAAGTACATGGTGGTGCTGGGGCTGGCAGGAGGGAGCGGCGGGGGTGGGGGAGGATGGGAAAGAAGAGTGGCTTCTTCATTTTGGGTGGGCCCACGGTTGGCTTGAAATGGACCATGTTACAAGGGCTTTGCGAGTGGGCCCTCAGGATTTTTCATGGAGAACGCGGTGTCTGAGCAATTTCCTCTTAATCATCCTCTGCCCTGAAATCCCAGTAACTAGCATTGAATGTGTGAGGCCCACAGTTATGCCACACACCCCTTGTCTGAGTTGAGGATTAACACACTGCCCCGTTCACCCTCCAAATCCCTTAGTGGCCCCGGGGTTTAGGGGGTTTTCAAATTGGGAGAGCTTTAACTATCCACAGAGTTACCCTAGGGTTTCCTCAAACAAGGTTGCATTTTATTCTGAGCTTAGAACATTGAAAATGCCTGAAGAAACTGTTATCACCTTTTATCTCTAGAAAGATTTGGTTTGAAAATAAATTATTTTATTGAAAATATAAGTCTGAAGACCACTAATCACTTTTTTTAAACAAATTTATCTCTGCCCCCTACTCAGTTGTTTGCACTTGCTGTGTCTGTTCATCTTCCTTGTTTCTTTAGGAGGCACTGGAAACTGAACCCAGGACCTCCAACGTAGGAGGGAGGCGCCCAATCACTTGAGCCACCTCTACTCCCTGCTTTGTTGTGTCTCTCATTATGTTTTTCATCTTGTGTCTCTTGTTGCATCATCTTGTTGTGTAAGCCCATCGCACCTGCTTGTTGCACCAGCTCACTATCTTCTTCAGGAGACACTGGGAACTGAACCAGGGACCTCCCCTGTGGTAGGCGGGAACCCAATTGCTTGAGCCACATCCAGTTCCCCACCAATCACTTTTATACGACCAGGGAGGTCAAGTCAAACAACAGCCTTCACCTGGAGCTGATTATGCAGGATGATAAAGCTGATGTGGACCTGATTGGCCTGACAATGTCCACTCAGAAGACACGCAGATCCTCTTCTGGATCCCAAGTCCTCTGACAGAGAAGAGCAGTTCAAAAGAAGCCTCCAAAGTTATGAACCTGGAGTTGAATGACAAGTGTAGAAGATGAAGAAGTTTTGAGGAGAAAGTTCGAAGAGGCATCACTGAAGAACTTCAGTTCAGATATTGGAGCTGCTTTTTGTCCTTCAGAGATTGGGAATGCGATGGTATCACATCAGCTTTTTCCAGACTCTTTGGAACTAGAGAAAGGTTATTACTCTGCGTGTACCCTAGAAATGGGATTCTGATGGGGTCTGAGTTGAGGGTAGTCCCAAATAGCAGGATTGATGGGAATATTTCAGACTAGATGGAAATGTGAACTAAGTGGTGATGAGTAGAAGAGTGAAGAAGCATTGATTAGGAGACTTCTCTGAGTCTCGGTTTCTTCACCTATAAAATTTGGGATAACAATAGGTGTCTATCTATCACTTACGGTTGCTTTTTCAATGACACTTTTTAAAAAATTTTAAAGCAGTTTTATTGAGATATATTCACATGCCATACAATCTATCCAAAGTGTACAATCAATGGGTTTTAATATAATCAAGTGTTGTGTATTCACCACCACATAAATTTTTAGAACAATTTTGTTACTCCAAAAAGGAAAACTCCATACCCCTTAGCAGTCACCTCTCAATCCTTCTATCCTTCCCCTGCTGTACCTAACCATTAATCTAATTTCATCTTTACAAATTGATTTTTATTTACTTTTTGTATAAGTGGAATCATATAATATGTTGTACGTTGTGTCCGGTTTCTTTCATTTAGCATAATGGTTTCTTTCTTTTAGCCTGATATTAACATCTTGTTGTGTTTTTTTGTTTGTTTGTTTGTTTTTGGAGGTACCAGGGCCAGGATTGAACCCGGGACCTTGTATATGGAAAGCTGGCACTCAACCACTGAGCTACACCAGCTCCCCATGATATTAACATATTGTAGCATTAATGTAGCATTAACATACATAATACTTGCTCAATTTCAAAGAAAAACAGTCTCACATATGCAATATTCATATTTCACATGAGGTTTTACTATGCTATATGGTCCGTAACTTTTTTTTAGCTTTCCTTTTAGTAATATACGTGAAAGTTTCTCTTTCGACCACTGTCATACCCATATAATAGTACTGCTTGTTACTAACCTCATGTTGTGCTTTCACCTTTTCTATTCATTTCCAAGGATTAACACAATCTTTTTTTTACCAATTCTGCACAAGTTACCTGCAAAGACATCTTAACGTAACGAATCTGAGTCCTGTCTCAGATTCAAAAGAAGGGACTTGCTATCACATAGGCCTGGATTTGGCCCTGGCTCCATCGTTCCCACTGATGTGTGGCCTGAATGAGTTACTTAATACCTCTGGGTCTCAATTTCCTCGAGGTAATACCTCCCTTATAAGACTGCGGATTGAACAGGACAATGCATGTAAAACATTTAGCAAAATGCTTGTCCAGTGCTTACAAAAGTTAGCTTTAAAAGAGAAACACTACTAGAGCTTCTGTCCTGGGCACTAGGGGCATGTTCACATTAACAGGGCACTAGGCCTGCGACTGCCTTTGAAGCACTTTCAAGCTTTCGGGAGGTTTGCTGCAAGTCTCTCGTCTTCTGGTAACAGCTGATGCTGGTGGACCAGGTTTTTTTGAATAAGTCTTGGGTATGAAATGGAGTAGTGCAGGGCATCTCAGACTTTCAAACTTCAGTGTGTTCAAAATCCTCCATTAAAAAAAATCCATGGGTCTCACCCCCAGAGATTGTAAGTCTGTAGGTTTTGGGGAGGGGGCATGGATTTGCATTTCTAACAAGCCCCCAGGTGATTCTGAGGTGGTGGGTCTGTGGACCACACACTGTGAGCAGTGCTGGGGTGGAGATAAGTCAAGGGCTGCCCTGGAGCTAGAGTGCACCTCTGTGTCTCCTGCTCCCTGCTGTGAGCTCTGGTTCACTCTTAGAACCTACATTTGTCCTTGTTTAAACCTCTACTGCTTACTTCTTGGGTGACCTGGGGAAAATTATTTCATATCTCTCATTTGAGAAATGGAAATAGTGACTACATCATGGGGTTGCTTATAATAATAATAATAATAATAATAATAATAATAATAATAATATTATTATTATTATTATTATTATTTTTACCAGGAGGTCCCGGGGATTGAACCCAGGTCCCTCCATATGGGAGACGGATGCCCAACCGTTTGAGCCACACCTGTCTCCCCTTATATTATTTTATATGTATGTGATATAAGCCAAGAGTACCTCACTCAGTGTCCATTTGCCTTGGGGCCTCCCCCTTCCCACAAAGAATCTACCAACCTCCCCCATCTGACTTCTCTGGATTTAGTCTCCTGCTTGCTACCCCTGTGTTGTGTGTCTGTCCCAATCTGTCCAGCTGAAATTCTTTCTGGTCCTGTCTCCTCTTCCAGGACTTGACCTGACACACCTGACGTACAGGTGCACCAGGATTCTCCTGACTGGCTCAACACACCTCATCATACGTCCCCATCACTGGGCTCTCTCATTGCCTATATATTTCTGAGACTATCTCCCCTGGGTGTTTTCCCATCTACATATCTGGACTCTGAGAACCTTTCTTGATTATTGTGCTTAAGATCCTGGCATCCAGAATGAGCAAACCCTGGGAAGATCTGTTTTGTAGTGGCTACACGTCATTTTGGCTGTCCCCTCTAGCCAGCCACAGAATGACCACGTGAGCCAGGCTGGGCTACTCATTATACTTCACCCTCATGGCCACAATAATCGGTCGATGGCATCAACTATTGACCTAGGCCAGGCCAATCAAAGCTCTTCTCTGAAATTTTTCATGTAGTAATTAAGAAAATCTGATATTTCAGGTTATAGAATGTGACAGATTATATTTTCAAAGAGGGTTACAACAATCCCATTCCATGGTTCTTTTTCTAATGTGACTTTATCATTCCTGCTATTGAGAGGTGTGATTAATGTTCCCTCTTCTTGAATCTGGGTATGTTTGGGACTATGGTGGGAATAATTCTTTGTGATTTCTGAGGCTAGGTAATAAAAGGAAGCCCAAGCAGCCTCCTGGATAGGTGTTTTGGCTGACAGCCCCAGCTGAGGTCCTAGTTAGCAGCTAGCACCAACTGTTAGACTAGTGAGTGGGGGCCCCTCGGATGATTCCAGCTCCAAGCTTTCAAGTCACCCCTAGCCTCTGAGCTGCCCAAGATGACACCACAAATATTAGAGATGAGATGTCCCCTCTGAGCCCTGCCCAAATTACAGCTGCATGAGCAAAAGAAATGAGTTATATTAAAGCTGCTAGGTTTGGAGTGGCTTGTTATACAACAATAAATAATTGAAACAAAGAGTTTGGTAAATAAGAATTTGTAATTTCCAGCAGCCAGGCCCCTAATATATGAAGATAATTAATTTGTACTTATCCAGAATGATGCCAAACAGAAACAAGCAGAAGTGAAAGTGAAGAAAGAGCTCCGATGATGATCAAGCTCAAGTTCAGTGGTCCTCAGGTCTGCTCCTGCCTCTGTAGTTCTTCCTCTCACTGTGAGCCACTGACCCCAGTCTCCTTCCAACAAATCCATTTTCTTGCTTAAGGTAGACCGATTTGGGTTTCTACCTTCTCTTGCACGAAGAGGTCTTGATAATGCCTGTTTCCTTCAGATTGTGCCCTACATCAAGGCTACTCAAAGTATGGTCCAAAGATCGGCACATCAACTGGGAAATGATGAGAAATGCAAATTTCCAGGTACCAAACCAAACCCACTAAATCTAAGGAGGGCGGGGCCCCAGAATCTGTAGTTTCCAAGCTCTCCAGGTGATTCTCATGCATATTAAGGTTCCAGACACTTGCTCTGCATTATAGCAGTGCCTCACTTTTCCTTACTCCCCTTAAAGCATTGTCTAGAGGGTACTGTAAATGTCACAAGGTCTGGAAGTCGACTCCTGACTCTACCTCAGCCACTGTATCACTCCATGAGCTGCATCCCGGGGAAGGGATCAGGAAATGTGAATGATGCTGATTGTGCAGGGAGGCATTTTCCCATGGAGATCATGGGTGGCACTGTTCCTTCATAACCATTTATTTGCTATACAGCATAGTCAGGCCCTGTCTACATGATTGGAGACATGTTTACACAGTTCCTGTCCCCAAGGTAATTGGAGTTTAGTAATGTAAAAAGATTTCAATAAAAGAATTTAATAAATAGCAATGCACTGTATGTAGCCCATGCCAAAAGCCAAATTATAGAAATAACCATGTGTCCTGGGTGCCTTACACAATCAGTATTCCAAAGAAATTGTTCTCTGGCCCCATAAACTATCAAAACGTCTTCCAAAATTCAATTTTTGAGCATTCAAACAACATTTTCAGACTGTCTTTGACATCTGTCAACAGCACAAAACTATATCCACATGTCCTAGTTTTGGGTTCAGAAATATAGTCCCTATAGATAGGTTTTTAATGAAAGGAAAGATAAATTACTGTCTAGTGATGAAGCCAGAAAGGATTTGCAGGGGATTTTAAATTAAGCTTGGTTTAGAAGGATGGATAGAGCTTGGATTCTAGGAGAGAAGGGGCAAGGACCACCTGGGGATGGAAAGGGACACTAACCCGAGGAGGGCTGGGGGAAGTGCTGGGAAAGCAGTGAGTGGACCTGTTCAGCCAGGTTGCAGGGAAGAAAATGGGAGAGAAGGAGAGGTTGGCATTGTGTTTGGCCTTGTAAGCCATGCGGACGGACCGTGGGAGATTGGAAAGTGAGAGCTCACATGAAAGCGTTCTCTGAAAAAGATTATTCTGACAACGGCATGTGGGATGGGTTAGGGAGACGATGGGTTAGTTTTCAGTCTTTGCAATTATGAATGTTTCAAGTTCATTTTAACTGCTGTCTCCCTCAATCATTTTCCCAGGCGGGTTGTTCTATTTCAATACATGCTTCAAAATGCTGACGACCTCTCACTACCTTGTATACTTTTTATCTTGCACATTAGTTTTTTATATTTTTCCTTTTATGTGGTGTTCTCTGCCTGAATCAGTGTTTGGCAAACTGTGGTGATGATTAGGGGCGTTAAAAAAAAACCCACAGCTTTATTGAGGTATAATTGACGTACCATAGACTGCACGGGTTTAAAGTGTATAATTTGAAGTTTTGCCTTATTTCCACACCCATGAAGCCATCACCACATTCATGATGATGAATTTATTACTCCTGGAATTTTCCTCATGATGATTAGGGGACATTTTTAATTGCATTTTAAGGAAAAGAATCTTCTTGACTGGGGATGGTGAAGGTCAAAATAGAAAATGTATCCCCCTCTGACAGAAACATAGACTCCATGCCATTTCATGTGCAATCCTATTTATACCCCCACCCCTTACTTCCCCTGGTCCCTTGCAAGAGTAGTTCCAAATAACCATTTCACTCCAGTACTTGGTTGAGAGTAGTGGGAATCAGACGCTCATAAAAATGCACAATGCTTTTTCCACGCTTCTTATTTCCCCTTAGCCTTCTTCCCCACTAAATATAAGAATAGCCATCATTTTTGACTGCCTACCAAATGCCAGGTACTGGTCTAAAGCCTTGGCACGCAATTTTTCTCAATCCATTCTTCCGAGGTTGATATTTTTTCTAGTTTAACAAAGAAGTTAGTGACTTGCCAAGGACCTCACAGAGAGTAGGTGGGGACATTGGCATTTGAACTTTGCTTTGTTGACTGCAAGCAAGGCCTCTGTGTTCAGTAGCACAGGTTGTGTACTATACAACTCCATGGGATGTCATTCACATGGACTGCAATGATCTGTTCCATATCCTTTATCTTTGTACTCTGATACTTTGCCTATCCTGTTGGTCTGGGCAAGTGAACTTGTTTCCTTCTAAATGAGCCAGGCTAGATGAAAACTGTTGGTGCAGAGGAATATTCAACCGGAGAGGGTCGTTGGTCATCAGGAAACCTCACGAGGTTGTATGTATTGCAGCGAATTCACCAAGGTCCAGAATCTGACTCTCAGTTTGGTAGGTTTAGAAATGTGATCCTTCGGTGGGCCAGAACTTTCTGACCCACAACGATTAAGCCACAATACTTAGCACACACCATTTGTCCAGACCAGTGCATTCTTTTCTTAAAGACCACACGAAGCAAGATTATCCGAAGGTGGCTTGGAGATCATGGACTCCAAACACTGAGAATTAGATGTCGCATTTGAAAGCCACCGCAGTGGCAACTCAGGTAGATTGAACTGGGCGCTTTCTCATCTGGGCAGAGCTTAAAGGGGCCCAGACCCCTCTCTTGAGCTCCAGACCCATACAGCCATTTGGATATCTTGCAAAAGCCTCAAAGTCATCACAAAACAAAATTCATCGTCTATACCCCAAATCTCACCTCTTCCTGGGTTCTCCAACCTAGCACTTGGCATCACCTTCTGCCTAGTTGGTCAACTGGGAATCATCCTACCTTGTTTTTCTCTCTCACCCCCTGCAGCCAATCATTCTCCAAGTCCTGCCGTCTCCACTGCCTCCATATCACTTCTTGCCATCTCCATGGTTACTACCCTCGTTCAGACCACCATCTCCCTCCTAAAGCTTCCCGAATCTCCTATCTGGTCACCTCCAGTCAACTCTCCTCCTAGGAGTCAGGGAAACTTTCTAAGAAGTAAATCTGCTTGTGTCCCCTCCCAGGCTCTGGACATGTTGGAGTCCCTGTCTGGTGATTTTCTAGCCCTGCTGTGTTTAGTCTCAGAATTTACACATACTGTTCTCTCTGCTCAGAACACTCTCCTCTCACCTCCCCTGAGCCCACCCCACTTGTCCTGTTTAATTCTTATCACTTTCCAGCTTTCAGCTGTGCTTCCAGAACACCGGGCACGTCTGTCATTAGGGTCAACATTGTAATTCATTACATTTTCTTGCTTAATTTTCTGTCTTTCCTTCTGGCTGTAAGGTCCTTGGAGGTAGGGCCTGGCTCTCAAAGCTCATGGCTGTGTCTTTAGCACAGCTGGGGCAAGTTTATAAGAGGTGCTTAAATATCTGTTGAGTGAATGCTGCCTCTTTGATTCTCCTATCTGTGCTCTAGTTCTGAAGGCTCCTTTTTCAATTTACTTTCTTTCCCCAAACACATTAATGGCATAAAACAAATTATAGTACGAGGTTTCCTGTTTCATTTTCTTTTAAGGTGACTGCTCATCTCTGTGTCTACTTATTATGTATTGGTTTTTTATTTTACCTCTCAAAGGGGAATCTTTCTACCCTATCCAAGTTCTGAGAAGCCTCATTGTGGACTCCTCAAGCAACAGGAGCATTGACTCGTTTCCCAGGGAAGGGTGGTTTTCCCAGAGGTGCTATTACAATGCACCAGTATGTGTCATGAGACGAAAGCACTAACCATCAGCTAATATTCAACACTGAGTTTAACCAGAAAGTATCAAATTGTAAATTGCTAACGAGACATGCACAATTTCAGCCATCTTAAGTTACAGTCAGGATGAGCTGGGTTGTGCTGTGGTGAGAAATAAGACAAACATTCCAGTTATTTATTTGTTTTTAGGATGTACCGGGGATTGAACCCAGGACCTCATACATGTGAAGCAGGCACACAACCATTGAGCTACATCCGCTCCCCTAGTTATTTAAAACAAAGGTTTATTTCTTGCATATGCTTCTTTTTCATTGAGGTTGGTGAGGGCTTCTGTTCCATGTCACCTCACTTAGAACCAGGTGGATAGAGGCTTAGGCCTCTGGAGAATCACTGGGTGCTAGCCACAGGGGGAGTGGTAGGATGGAGAATTGACTTGTAAGGCTTCCACTCAGAAGTGACACGTTGCACTGACCAAAACAAGTCATGTGAGGGGCAGGGAGGGATAATCTCACGATGTACAAGGAAGGAAGAGAACTAAAAATATTGGTAAACAGCACTAATGTCTACCATAGAAAACGTTGATAAAAATGGAAGAAAACATACAGATTCTTTAAAATTTATATACTTGCTTTTCCTATTCCAACACAGAAACTGGGCAAAAAGGAATCACAGGATTCATAGCAGACATTCCCCAAGTGGAAGGCAGGGCTGACCAGGACTGGAGGAAAGGTTAGATTTGGGTAACAAGAGCCAGAAAAGGAGGCTCTGAGAAAGAAGACAAGAATGCACAGTCAGGGAGGCAGCAGGCACACCCAGGTTAGGAGGTCGGGGCCAGGGCTTCTTCACTGCCTTCGTCCTTGCTCAGGTGGACTTTCTTTGAACTGGTTGCTTGGGTGGTGGCTCTTACCTCATCGCGTCTTTTTTTTTTTTTTTAAAGATTTATTCACCTCCCCTGACCCCTCCCCCATGCTTGTTGTTTTGCGCTCACTCTCTGCCCTCTGTGTCTGCTTGTTTCCTCTTTAGGCAGCACCCTGAACCGATCCTGGGACCTTCCGGAGTAGAGAGAGGCACTCAATCTCCTGTGTCATGGTGTCTTAAGGGTGCCTTCCAGCCTCTGATGTGACCCAGTTACATTAGTGACAACCACACTCAGTCTCCCGTGGGGGGAGCTGAGCCCTGGTGTAAGGCTAGGAGGTCTCTGGGCATCCAGTGTGGGATTTCCTGTGTTGGCTAGTTAGGGGGCAGCAACTGTACTAAGAGTACAACTTAGTAAACTGTATTTAAGAGAGAAAATTTAATATAATTATTTACCACGTGTTAAAGATCTGAACAGGCAAAAAGGGAACACTAAGGTAACAGGGAGGTAACAGCTCCCAAAAGCAGCCGTCTGGGAGGCGCAAGGGAAGAGGTTGGGATCATTAAAACCCAGAAGCTTAGAGAAGGGGCCCTGCTTGCCGGGTGCCTCTGTGCTTAGACGAGGAGCCCTGGGGAGGGAGCGCCGAGACCTGGGGCTGTGCTCGTATCCCCCAGGCAGTGTGAGAAGACTGGTTCTCTGAGTGCTGGAAAAGCTGCAGACTGGATTCAGCTGCTGCTGTTGGGAGTAAATGCCACAGCCCGGGTGAAGCAGCATAGCTGGGGTGACACTCACAGAAGTAGAAAGCAGACAGGACGTTCCCTTTTCCTCTCCCAACTTTGTAATATCCCTTAGAGTCCCCAGTTTCCAGAGCCTAATGGCAAAGTAGAGTCCCAGCCTCAGCAAAGTAGGAAAAGAAATGTGGGTTTGAAGCTGAGGGACAGCAGTTTACTAACCGGCACACGTATTCTGACAGACTTCCTTCAAGAACGCAGATTTGTTCAATACACTTGAAAGTAGCAAATATTTAATATTAGCAAATTCTTCCTTTTTGGAATAAGGGGGCCATAAATAAGTAAACAAAAAGTAATGCTGACATAGTATTCTATTGACCTTGCACTTTTGTGCACATTATTCCATTTCATCCTCACAACAACCTATTGAGAGAATAATTATTTTGGCCATTTTATAGATGAGAAGACAGAAACATAAAGAGAAAGTGACTTTCCCAGAGAGCAATCTGGTTGGAAATGGAATTTGTAAACAAGAGTTTTCAAATTTATAACATGATTTTAGACCTTGATGTCCCTTAAGTTGTCATATTTTTAATCATGTAAGATAAAATCAGGCAATTATTATAATTTAAAAATTATGCCTCGATTTTTACTTGTCCTAAGTTACATGTATATATTTATGGGAAGAAAACTGCATTAAAATAGCTGTTGAATTTTGATCTTTTTGGATGTTGTATTAGTCAGCCAAAAGGGTGCTGATGCAAAATACCAGAAATCTGTTGGCTTTTATAAAGGGTATTTATTTGGGGTAGAAGCTTACAATTACCAGGCCATAAAGCATAAGTTACTTCCCTCACCAAAGTCTCTTGCCATGTGTTGGGGCAAGATGGCTGCCGATGTCTGCCAAGAGTTCAGGCTTCTTGGGTGCTTCTCTTCCTGGGGCTCCCTTTCTCTCTGGGCTCAGCTGCTGTTCTCTCTCCACAAGGCCAGCTGTAGACTATCAAGTGAATGGTGCTTGAAAACTGTTGTGTCACTTTCCTACTGGCCTCCTTGGCTTCTCTTCTGAAATCTGCTGTCATTTGATTTGTTTTTCTTTCTCTAGGTAAGGTGTTGTTTCTCTGTCACTGCTTTTTAAGATTATTTCTTTGTCTTTAGTTTCCAGAGGTTTGATTATAACATACCTTGGCATGGATTTCTTTGGGTTTATCCTATTTGAGGTTTGTATAGCTTCTTTTATCTGTAGTTTTGTGTCTTCTGCCAAATTTGGAGACCATTCAGTATTCTTTGAATACTTTTTTTTTTTAGCTCAGAATTCTCCTCTCCTTTTGGGACTCCAAGGAAATGAATGTTAGATCTTTTATTATAGTCCCACAGGACCTTGAGGTGCTGTTCTTTCCCCCTCCCCCTACAGTCTATTTTCTCTCTGTTGCTGTAGATTGTGTAATTTCTATTATTCTGTCTTCAAGTTCACTGATTTTTTTTCCCTCTGTCCTTTCCATTCTGATCTTGAGTAAACCCATTTAGATTTTTAAAATTTTAGTTATTGTACTTTTCAGCTCATTAATTTTCTATTTGGTTCTTTATATCTTCTATTTCCTTGCTGAGTATCTGTTTCTTTGCTTAGGCTTTCTATTATTTTATTTGTTTCAATAGTGTTCAAAATTTCTTGTTGAAGCATTTTTTTAATGATGGCTGCTTTAAAATCTTTGTTAGACATCTATGTCATTATGGTATTCATGATTCATGTCTGTTGATTGTCTTTCCTCAGGCAAGCTGATACCTGTGGGGAAGAGGGACTTTCATTACTGTTGGTCAGTGGTGGGAGTTCAGACTCCTCATGTGGCCTCTACTGACACTGCAGGGGTGTGTGGCCTCATTATCACTGAGTGATGGTGTAAGTCCCCACCCTCTATTAGGTCTCCTCTGAACCTCTGACATCACCCCAGCAGGAAGAGGAGGGGTACCTTGAGGAGTACCAGGTGGAGGTAGAAGTCCAGGTTCCCCATGTGGTCTTCACTGATATCTCAGTCCAGGGGAAGTGGTGGGGTAGGGGGTGGGGAAGAGTGGAGTGGGGGGCTTATTACCACCCAGCAAGAATGGCCTTCACTGTTATTACCCTAGTTGGGGAAAGGGAGGAAGAAAGGGCACTTGGGATACCTTATTATAGCCAGGTAAGGGTGGAAGTTAAGGCTTTCCACTTGGCCTTTGCAGGTGAGGGTGGGGCTGCAGGTTTTTTTTTTTTTTTTTTTTTTTTGGTGTTTGGCTGGAATTGAGTAGTTATTGTCTAAAAGTTTTCTGTTTTGCTTAGGCTCTTTGTCTGGAGAGAACAGGCTTTACTTGGTGATTTTTTTTTTTTTTTGGTCTGTGCTTACCGGCATTTCCAAGTTGCCAGCTTCTCTGGTACCCTACGGAGGCAAAAAGAAAACTCAGGGAACTCACCACAGTGAGTTCTTGGGTCTTGAGGTCCCTAGCCCATTTGCCTTCTTCTCTCTACCTTGCAGAGCCTTTATTTATTTATTTAGGCACATGAAAATTTATTACTACTGTTTGCTTTGCATCATCAAAATTTATGATCTTGGTCTTTCCTTCTTGCCTTTATATAAAGCCAAAAGAGAGACTTTGGCTACTTTGACGACCTTCAAGTGGACTCCAGGAATGTCACCAACAGCATGACCTTTGCAACCAAATCCAGCAGCCAGAAGTTCATCGTTTTCCTCCATAAAGTCCAAGCAACCACCACTGGGTACAAAGGCTGTGATTTTTCTTGCCATTCTTGATCAGCTGGACTCTGACATGCTTCCTCTTGGCAGAAATTGGCTGTTTGGCTTCAGCCCCTATTTTTTCCAACACAATTCCCTTTGCATGGGACGCGGCTCCAGAAGGGTTGGCCTTCAGGGCTGTGCCCTGATGGGCTTTCTTGTACATTTATCCCTTCGGTGGCTATGGAGCTTCCTGGCAGGACTTAGACCTCAACACTTACCCAGCTTATCCATATCACGAGACCGAGCGAAAGAGCTTGTGTTTATTTATTTATTTATTTTCATTTTAAAAACAATTTATTGAAGTATATCATTCATACATGAACACACATAAACAATAAGTGTTTAGTAAACATTGTGAACTTACAAAAAAAAACATGCATAACGTCCTACAGGGCTCCCACACATCACCCCACCACAAACACTTTGCATTTTTGTGAAACATTTGTTAAGAAATTGTGAAAGAGCATCGTCAAAGTATATTACTACTAACTATAGTCTGTATCTTACTCCCCTATACTTTTTTTTAAAAAATGATTTATTTATTTATTTACCTTTATCCATTTTTACACCGCCCCCACCCCCACCCCCCCGCCATTTTTGCGTCCATTCGCTGGGCAACTCTCTGTGTCCGTTTCCTGCCCTCTCTTCTCATCCTTCTCCTCCTGTCTTCACTGGGGTTCGATCCTTGGAATCTCCGATGTGGAAGAGAGGTGTCCTACCACCTACGCCACCTTAGTTCCTGGTTTTTTGGTGTGTCTCGTCTTGGCTCTCCCTTGTGTCACTCTCCTGTTACGTCCTCATCTTGCTGCATGGCTCAGCGGGGCCTGATGGCGCACCCGCTTGCAGGCCTCGTGGCCCACGCATCTTCTATATTTTTCTTTTTTAAATTTTTACTGGGAGGTCCTGGGGATTGAACCCAGGTCCCTCCATTTGGGAGATGGACACCCAACCACCCGAGTCACATCTGCCCCCCTGCTCTATCTCTTAAGGTTGATCAAAGATACCCAAAGTTACAGTCATTTCCCATACAGGATGGTCGTATAATAAACAGGCTTGGTTTGTCACCAGCATTCTAAAAACCAGACCTAGGGAGAAAAATCAGGTCTGGGGACACATGCATGGTTTCTAATGTAGCGAATGTTTAGCCTACCCTGATTATCACAAAATGTATTTATTTTAATGTCCAGGATTTTAAACTGTACTTGGCAGGAATAATAGGGAAATGTATAGCTACTCCATGTTTCTGGAAAGCGTAGTTATAATATCAGTTTTAACTCTAGCAATCTTATGTCTTTGACCCTGAAGCCATGTGAAGTTAATATGGATTCAGTGCCCAGAGGCTGAAAGGTAGTTTCACCTAAATGATGACTCTCTTCTTCCTGCTGTGTGACCTTGGCAAGTTGCTGTCTCTCTCTGACCTTGGTTTCATATGCACAAGAGGCAGAGATTACACTGACCTGGGTGTTGGTCCCTGTGGTTGCTGGAAATGTAGCCCCTTCAATCTCAGAATACTTTGCTTTTTCTTTCTTTTTCCCTTTCCTTTAGCATTAACCCTGGCCCTGTTTCTTATTATTTGCTCTGCTCTTTTGTCTTTCTTTTTCTTCTTGCCTTTTCTTCTTATTTCATTCTCATTCCTTTACTCTTGTTGTTTTCCTGACTTTACTTGCAATGTGGGAACAAAATGTCAGGCAAGTCCCTGGGAGTGCATCATTTCCCTCTCTGTCCTCATGTGGGGCGGGATAGGGCATGATGAGGGTGGGGTAGGGGGAGCTGAAGGAAGCTTTTCTATTAGGATACTCATGTTTGCCCACCCCCCCCTAGCGTATTTCCGGGTACTTAGAGTGAATGTCTTCCCTCTCAGGTGCTTAATAAGGTTGAGGGGTTGATAACCCCAGGGACCTCTGCTAAATATGGAATTGCTTCACAACCCATTTATTGAACATTGCCACCTTGTGAAGTGAGAGGGAAACTCACATGAGATAATGCGATTAAAGTACAGAAGGCTGTTAGAAAATGTGATAAAGATGTTCCCTGAGTAAACTGCCCTTTCTGGATGATGACTTTCTTTGTTTGATGTTGTATAATTACTTTAGCAAATTTGTGATTCTGATTCATATGCATTATTTTGAAAGAAAGTGCCATGGAAAGCATTAAATGTATACTTTGGAATTCCAGAGAATTAGGGTTGAATCCCAGGTAAGCCTTTTAGGAGCCATGTCATCCTGAGAAATTCATCTGATATCCTTAGTCTCTGTGAGAGAGGAGATGCCAGGTGATTCTAACAAGAGCCAGGTAAGGAGAAAGTGCCCTAGAAATGTCATGAAGGAAGGAAGGTCCACTGGTGAAGCATCAAAAGCCTGGCGGCTGGACGCATTGAGACAGGGAGGAGGGAACCTGACATTCACTGAGTTATGAAGTTGCAGGCTCTGTGCTAGGGCCTTCAGTTATTTCCTTAAGCTTTCTCAACAATCTTGTGCAAAAGGTACTATTATTCTCAGTCTATAGGTGGTGAAGCTGAAGTTTGGAGACATTAAGCAACATAACACACAACTCATAGCGGTACAAGTAGGGGGGGAGTGTCAGTTTTTGAACTCGGATCTTTTTTTACCCCAAAGTCATATACATCTAATTAGTATTAGCAAGGATAGTATTCTGTTGAATTAATCTTGGTTTACTCCTAGATTACGTTATGACATCAGTTTTAGAGCCTGCTAAAAGGTGTGGAGGAAGGTATGAGTAATTTGTTCCCTTCCTTCCTCTCCAGTCTCCTCGGAGGGTGAGGTAGGGTTATCTGGAGAGATTTGAGTCTTGGGATGAAGTGGGAAGAAAATGGGGCTGAAGGGCTGGATGGGCTGGAGAAGGTGAAAACTGTGCGATCCTAAGCAAGACTTGTCAGACTGGAGAGGGCCTTTTTGGGCTCAGACCTGTTAGATATTTCCAAGAACGCGCAGAGGAGAGACTTCTGTGCTGGGGGTGGGGTGTCCCTGGAATATACTGATAGGCAAAAGATGCCGGGAGTACTGAGAGGCTAAGTGGTCTGGCAGATCTTAACTGCACTGGGGGATATCGGAACCCCTGTTGTCCTTGACTGTGGGTCGGGTTGCCTGGATACCTGGGGCATGTGGGGGAAACTTTTAGGACGAAGGGTAGGTTGATTACGGGGGCACTGCGGGAGCACTAATAATGCGGGGAAAGGAGGGAGTCCAAGTCAGAAAAGGAACACAGATTTTTTTTTTTTTTTTAATATTTGCATAGTACTTTCTAGTTTACAAAAGTTCTTTCATATCCATGATCTCCTGTGAACTTTCGTTTAATTATCAATCTATGTTGAGTGTACCCTGAGCGTGGTACTGTGCAAGGCACAGGGGTTCAAATAAGGAATGAGATAGATGCTTTTGGCTCCCCTACAGTTTACAGTCCTTGTTACAACCCTGTGAAGTGGGCAGATCAAGTAGCATCCTATTTTACAGATGAGAAAACAAAAGTCAAGTGATTTGCCTGCTAATGAGTGAGCTGGGACCTAAACCCAAGTTTATTTGCTCAAGAGATTTGCTTGTTCTATTACTCTGTGCAGACTTTAACAGCATTTGTCCGTTGTGAAATTTTCATTGTGGAAACATACTTAGTTCAGACAGACAACTACAAAGGGATCCTTTGCAGTGTATATAACACCACAAAGGCAGACACAAATCCACAGCTGTGAAAAGTGGCTGAGAGAAAGGTGGGTATGAGGAAGTCCCTTCTAATTCTTTGCTGAATTCCTTCAACTGTTTGAGTAGCCTTTCTGGAATGCCCCCAGAATCCTGCAAATAAACCATCCATTCTCTTTTTCATTTTTCTCGTTAAGCATGAGCCAGAACTTTCTTAAGCTGGCAGTTTGGTACAGAAATAGATTGAAATTATCAAGAGGAAAATAACCAATTTATCAATCACATTTACTGAGATTAATAACAAAATTACCTATATATTTGTACATACACTCAAACACAACCAACCAATCCTCAGCATACTGGATGCAGGCTCCTGAGTTTTTGAGTTCTTAAGCCTACTTCCAGTAAATGCTCATTAGCTCCTTTTTTTCAGGCAATGCTGCCAGTTTTCATCACTGCCAATGGCTCTACCCTAACTCTGTGTTCTCTGGATCTCAATTCCTTTATCTATAAAATGTTAGAGGTGGACTAAATAGTCTCTGAGCACCCCTCCGTTTTTTTTTATTTATTTATTTCATTTATTTATTTCTCTCCCCCCCCCCCATTGTTTGCGCTTATTCTGTGCTTTCTGTGTCTGTTCGTTGTGTGCTCTGTGTCTGCTTATCTTCTTTTTAGGAGGCACCATGTGGGAGGGAGGCGCTTGAGTCACATCCACTCCCTGCTTATTGTGTCTCTCATTGTATTTCCTTATTGTGTCTCCTCATGCATCATTTTGTTGCATCATTTTGTTGCATCAGCTTGCTGCATCAGCCCATTGCATCACCTCACTATCTTGCTTGTCTTCTTTAAGAGGCACCAGGAACTGAACCCAGGACCTCCCATGTGGTAGGTGGGCACCCAACTGCTTGAACCACATCTTTCCCCTCTGATTTTGATATCTGTGCACCTATGCTTCTGTGATGTACCTGCTGTCTTTTTTTTTTTGTATCTTACACTTGGTTTATTTTTCCCCCAACCCACCCTATTATTATTATTTTTATTTTTATATCATTTATTTATGAACATACATAAACAATAAGTGTATAGCAAAAGTTGTGAGCTTACAAAGCAAACATGCATAACATCATACAGGGGTCCCATACATCAACCCACCACCACCACCTTGCATTGTTGTGAGACATTTGTTACAAATGATGAAAGAATCATCAAAATCTTACTACTAACTATAGCCCTTATCTTACACTTGGTGCATTTTCCCACCAACCCACCCTATTATTATTTTTAAAATATATTTTTATGACAAAAGTTGTAAACTTACAAAATAATCATGCACACCTGCAGAATTCCCATACAGTACCCCTCTATCAATACACCACACTGTGGTGGAACATTTATTACAGATTATGAGATAATTTCATCAGACTATTACCAGGTCCATAGCATACATTTGGCACACCTTTTCAATACTCTCCCATTATCAACACAGTACATCTTTGGCATAGATGCATGAATATTACATTTTTACTGTTAACCACAGTCCATAGGTCATTCCAGTTGTATTTTTCCCATGCTTCTCCACATTCCTGCCACCCTGCAATAGTGATGTACATCTTCTCTAGCTTACAAAGGATTCTCTTGCATCTGTACTATCAACCACAATTCTCATCCACCTCTGGGTTTACTATGTTACTCAGTCCCTAGATGATTCTCTAGCTTTCTTTCAATTGGCATTTACATCCCTAGACTACCCTTTTCAGCTACATTCCCATTTATAAACCAGCTGCAACTTACTATAATGTGTTACCATCAACTGTATACAATTCCACACTTTTACAATAAAGTTAATTAAAACTTCTATGTACATTAAACATCAGTAGTCCATCTCAGTCCTCCTCTTATCTCCTTTAAGAATTCACCACCTACCACCAAGTCTTGAAGATATTTTCTCCATTTTCTTCTAGAAGCTTTATGGTTCGTGCTTTTATATTTAGGTTTTTGATCCATTTTGAGTTAATTTTTGTATAAGGTGTGAGACAGGGTCCTCTTTCCTTCTTTTGGCTATGGATATTCAGTTCTCTTAACACCGTTTGTTGAATGGACTGTTTTGTCTGAGCTAGTTGGGTTTGACAGGTTTGTCAAAAATCTCTTGATCATAGATGTGAGGATCTGTTTCTGAACCATCATTTCTGTTCCATTGGTCTAGGTGTCTGTCTTTATGCCAGTACCATGATGTTTTTTACCACCATAGCTAGATAATCAGATTTAAAGTTTGGAAGCGAGAGTCCTCCAACTATGCTTTTCCTTTTTAAGATGTTTCTGTCTATTCAGGACCCCTTACCCTTCCAAATAAATTTGATAATCATGTTTTCCATTTATTTAAAAATTGCTGGTGGAATTCTTATTGGGATTGCATTGAATCTGTATATCACTTTGGGTAGAATTGACATCTTAATGATATTTAGTCTTCCAATCTGTGAGCATGGAATGTTCGTCCAATTATTTAGGTCTTTTTTTTTTTTTAATTTATTTTTTATTGTGGGTAAAAATCAAAATTTTCACAATACATACCAATATTTGTAAAATGATATATAAATATATGTGCATATATGTGCATTTGCTTACAAAAATGTTATTTATATATATATAAATATATTTTAAGAGGTGCTTAAGCTTAGATTACCTAAAATATTACACGGAACCCACTGGGATTCCCATTTAGGTCTTTTTTAAAAATTTCTTTTAACAATGAGTTGTAGTTTTCTGAATACAAGTGCTTTACATCACTGATTAAGTTTATTCCTAAATAATTGATTCTTTTAGTCACTATTGTAAATGGAATCCCCACTCCCACCCTGACTTCCTCCTCAGATTGTGCATTACCAGTGTCTTTTAAAGTCTATTTTGTCTGATATAAGTATAGCTATTCTGGGATTTTTTTGTTGTTGTTGTTAGTGCATGCATGGAATATCTTTTTCCAGCCTCTTCACTTTCAATCTATTGGTATCCTTGGGTCTAAAGTGAGTCTTTTGCAGACAGCATATAGGTGGCTCATATTTTCTAATCCATTCTGCCAAACTGTGTCTTTTGATTGGGGAGTTTAATCCATTAACATTCAATGTTATTACTGTAAAGGCAGTTCTTATTTCACCCATTTGACCTTTGGGTTTTATCTGTCATATTTAGTTTTCACCACTATTTTGAGACTTTGTTACTTTTACTGATATAATATTCATTTCTAGACTCTCTACCAAGCTCCTCTCTCCTGTCTTTTCTTTTCAGACTGTAGCACATCCTTTAGTATTTCCTGCAAAGCTGGTCTCTTGGTTAAAAACTCTCTCAGTTTCTGTTTATCTGTGAATATTCTAAACTCACCCTCATTTTTGAAAGACAATCTTTCTAGATATAAGATTCTTGGCTGGAAGTTTTTCTCTTGCAGTATTTTAAATATATCATGCCACTGTCTTCTTGCATCCATGGTTTCTGATGAGAAATTGGCATTTAATCTTATTGGGTATCCTTTATATGTTAGGCATTGCTTTTCTCTGCTGCTCTCAGAATTCTTTGTCTTTGGCATTTGACATTCTGATTAGTATGTGTCTTGGAGTTGGTCTATTTGGATTTATTCAGGTGGGTGTACGTTGTGCTTCTTGGACATGGATATCCATGTCCCTCGATAGGGTTGGGAAATTTTCTACCATTATTTTTTCAAATATTCCTTCTGCCCCTTTTCCCTTCTCTTCTCCTTCTGGGACACCAATGACACGTATATTTGCATGTATCTTACTGTTGTTTAGTTCCCTGGGACCTTGTTCAATTTTTTCCATTCTTTTGTTCATTTGTTCTTCTGTATGTTCGCTTTGAAGGCCATTTCTTCAAGCTCACCGATCCTTTCTTCTGCCTCCTCAAATTTGCTATTATATGATTCCAGTGTATTTTAAATTTCATTTATTGCTCCTTTTATTCCTGTAAGATCTGCTATTTTTCTATGTATGCTTTCAAATTCTTCTTTGTGCTCATCCAATGTCTTCTTAATATCCTTAATCTCTTTAGCCATCTCATTTAATTTATTAAGGGGATTTGTTTGAACATCTATGATTAGTTGTCTAAACTCCTTTATGTCATCTGGAGGCTTATCTTGTACCTTTAACTGGGCCATATCTTCCTGTTTCTTGGTGTGGATTGTAATTTTTTGTTGGTTTCTTGGCATCTGGCTTACTAGAGTATTTATTCTGCATGCATTTTCTCTCTTTAGTTTAGGACTTTCTTACCCTTTCTCCCTTTCTGGTTGTGTAGTAGGAGCCAAGGATGTAGTTGGTGCTGTAAGCTGTGGAGGCTCAAGCTGCCCTCATTGCCCCAGGGACCAATGGAGCTTCTCCCAACTTTCTCCTTTGCCAGGGGAAGGGACAGAACCACAGCTGTGTAATAATCTAAGTTGTGTAGGCCTAGACTATAGTTGCCCAGAGAGACTGATGAAGCTTCCCACCCCTTCCTCCCCTGCCTGGGGCGGGAATGGAGCTGTAGGTGTGGGCAGCAATCTATGCTGTGTGGGTCCAAAATGACTGCAGTTGCCCCAGTAGACTTCCAACTATTCAGTCTGTGCCAGCCGAAAATACCTGCAGTTACCGGGAGAGGCTGGTGCGGGTCCCATCAGCTTCCTCCCTGCCAGAGGTGGGGCTGAAGCCTAGGCTAGGGCTGCAGTCCGATCTGGGTGAAACAAGTCAGTCTGGGGCAGAGTAAAAATTGTGGCTACTGACCTCTTCCTGATTTGAACAGGTTCAAACTTTGGCTGTTCTTAGGATTATACTTTGACCTGCTGAATTTACTAATCAGTAGCTGAAGTTGGTGTCCAACGTCTCTTCCTCACCCATTTTTTGGAAGTGGAACTTCCAATTCCAGCTGTGGAATAGCTCCTGAGGTAGCTAGGAGTGCTCTACTTACAAATCTTCTCTGCAGATGGGCAGTGTCTTCCTTACATTCTTTCAAGGATGTTGCAGGATGCTATTCTGTTCTCCTGGAGCCCCCAAACAGGTGCTTTAGATAGCTCTGGGTGATTACTAAACTGCTCTGTAGCACAAGCTGACTCTAGGAGCTCCTTACTCTGCCACCATCTTGCTGTTTGTTCCCATACCTGCTGTCTTAATTTGTCTTCTCCCAGAAATGGACAAGAATCTGAGTGCCAGGAATTTATTTGGGAGGTGATCCTAGGAAATACTCACAGAGGAGTGGGAAAGTGAAACAGAGATAGGAAGGAAGACAAGCAGGGTTAACTACCAAGTAAGTTATAACTGTGCACAACTGGAGCTCAGTCCTCCTGGGGGATCTTGGAAGACCACCTCAGAGTTATTCTCATCAAGGGATGAGGAAGCTGGAGTATTTATTCACTACTCTCCACCCATTCTTGGTTGAGGGCTTCTTCTGGGGCATCACCCCTCAAGCACTTCTGGCTTGCCTTGTGTGGGAGTGAGCATGATCCTGATGTCAGAGAAGAGCCTCGGGTAGAGTCCAGGTGTTTGGCGGTAAGTTGCCAAGGGGCAGGGCATTTACGGCCTCTGCTATATCTGCCCATCAACAATGCCTTTTTTCCTTTAAATTGCTGCTTGTCTATGAAACTTTGGTTTTGAAAAAATGAAATGTAATTTGTGCCCTTTGCCTAGCCCTGTCTAACTTAGAGTATAAGGAGGAAAAGATTTATATTTCCAAAGCCTTGCATTATGAGAGAGAAGCCATGGGTTACTGAGCCATCTTAAAATGTTTACATTCTGAGACAAGACAAGGAACTTCTGTATTTTGTCAAAAGGATCCAAGAGTCATCCAACCCAAACCATTAACTGCCGTGTGATAATTTGAACTACAGTTTTCTCTATTTGTTGTGGAATCCCAGTAGTTATGAAAGCTGCACTTCCTTGCATTATGTTTTATTGCAAGTAAAACAGTATTCAGTCAGCACTCAATAATTATATTTCTTTGAAAGCATGGAACTGAGAATTTCTGCTGTGAGGAAAATATTTGAGCTTTGGTGATCACTGAATCAAAGCAGCTTCTGCTCAGGTTATGTTCTCAAAGCAGGCATCTACTTATTCTGGTCGGGAAGTTTGCCATGACTTCTATGTTGAGGATTGAGATTCCAGACCCTTGATGTGCTGTGCTCACAGCCCTAGCTCCCTGAAGGATAGAGTGAGCCTGCAGTTGGCATGTGTAAACGCAGGCTTTTTGCACTGGTTAAAGCCCAGTGCACTGCTTAAAACACAGGAGAAGCTCAAGGACCTACTTTGCTCTTTAGCCTAATATTCAGACTACACGCAGGCCAGCAATGTGCCCTCTCTCTGAGGCCTATGTGGTCTTGGTCCTCATGAGCTTAGTAGACTGACAGAAACTGGAATAAGACAGCTCTTCTGCCTCAGGCCTCGTTGAACCAGCCTAAGTCCCTCTCCATGCCTCCTTCCCATTGGACCCCATTTTGGTTGCTCTTGTCCTTGGGGTGTGAATAGGGTCTCCTTTACCAGGACCCATCTTACTGCAACACAGCATGAGAAAGAGGAGAAAGAGATCTAAACAAGAGCCACAGTAAGCCACATTGCCAAGCTTGACTTTAAAACTGTGGAGAAGTAAAATCCTTCTATAAGCAGCCATAGCCATTGTGGCAATTTGATATTATTTATGAATCCAAAAAAGAGAAAGATTATGTTTGCAAACTGGTCTGTTCCTCTGGGTGTGATACCATTTGATTGTATTAAATTCAAAGGTTTTAAGTTTACTTGATAAAGGCAATTTAGGACTTTTGATTCGGCCACGTCAGTAGGGCATGACTCAGGTTTAGTCCCTGCCCCCTTGGTGGGCTGATATAAATGGACACTCACTCAAGAAGACATATGGAAGAGGAGAAAACTTGGTCATTTCAGTCCTGCCATGTGACAGAAAGGGGAAGGCTCAAACAGCTAAAGCCCGGGAAAAGAGATGAGCCATTTGCCTCATAGTTTGCAGCTGAAGGGAACAGAGAGGCTGAGAAACTGAGGAGGCCTGAGAGACCAGGCAGAGATCGCCCGCCATCTTGCTTCAACACGTGGCAACTGACTTTGGTGGGGAAGCAACCTTGAGTTGGACTTTTTAGGGCCTTGTAACTATGAGCTTTTACTCCAAATAAATACCCTTTATAAAAAAAAGCCAACAGATGTCGGGTACTTTGATCAGCAGCCCTTTGGCTGACGAACAGTAATGCAGTCTACACCACCCACAAAGCAGGGAAATCTACTTTGTAGCTTCCTCGTTTTTATTTTCAGACATGCCCATCTGAAGTACTTCTCTTCTTGAAGGAAAACCATTTTATTCAGAGCCAAATTTCCTCCTTAGTATTTGACCTTTTCCAGTTTCTCTCTTGAGTGAATCTCAAACTTGACTTTTCTCTTTACCACTCTATTAAGTGAAGAAGTGCAAATGACCATGGGCCCCTACACCAGGCTGGAACAGCATTTACTCAGGAAAGTCCATGGAGACAGGAGCAGTTCCTTCACTGCTGATCATCTGCTGGGCAGTGTGCAGGGCTCTAACAGGGAGAGAAGGCAGGCTCAGGAAGAGGACTTCAGGCTTCGAAGTTACGTGGTTGGAGGAAGTATCCATCTGTTCCTGTCGCAATCCACGGCAGAAACCCACACTCCTGGTTTGTCTCTGACCTTCCTGTCTGTCCCTCAGTGTCCTCTTCAACCTCTTAATGTTGAAACACCCCAGGGCTCAGTTCTTGGACCTTTTCTCTCTCCATACTCCTTCAGTGATTTTTCTAGTCCCATATATTAAAATACTATCTATATGCTGGTGATGTAGAAATTTATATCTCTAACCTGGACCTCTCTTCGGAACCACACGTTTGTATATCTAGGTGTTGAAAAATCATCTCTACTTGGATGCCTAATAGGCATTTTAAGTTTAACATGTCCCAAACAACTCTTTTGCTCTAAAACCTGTTTTACTTAGAGTTTTTGCATCTGAGTTAAGGACAACTTCAATCTTTCAGTTTCCAGATAAAGATATTTGGGGGCCATCTTTGATTCTCTCACATTCCATATTCAATGTCAGGAAATTCTATTGGTTTTACTTTCAAAGTATTTCTAGAATTTTACCACCCTTACTGTCTACAGTGCAACCACACTGGTCTAAACCTCCTTCATCTCTCTTCTAGATTTTTGCAACAGCCTCCTAACAGGTTTCTCTGCTTTCATCTTTGTGTTCCTACAATCCTATTCTCAACACAGCAGCCTATCTGAGTCCTTAAAACATGAGTCAGATGATGTCATTCTTCTATTCAAAATTATCTGCAGGCCCTCAGTTTCCAAAGTCCTTGCAATGTCCTATGAGGGTCAACAACATCTGGCCCATCTTACCTTTCTGACTTTATCATCTAGTGCTTTCCCTCTTGCTTCTTGGATTCAGCCACATTGGTTTCTTTGCTCTTTCTTGAATGTATGGCCTTTGCAATGGCTGTTCCTCTGCCTGGTATGCTTTTCCCTAAGTTATTCTCTCTTATTTAAATCTTTGCTCAAATGTCACCTTCTCAGTAGGCCTTTCCTGACCACTCTATTTAAAATTATTGGGAGGGAGTTGAGGTGGCTCAAGCAATTAGGCACCTCCCTCCCATATGGGAGGCCCCAGGTTCAGTTACTGGTGCCTCCTAAAAAAAAGAAGATGAGCAGAGAGCAAGTGCAAAACAACGAGAGGGTGGGGAGAGAAATAAAATAAATAGAGTAGAATAGAATAGAATAGAATAGAATAGAATAGAATAGAATAGAATAGAATAAAATAAATAAAATTTAAAATTGTCAGGAGCGGATGTGGCTCAAGCAGCTGGGTGCCGGCCTCCCACATGGGAGGTCCTGGGTTCGGTTTCTGGTGCCTCCTAAAGAAGACAACCTGACACAACAAGCTGATGCAATGAGCTGATGAATGAGCAGACACAAAGATCAGGGAGTGGATATGGCTTGGTGGTTGGGCACCTGCCTCCCATATGGGAGGTCCCAGGTTCAGTTCCTGGTGCCTCCTAAAGAAGACAAGCAGACAACGAGTGGATACAATGAACAGACAATGAGCAGAAACAAGCAGAGACAGCAAGCAGACAATGAGCAGACACAATGAACAGATGAGGGAGCCATCTCAGGGGGGTTTGTTACCCCCTCCTGAACTCTGATTTTTGGTACTCCCTACCTCTAGGATCTACTTAATTCTGGTTCATATCACTTAACCTTATAAAATACTATAAATAGATTAATTCTTTGTTCATTTTCTGTCTCTCCCCATTAGAATCTAAGCTTCATGAGGACAGGGATTTTTTTTTAATGTACTGGGTACATGTAAGTTTTTTTTTGAACCATACAATATGTTACACAATATATTTTATTCGTAGTAATGCAATCATACAGTATTTGTCCTTTAGGACAGGGATTTTTATCTCTTTTGTTCACTATTGTATCTAAAGCTGTTGCTTATATGTGATGCAAAACTCCAAGGTGGCTGCTCCCGAAGTACATCAAGCCTTGCATCGTACCATCAGTATTCCTGACTATTTCAGGAATCTGAATGGTTGCCCTACACTTTTTGTTGTGTAGCACCCAGACTGTATTCTTAGAGCAGAACAATGCCTGTCACATAGTAGATGCTCAATAAATATTTGTTGAATAAAAGAATGACTGAATGAATTTACTGAGGCTTCCTTTATGACCTAATACAGGGTCTGTTTCTGTAATTGTTCCATATGTGATTTAAAAAATTATATTCCCTGTTGTTGAATGTAGAGTTCAAAATGCCGATGGTAGCTAGAGGGACCATATACTATATTGTCTGAACTCTGGGACTTTTGAGAGTGAAAGGGGACACTATTAATTAGCCAGGGCAGCAGGCATTAACCAGGGCTGTCCCAGGTAAATAGGGACATAGAGTCACTCTATCGGTAGCTAAGGCTTACTAATTGCATTGCTTAATCTGGAGTAGCTTGTTTATTTTTGTTTGCTTGATTTATCAGCTTCTGAGAAGGACACAGTAAAATCTCCAGTGATAAATGTTAGCTTATCTATTTTTCCCTATTTTTATATTCTTAGATTTCATTATAATGTTTGATAGTCCTTGAGTCCTCTCAAATCTTGGTTCATTTTCTTTTATTATAGGAAATTTATCTCCCTTATTTTTTCAAGTATTTCCTCATCTTTTTCCTTTTTTTTTTCTTCTTGTTTTGGGGCTCCTATTTTCCAGACATTGTTTACTTCTACTACTACCCTCCATATTTCTTAGTTAAAAAAATTTTTTTTTCTTTATTAGAGAACTTGTGGGTTTATAGAACAATCATACATAAAATACAGGATTTCCATATACCACCTGTATTAGCCAGCCAAAAGGGGCACTGATGCAAAGTACCTGAAATCTGTTGGCTTTTATAAAGGTATTTATTTGGGGGTAAAAGCTTACAGTTACAAGGCCCTAAAGAGTCCAACTCATGGTTACTTCCTTACCAAACTCTGTTGCCATGTGTTGAAGCAAGATGGTGGGCGACATCTGCAAGGGTTCAGCTTCCTCTTCCCTCTTAAGGCTCTGTGGGCCCAGCTTCTGATCTCAGCTGTAGGCTGGTGTAAGTCTCGTCTCTCTTCCAGGGGCTTGTTTCTTTCTGGGCTCAGCTGCTCTGATCTCTTAACCAGGTCAGCTGGAAACTATTAGGTAAATGGCTCATTTCTCTTCCTAGGGCCCCTGCCATGTCTATGGAGCTGTCTCTCTTCCTCTTCTCTGTGTATCTACTTCTCTGTGTTCTTGATTGGAAATCCATTTATATAGCCCACCAAGGGGGTGGGGACTCAAACTGAATCACCCTAATCTTAACATAATTTAATCAAAGGCACCTCAGCTGAATCCAATACAATCAAAGGATATCATGCCCAGAGGAACAGACCAGTTTACAAACATAACCAATGTCTCTTTTATTTTGGAATTCATAAATAATATCAAACTGCTACACCACCTCACCACCAACACCTTGCATTGGTGTGGAACATCTGTTATGATAAATGGTAGCAAATTTTAAAATTGTACTATTAATTAAAGTCCATGGTTTAACTTAGGGTTCACTGCTTGTGTAGTGTAGTTCCATGGATTAAAAAAACTTTTTAAAATTCTGTTAACATATATACAATAGAACATTTCCACTTAAAAAAAAAAAAAGATTTATTTTATTTATTTATTTCTCCTCCCCTCGTTTTTGTGCTCGCTGTCTTCTTGTCTTCTTTTTAGGTGGCACCAAGAACTGATTCTGGGACCTTCCAGAGTGGAGAGAGGTGCTCAATCTCTTGTGCCACCTCAGCAACTTGGTTGGCTGCATCTCTTATTGTCTCTCCTCTGTGTGTCTTTTTGTTGCGTCATCTTGCTGTGCCAGCTCTCCACGTGGGCCAGCACTCCTGCACGGGCCAGCACTCCACGTAGGCCAGATCTCCGCTCGGGCCAGCTTGCTGCATGGACCAGCTTGCCTTTCACCAGGAGGCCTTGGGAATCGAACCCTGGACCTCCTATATGGTAGATGGGAGCCCAGTCGCATAAGCCACATCTGTTTCCCAACATTTCCACTTTTAATCATATTCAGATATATATTTCAATGCTGTTAATTGTGTTCACAATGTTGTGCTACCATCACCACCATCCATACCCAAAACATTTCCATGGTGTCAGATAGAAATTGTGTACCTTTAAGCCTTAACTCCTTATTCCTTATCCCCATCCCACCCCCTGGTAACCTGTATTCTAGATTCTGACTCTATGACTTTGCTTATTCTAATTGTTTCAAATCGGTGAGATCACACAATATTGGCCCTTTTGGGTCTGGCTTATTTCACTCAACATGATGTTCTCAAGGTTCATCCATGTTGTCGCATGTATCAGGACTTCACATTCCTTTTTACGGCTGAATAATATTCCATTGTGCTCATATACCACATTTTATTTATCCATTCATCAGTTGATGGGTAATTGGGTAGCTTCCATCTTTTGGTAATTGTGAATAATGCTGCTATGAACATCAGTGTGCAAATATCTGTTCGAGTTCTTGGCTTTCAGTTCTTCTGGGTGTATTCCTAGTAGTGGGATTGCTGGATCATTTGATACTTTTATATTTAGCTTCCTAAGGAACTGCCAAACTGTCTTCCACAGTGGCTGCACCATTTTACATTGCTGCCAGCAATGAATGAGTGCTTCTATTTCTCTGCATCCTTTCCAACTCTTGTAGTTTTCTGTTTTTTTTTCTTTCTTTTTTTTAAATAGTGGCCGTTCTAGCAGGTATGAAATGATATCTCATTGTGATTTTGATTTGCATTCCCTTGATAGCTAATGGTATTGAACATCTTTTCATGTGTTTTTTTAGCCATTTGTATTTTCTCTTTGGAGAAATGTCTATTCAAGTCTTTTGCTCACTTCTTAATTGGGTTGTTTTCTTTTTGTTAAGTTGAAGGATTTCTTTATATATACTGGTTAGGGATATCGGATATATGGTTTCCAAATATTTTCTCCCATTGTGCAGGTTGTGTTTACACTTTCATGATAAAGTCCTTTGAGGAATGAAAATTGTTAATTTTATTTTGATGTGGTCCCTTTTATCTATTTTTTCTTTTGTTGCTTATGCTTTGGGTATAAAGTTTAAGGAAACATTGCCCATCACAAAGTCCTGAAGATGCTTTTCTATGTTTTCTTGTAGGAGTTTGATAGTTCCAGCTCTTATATTTAGGTCTTTGATCTATTTTGCGTTGATTTTTATATATGCTGTGTAGGGGGAACCTCCTCTTTTTTTCAAATGGAGTTCCAGTTTTCTCAGCACCATTTGTTGAAGAGACTACTCATTTCCAATTGAGTGGTCTTTGCCAACTTGTCAAAAATCAGTTGACCATAAATGTGAGGGTTGATTTCTGAGTTCTCAGTTCTATTCCTTTGGTCTATATGTCTGTCCTTGTGTCAGTACTAGGCTGTTTTGATTACTGTGGCTTTGTTATAAGTTTTAAGATCAGGAAATATGAGTCCTCCAACTTTATTCTTCTTTTTCAAGATGGCTTTAGCTATTCAAGGCCCCTTACCCTTCCATATATATTTGATGATTGATTTTTCTATTTCTGCAAAGAAGGTTTTTGGAATTGTGATTGTGATTGCCTTGTAGCTATAAATTGCTTTAGGTAGTATTAACATCCTAATGATGTTTAGTCTTCCATTCCATGAACATGGAATATCCTTCCATTTATTTAGGTCTTCTTTAACTTCTTTTAGCAATGTTTTGTAGTTTTCTGCATACTAGTCCTTTATATCCTTGGTTAAATTTATTCCTAGACATTTGATTCTTTTAGTTACTATTGTGAATGAAATTTTTTCTTGATTTCTTCTTCCAATTGTTCATTCCTTGTATATAGAAACATTACTGATTTTTGGGTGTTGATCTTGTACCCTGCCACTTTGTTGAATTCATGTATTAGCTCTAGGAGTTTTGTTGTGGATTTTCCACAATTTTCTCTATATAGGATCATATCATCTGCAGATAGGGTAAGTTTTATTTCTTCCTTTCCAATTTGGATGCCTTTTATTTATTTTTCTTACCTAATTGCTCTGGCAAGAACTCCCAATACCATGTTGAATAACAGTGGTGGCAGTGGGCATCATTGTCTTGTTCCTGATCTTAGAGGGAAAGCTTTCAGTCTTTCACCATTAAGTAGGATGCTAGCTATGGGTTTTTCATATATGCCCTTTATCATGTTAAGTTTCTTTCTATTCCTAGTGTTCTGAGTGTTTTTATCAAAAAAAGGTGCTGTAATTTGCAAATGCCTTTTCCACACTGATTGAGATGGTCATGTGCTTTTTTCCCTTCCTCCTGGTAATGTGGTGTATTACATTGTTTTTCTTATGCTGAACCAACCTTGTGTACCAGGGATAAATCCAAATGATCATGGTGTATGATTCTTTTAATATGCTTTTTGATTCAGTTTGCTAGTTTTTTGTTAAGGATTTTTGCATCTATATTCATAAAAAAGATTGGCCTATGGTTTTTTTTCTTGTGGTATCTTTATCTGGCTTTGAAATAGGATTACATTGGCCTTGGAGAATGAGTTCGGGAATGTTCCCTCCTCTTCAAATTTTTGGAAGATTTTGAACAGATTTGGAGTTAATTTTTCTTGGAATGATTGGTACAAGTCCCCTGTGAAGCCATTCTGGTCCTGAGCTTTTCTTCATTGGGAAGTTTTTGATTACTGATTCAATCTCTTTCCTAGTAATTCGTTTGTTGAGATCTTCTATTTCTTATCAAGTCAATGTAGGTAGTTTGTGTGTTTCTAAGTATTAGTTGATTTCATCTAGGTTATCTAATTTATTGGCATACAGTTCATAGTATCCACTTAGAGTACTTTTTATTTCTGCATAGTCAGAAAATCATTTCTGATTTTCATTATTGGTATCCTCATTTTTTTCTTCTTTGTCAGTCTAGCTAAAGGTTTGCCAGTTTTATTGATCTCTGTAGGTATAATTCTTCTCTCTCATGGGAGATGTGTGGTTCAGGGGGGTTACCTGAACTGTCCAAGAGCATAAAGTCAATGTTGGTATGTGGCCTGGATTAGAGCCCCACCCCTCAATTCCAAGTCCAGTACTCCCTCCATCATACAACTATCACACTTCCTAAGAAATGGGGAGAAAAGTCATATGCACAAGAAACCTTGTTATTGATTTCTTTTTTTTTTTAAAGATTAAAAAAATTTCATTTATTTATTTATTTCTCCCCACCTCCTCATTGTTTTGCTCTTGCTGTGTGCTGTCTTTAGGAGGCACCGGGAACTAAACCCGGGACCTCCGATGTGGGAGGGAGGAGCCTAATCACTTGAGCCACCTCCATTCTCTGCTTTATTGTGTCTCTCATTATGTTTTTCTTCTTATGTCTCTTGTTGCATCATCTTGTTGTGTCAGTTTGCCACACCTGCTCATCACGCCAGCTCACTGTCTTCTTTAGGAGGCACCAGGAACCAATGCTCCTCCCATGTGGTAGGCAGGAGCTCAGTCGCCTGAGCCATATCGGCTTCCCTATTGATTTATTAAAAACAACAACAAAAATCTCCTTCAGGGTCGAGCAGCTGGGATTGCTGCACCTGGCCTTCCCTGTGTCTTAGCTCCCACACCAGAAACCGGGTGGGAGTGGGGAGTGCGAGGAGCTGTTTCTTCTGTTTTCACACCCAGACCCCCCAAATCCTCTTAAGTGCCCAGCATGGGTTTCAAAGATCTCAAGATGCCAGGACACTCATGTCTCTCATGTCCCCGGAGTCCTTGTCTTTGTTGTACCAATCTCCCCGCCCCCCAGAGGCTTTTCTCATTAGGAGGTGGTTTGCCTTTGAAACGCAGCCAGTTTTTAAAAAAGGGCCTCCCTGGAGTCTTTTACTCCCTGCTCTTTCTGTCACAGATTGGTGTAACTTAGGGTTGGAATGGAGTTTTGGTGTTTCTAATAAACCTTACTTTTGACAGAGAAAACAAAATTATTTTGCATGATATAGTAATCAAACCAGTTATTTTAACTGAGGTAATTTAATATGAAGAATTGTTAACTAGATATACATTTATTAACTAGGTTTCTGAAAACAAAACAGAATAAGGACTCTCAAATATTGGAGAGGTAGCAAGTGCAGATACCACTCCTAAAGCTGGGGAGCAATATTAAGAGGTTGGAATTACTAAAACTTACATACTTGGGGAATCTGTGTGAAGCTTCAACTTATCCTTTTGAAGAACGGGTTCTGCTCATCTGGTGCTGATGTCTCTGAGCTCAGAGGAAGGGCATCTTGGGTCTGGGACCCAAACTTCTGAGAAGGGGTCCAGCTGGCTAGTGCTGGCATCTCCGTGGGTGTGCAATGAGGCTTGTTCTGCTCCAGCTGGAAAAACTGCAACCTGAAGGCAGCTGCCATGGGAATGACCGGCTGCTGCTGGGTGAAGATGGGTGGCTAATTTGATGCTCACAGGAACAGGAAGCCCACAGGAGGAAGTCCCTTCTTTCCTTTCCATCCTTGCAGTTGGCAGAGTCTCATAGGGAGCCTGGGGGTAAAGTGGACATTTGGCTTACAGCAGGGGTTCTTTTTTTTTAAAGATTTATTTTTATTTTTATTTGTTTCTCCCCCCACCCCTCATTGTTTTGCACTCGCTGTCTGCTCTCTCTGTGTTCTTCTGTGTCTGCTTGTCTTCTCTTTAGGTGGCACCGGAAACCGATCCTGGGACCTTCTGGAGTGGGAGAGAGGCACTCAATATCTTGTGCCACCTCAGCTCCCTGGTTTGCTGTGTCTCTTATTGTCTCTCCTCTGTGTCTTTTTTTTGCATCATCTTGCTGTACCAGCTCTCTGCACGGGCCAGCACTCTGTGTGGGCCAGCTCTCGCTTAGGCCAGCTCGCTGCACAAGCCAGCTTGCCTTTCACCAGGAGGCCCCGGGAATCGATATCTGATATGGTAGACCGGAGCCCAATTACTTGAGCCACATACATTTCCCTATAGCAGGGGTTCTTAACCTTTTTGTTCCACAGACCCCTTTGCCAGTCAGGTGAAAACTATGGACCCTTTACTAAGTCTACACTATACTGTGTATTATTTAATAAATATATCACACCCACACCAACATGTCCCCACAAGAATAATTTTTTTTTTGAATTTCAGTTCAAGTTCACAGACCCCTTGTTAAGAACCCCTTGGGAGAGGATGTGGCTCATGAAGTTGGACACCTGCCTTCCACATTGGAGGTCTTGGGTTCAGTTCCCAGTGCCTCCTAAGAAGAAACAATGAGCAGACAATGAGCAGACAATGAGCAAAAGACAATGAGCAAAAACAATGAGCAAGACAAAGAGCAAACAACAAGCAGAGAGTGAGCAAAACCAAAATCAAACGGAACAGATATGGCTCAAGCAGTTGGGCAAAAGAAAAAAGAAAAAAACAACAAGCAAAAACAACAAATGAACAGATGAGGGAGCCATCTCAGGGAGGAAAAACTGGAACAATCGGAGAGCAAAGGAAATCAGGTACTAGGTATTTTTAATATAAAAATGCATGATTTTACAGCAGTTGAAACACTGACATAAATATTAAATAAAAGCAAATTAAAAAAAAAGATTTATTTTTATTCATTTACTCCCACCCCCGTTGTTTGCACTCACTGTCTGCTCTGTGTCTATTTGTTGTGCACTCATCTTCTTTTTAGGAGGTATCGGGAACCAAACCCGGGATTTCCCATGTGGGAAGGAGGCGACCAATGGCTTGAGCCACCACTGTTCCTGCCTGCTGTGTCTCTCATTGTGTTTCCTCATTTTGTCTCATTGTTGTGTCACCTTGTAATGTTATCTTGTTACATCAGCTCGTTGTGCCATCCCTTCAAGTCAGCTCACTGTCTTGCTCGTCGTCTTTAGAAGGCATTGGGAACTGAACCCGGGACCTCCCATGTGGTAGGTGGACACCCAACTGCTTGAGTCACATCTGCTTCCCAAAGCAAATTTTAAATAATAACTAAAAGTAGAAAATACTCAAGGGACAAACCATGCATGGGAAAATTAAGGGCATTTCAGCAAATTTAGCACTATATACAAATCACAAAAACAGAGAAATAGCACAAATACAAGTCTTCCACCAAGTTAATAGTAGTTGTTTATAGTAAAATTAGATTTTGCAAACATTTTCTAGGCAAATTCTTACCAAAAGTATCCATTCCTTCCTTTTTTCAAAAAAGCAGTTTTATTGAGATATATTCACATACCATACATTCCATGCAAAGTATACAATCAATGATCCAAAGTGTACAATCAATACCATTCCTTTTTAAGAAGCCATGGTCAATATGTAGGAGGATATAAAGTTCTTGAGCTCAAATATATTTTTTTCAGTAAAAATTTTGGCAGTAAATTCTCAAAGCTTCTATATAATTTTGGTCTTGCATATTTGCTTATTTAGAAATATCTGTATTCCTAATAAGGCATGCCTAATTGTGATTGTTGGACTTAAATCCTTATCTTCCTCCAAGATGGGAAGACACTCTGTGCCTAAAGGATACTGTGGCAGTTTGAGATTATTTATGAATCCCCAAGAGAGAAAGATTATGTTTGTAAACTAATCTATTCTGGGTGTGATACCCTTTGATTATATTGGATTCAATTGAGGGGCCCTTGATTAATTTACCTGTTAAGATTAGGGCTTTGATTTGATCATGTAAGGCATGGCTTAGGTTGAGTCCCTGCCCCCTTGGTGGGTCTATATAAATGTACACTCACTCAAGAAGAAATGCGGAAGAGGAGAGAATTTTGTCTTTTTTTTTGAGGTACTGGGGCCAGGGATTGAACCTGGATCTTGTATGTGGGAAGCCAGCACTCAACCACTGAGCCACATCAGCTCCACTGAATTGGTTTTTATTTTTGTTGCTTGTTGTTGTTTTTTGTTTTTTTTTAGGAGGCACCGGGAACTGAATCCGGGCCCTCCTAAGTGGGAAGCAGGCACTCAACCACGAGGCACATCTGCAACCCAACTTTGCAGTTTTGATCCTGCAGCCCTGGGAAGAGATGAGCCATTTGCCTGACAGCTTACAGAGACTGTTGGGAAGGGAGCCGAGACTGACATTGAAAGCCCAGAAAGAAACAAGCCCTTTGCCAGGAGAGAAGGAATCCTTGAGAGATAAGCCCTATGCCAGCCTGCAGCTGAGATATAGGCAGCCCTGAGAGATGAGCCTTAACCAGGAGAGAGAGGACTGGAAGCCCAGAGGGAAAGGAGAGACCAGGCAGAGATCAGGGACCATCTTGCTTCAACATGTGGCAACTGACTTTGGTGAGAAAGCAGCCTTGAGTTAGACTCTTTAGGGCCTTGTAACTGTAAGCTTTTCCCCAACTAGATACCCTTTATAAAAAGCCAACAGATTTCTGGTACTTTGCATTGGCACCACTTTGGCTGACTAATACAGCTACATTTGTGTGAACCAATGGTGGTTCAAATTTACATTATGGTGGTGACAAAGGAAAATCATCCCTGAAAAACAATCCTAGTTTAAACAAGTCTCTGTTCGATGGG
The DNA here is from genome assembly GCA_026826555.1 of Tolypeutes matacus. Taxonomy (NCBI): domain Eukaryota; kingdom Metazoa; phylum Chordata; class Mammalia; order Cingulata; family Chlamyphoridae; genus Tolypeutes; species Tolypeutes matacus. The sequence continues at coordinate 1,821,174 of JAKSZT010054569.1, forward strand.
GTTCCTTTCTTTCCTGGAATAGCCCTCTCCCAGATAACGAGGCTGATCCTGTCGTCTGGGTTTGTTTTGTAGATTCAACCACAATACCAAATGCGTGGTCTTTAACCATGTTTTTCCCTCTTGTGTGAATCTGCTAAGAATGAAGACCGATGAAGTTCCTTTTTTCCACGTGTGAATTGTAAGTTTCCTTTTACTCTTCTGTACATGATAGAGTATCTCACAGGCCGTCATAAGCCTGGGGAAGGTGTTGGAGATGCCAAAGCAGGCACTGGCGTGGGGGCGCCTGTCCTTCCCTTAGCCTTGGACTTCTGCCTGGAGTCCTAGCCGAGGTTTTATTGAATGAGAGATAATGTGCGTGAAAAATGGTAGGCATAGCTTGAATCTCTGGGTTATATCTTTCTCCAAAGGTGATTTACTTTTGCTTCAGGCAGGCAAAGGTTTGATCCATTTTGAAATTCAGCTGCTCTGACACTGGTTTTAGTCTTTGTGAAGGCCGTCCTCCTTCCTCCTTCCTCCTAGGGCACAGCCTTCACAGGTGCCCACCTGAAACTCCGGGGTATTTTTTTTTTTTTTTAAAGATTTATTTTATTTATTGTCCTCCCCCGCCCAACCCCAGTTGTTTTGCGCTTGCTGTCTGCTTTCTGTGTGTTCTTCTGTGTCTGCTTGTCTTCTCTTCAGGCAGCAATGGGAACCGATCCTGGGACCTTCAGAAGTGGGAGAGAGGCTGCTCAATCTCTTGCACCACCTCAGCTCCCTGGTCTGCTGCATCTCTTATTGTCTCTCCTCTGTGTCTCTTTTTGTTGCGTCATCTTGCTGCGCCAGCTCCCTGAGCGGGCCAGCACTCCTGTATGGCCCAGCACGCCACGTGGGCTAACTTGCCTTTCACCAGGAGGCCCCGGGAAATGAACCCTGGACCTCCTGTGTGGTAGGCAGGAGCCCAATTGCTTGAGCCACATCCATTTCCCACCATGGGGTATTTAACAGGGTGTCTGAACTCCAATGTTATTCTCCCTAGCCCTCGAGACTACCAAAATCTTTATTCAATTTCTCAGCATCTTTGTTGCCATTTTCTTCTTAGTTTCCTGGGTTCTCAGTTGACAACTTTCAGTAAATGCCTTGAGAGGAAAAAGCATAGCTGAGTATCTGACTAACATTACTATTCTTCTCTCTGAGGTTTAGGCTCAAGTTCTTGCTGTCTCAGTAGCTCTCTGATGTTTGAAAACATATTTTTAAATAAAAAACATGTTATCAGGCTTTTTATAAAAGATGTTCTCGATAGATGGCTTTATCTGATATTAAACCACAGCTTGAAGCAGAACCTACTTAATTTTGGAATTCCATGATTACATATTTTATTTCTAGAATTTCTTTCTTGCTCTTTTTCAAATATTTTCAATAAATTTTATAGGCCGGTACAGGATTTCAATTCCCCCTTTCATTAAATGTATGTGTATTTTGTTGAGATGTTATTAATATACAATAAAATGCACAAATCTTAAGGATACAGATTGATGAGTTTTGAATTGTTTGTGCCTATAAAACTACTACCCCAATCAACATCTAGGGTATTGCCATAATTCTAGAAAGCTCCCTTGTTGCATCTTCTAGTTAATCCTTCCCCAGCCCCTGTACTGATTTTTATCAACCATAGATTAGTTTTGCCACTTTTGGAACTTTATATAAACAGAATTATACAGTGTGTGTGTCTGGCTTTTGTATTTGCCTTCTTTTGCTCAACATGTTTTTGAGATTCATTCACATCACATGTATCAGTAGTTCATTCATTTTGTTGTTGAGTAGTATTTTGTTGAATGAGAAGAGCTCAACTTTTTTACCCATTCTCCTATGGAGAACATTCCTGGACAAGTCATTTGGTGGACATATGTCCTCTTCTATTTTCACTTATTTTATATTCTCCACCTGATAATTTTAATATCTGAGCCATTTGGGTCTAAATCTTTACATTGCCTTTTTTTTTTTTTTTTTTCCATTTTTTTTCCAACCAGGTGGTTTCATGTTTTCTTGTGTTTTTATAATTTTTGATTTGACCGTGCTTTGCTCCCTGGGAATCCTGAGGAAATGAATGATTTTGCATTTGTGTCTGCCAGATACCCAGGGTGCTTTTGACCAAGAAGCACTTGAAATTGACTTTCCCTTTGGGGTTCCCTGCACACAGACAGTGTATTTTCAAACCCCTCCTAAGGGAGGAAAGGCTTGTGTTTATGAATTTCCAGGGAGCCTTATTATTATTAAATTTTTTAAAACTCAGAGCTAGGGTCCGAGATAAGTTTCCCTGTCAGCTCCCACACCGATTCCCACCCCCACCCCTAGTTTCCGTTTCCATAAGGATGTAGCTCTTCAGAGATCCTGGCTTCATGCAGAGGTCTCACTTCCACCTTCCACCTTGGGTTGCTCCTAGCCTGGGCTTGGACCTTCCATGTGGCTGTTAAAACAGTGCTCCTAGGTTTTGGGCAGAAAACCTCAGAGCAACCAAACCTCTCTCATCCACTTCCTTTCAGTTCTCACTTCATTTTTAGACTTTGTGGAGTTCCCTTTCTTGTGCACTCCATTAAGCATTTAGAAAGATGTTTGTTAGATCTATCCTAGATTTTTGGGTGTTTATAGCACAAGTTCCTCATCTCCATCCTTGGCAATATCTGGTCACTTTTTAAATCAAAAGTAGAAGTCCACAGAGTACCTTTTGCCAGGCTCTGCTCTGCCTTCTGCAGAGGGTAGACCTCTGCTTCATGCTTTCCATTTTCTGTCTTCCTTTTCTGGAGTGAGCAGCAAGTCTGCTTACTCAATATAAAATCCTGTATTGCCACAGGATTTCTGGATGGTGCCTTAGCATTTATTTCTTTTCATCTATCTTTGATCACTAGTGGCAGAGCTGTCAGCCACCTTGCCTCACTGAAGGCTTGCATTTTGTAAAGGTAATATAGTTGCCTGGTTTCTCCTTCCACCTGGCTCCCAGTCCCCTAAGTGATGCCCAGTGAATTCCCAGGTGCTCCTCCTTTACTGCTCAGAGTTGAAGGCTGCTGGTTTGGCCCTTTGTGATGGTAGAGTACTTGGCCATTCTCTGCCTCCTCCCTTGACTTGGCCCCAACAGCAGTTATTCTGCCAGTGTTAGAGCTTTGGCTATTTCCTAGTTTAATTGAAGATGACTTTTCTTCTCTGTGTTTCATTTATTCTGGAAAGGAGAGTGGTGTAGAAATGCTTTTACTCTGCCACCTCGTGGGGTGGCTGTGGCAGAGGCCTCATGTGGTATGTGGTGCAGGGGCACCCCCACCCAAACCCCAGTCCTCCTCTGGAAAGCTGTGTTCCTGCTGCACCCCAGGTCTGCTCATCACAGCCCCACCCCATCCCAGCCCACCCCATCCCACCCCATCCCACCCTATCCCATCCCATACCACCCCACCCCGCTCCACCCCACCCCACCCCACCCCACCCCACCCCATCCCATCGTGCCTGTCTGCCTCCCTGGCTAGACTGAAAACTTCTTCGCGACAGAGTCTCTTTTGGTTTTGTACATAAAGTGCCTAGTACATAGCAGATGCTCAAGAAATATTTGTTTACTGAATGACTTTGGGATCTCTCAGAAACCGCTTCTTATTTAGTGTCTGGGGTTCAGGATGGGGGATTCTAGATACCCACCACCATCTCTAAGGCTAAGTCCTGATGAGGTGGTGTTAAGGAGTGAGCACTTGGCTTAGACTCAGGAGGCCTGGTTTGTAGATAAATACCTTAACCTTTCTATAACCTGAGTCCTCTTTCTATAAAGTGAGGCTCTTACAACTTGCTCTGCCTACCTCATAAAGTTGTAGTGAGGGTCAAATGGGGAAATAAACGTGAAAGTCCTTTTGAAACGGTAAAGCCCTCTCTCTACAGGTCTCGTCATGGGAAAGGACGAGCCAGTCATTCTGTGTTCCACTGAGTTCAGTGAGCTTGCCTGCTGTCACATACCTCTAGCACCCCCCCCCCAACTCCCACCCCCACTCTTCATGGCATGGCCCCTCTTCTGTTCCCTGAACCAAAAGGGAAGCTGTTGAGAGCCAGAGTGATTCCCTTGACCACTGGGTGTCACTCTTGGTCTTAAAATGTAATGTCTCCGGCCCTGTAAATTTTCCTCTTGGCATCAGCCTTGGTTCTTAGTATTGAGCACGGCTTGCCTCGATTTTACCTTTGTGTTCGTACAATTTAAAAACTCCTGCAGCAATACTTGGAGCCGTCACCCAGCACCCATCTAGGCCTTTGCTCTCAGGGAAAGGGCAAGTGCACAATTCTAATTTGTTGTAATTTTTTCACCTATCCATGGCCCAAATGTTCATGAATTGAATTTCAGAACCAAAGGTCAGTAAATTTTAAAACGTTTGCAGATTTGGGATTCCTGATGGCAAGTTCCTTACCAACTTCCTCTCTATGTTTTTGCTATGATAAAAAAAAAAAGTTTTAAAACCACTACCTCAGGGCAACCTGGTTATCCTAACATAGGACACAGGAGAGGGAAGTCTCTGGCTTCACCTCCACCAAAGTCCTCAAGACTGACAAAGCCAATGGACACTCTAGCTCAGCGTTTATCTTTCTAGAGCTTGGTGGGGCATTTCCCCTGTCGATTACCCTTTTAAAAACTCTCTTCTCAAGTTCTGGCAATGGAAGGTACTGATCGTAGCACAGCATTGTGAATGTAATTGACATCACTGAAGTGTATATTTGAAGGTGACTAAGATGGAAAATTTTAGGTTGTATATATGTTACCAGAATAAAAATAAAAACAAACCACCAAACAAATCCATAGAACTATACAGCACAAAGAGTGACCCCTAATGTAAACTATGTACTATAGTTCATACATAGCTATAATAATAAGGCCTCATCAATTACAACAGAGGTGCCACACTAACACAAAGTGTTAATTGTAGGGAAAACTGTGGGTGAGGGGGCATGTGGGAACTCTGTACTTGCAGGATGATTTTTCTGTAAACCTACAACTGCTCTGATAAACAACAAACTCTCTTCTCCCTCAACTTTGTTTTTTCAATGTGTTTTTAATCCATTGATGAATGTTTCCCCCCACGCCTGGAGATGGCACTCTCGTCTGTTTTGCTCGTTGTTTTTTGCTCTTTGTCTGCTTGTTGTCTGCTCATTGTCCATTTTTTCTTTAGGAGGCACCGGGAACCAAACCCGGGACTTCCCGTGTGGGAGGCAGGCACTCAACTGCTCGAGCCACATCTGTTCCCTGCTTGTTTGTTTTTGCTCGTTGTCTGCTCACTGTTTTTGCTTGATTTCTGCTCATTGTCTGTTCACTGTCTGTTTTTTTCTTTTGGAGGCACCAGGAACCAAACCTGGGACCTCCCATGTGGGAGGTGGGTGCTCAACTGCTTGAGCCACATTGGCTCCCCTCCCTCAACTTTTATTCATTATTTTCTCCCAGTGTGTCCCCTAGGGACAACCCCTAGGTTGTTTCTTCTCACCTGTCTTCCTGGGCTCCTCTTCCCCCATGTTCTTTCCCCTCATATGTCACCATTTCTTACAGTGCTGTTCTTGACCTTTCTTCTTCCCTACATAATCTTCTCACTCTGGTTCCAAATCCATATCCAATATCCAGACTCTGCCTATTGCTATCTCCACCTGGGTGTCCCAAGGTACATTGTGTTTTAAAAATAGCTTTATTGAAGTATTTTCATACAGTAAAACTCATCCAAGTGTATAATTTCATGAATTTTGGTGGCTGTGTGTAGTCATATAACTGTCACCTCAGTCAGCATATTTACCTTAGAAAAATGCAGTTTCTCTCACTCTGTAAAATTTCCTTCTCAAGTCTTAGCCTTGGTTCTCATTATTCGCATACCTAAAAAATTTCCTTGTGCCCCTTTGTGGTTGGTGACATCCCCGACCCTCAGCCCCTTGCAACCACTGATCTATCTTCTTCTGCTGTGTTGTTTTGCTTATTCCAGAATTTCACAAAAATGGAATCATACAGTAGATAGTCATTTTAAAAAAAATTTTACCGGGAGGTCCCGGGGAATCAAACCCAGGTCCCTCCGTATGGCAGACAGACACCCAACCATTTGAGCCACATCTGCCCCCTAGATAGTCTTTTGTATTTGACTTCTTTCACTTAACCTAATCATAACTTTTAAAAAAAGTCCTGGAGTTCTGTAAATATAAGAACCAATATGGGGAGCGCATGTGGCTAAAGTAGTTGAGCACCCGCCTACCACATGGGAGGTCCTGGGTTCGGTGTCCGGTGCCTCCAAAAGAAAAGAAACAAACGACAAGCAGACAATGAGTAAAAACAATGAACAGAGAATGAACAAAAACAGCGAGCAATGAGCAAAAAAAAAAATCAATGAGCAGACAACAAGCAAAAAAAACAACAACAAGCAGACAATGAGTAAAAACAAACAAGCAAACAATGAGCAAAACAAGAAACAAAACAATGAGCAAACAGACAAGGGAGCCTGTCTGATGTGGCTCAGTGGTTGAGCACTGGCCTCCCATATATGAGGTCCTGGAACCTCAAAAAAAAAAAAAAAAAAAAAGAACCAATATAGAGACTATATTCAATGACATCTAATTATTACGTATTTGTAATTCCTAATTTAGTTCTATACTTTTTCCTGCCTCACTTTAAATGATGATGAGAAATAAGACCTCATAAATGAGGCAATTGGGAACGAGGCTAAAGTTCTGTTTTCTGTCTCATATTCACCAAAGGATACAGCTCTTTAGCCTACCTTCTCATCAGAGAACAGTTCCATTTTTGTAATCAAACGTTAGTGATAAAAATTAGAAAAAAATTACAAAATATTTAAGAAACACCCATCTGATCTATGAATTTTCCCTTGGAAAATATGTATTGATACATACATGTATTCTAAATTCAATTTTCTCTACAATTTCAGCTTCTTGTTCCCTATGATCAAGGAAATTTCCAATATCAAATCCCTAACAATCTTAAACTGTTAACATGGTCTCTCCAGATTAAATGCTAGTCATGTCTTTTAACACGTGCAAAACGAGCTCATCCTTTGTTCCAGGCTCCTCTTGTGATGGCACCTCCATTCACCTCCATATCTAAGCCAGAAGCCTGGGTGTCTCTGATGGAGGCCCATCCACCTCATTTATGCCCCAACCCTGCCATGTGCAATTAGTGAGGAGTTCTAGAGCTTCTTTCTCTTCTACATCTCTGAGGATACACTTCTCTTCATTTTCATGGTTGCTACCTTAATTGAGGTTCCCTTCACCTCTTGCCTCTCCTGTCTTCCTGCCTCCAGCCAGGGCCTCTTCAACCCGCCCATCTCACAACCACCCGAGTGAGCATTCTAAAACTAAAATCTGATCTGACCACTCCTTTGGCTTTCAAAATAACATTCAAACTTCTTAGTTTAGCAAATGACCCTCTTCATGATTTGATTTATTTCTGCCTAATCTCTAAATCTTCTTTTCCAGAACTTCCTCAAGCACAGCCTACAGGTAGCCACTACTGGTCATTTTCTTGCAAGGGCCATGCTCGTCCTGCCTTTATGCCTCTGCCCTTGTGTTCCCTTAACCTGGTGTGCCTTTTCCTCTCCTTCACTTAGCTTCCTCCTCCTCATGCTTTATTTGTTTTTTTCTTTTTTTACTGGGAGGTCCTGGGGATTGAACCCAGGTGCCTCCATATGGGAGATGGATGCCCAGCCATTTAAGCCACATCCGTCCCCCCCTCCTCATGCTTTAAAAGCCAACTCAAGTGACTCCTCCTGGGAGTCCTTCCCTAGCCACAGTTCCAGTCTGGGTTAGGGATTCCCCCAGTGTTCTCTCTGCCATAGACTTCATCACCAGTCATATCAAATGGTATCAGTCTATTTGTTGATGTAGTACTCTGTCCTTCTCACTAGACTCTGAGTTCCTTGAGGAGTTTATGTTTTATTCAACTTTGCATCTTCTGTTCCTAGCACGAGGCCAGGTACATAAGAGGCCTTCAATGAACCTTGTCTGAATGACTAAGGGATGAAGGGAGAGATTTGAGACTTCATGAGGAGTCAGGGGCGAGGGTCAGGAAGACCACAATGTTGAAAACAAATGCCCTGTTTCATCAGGCCTCGATCATAGGTAAATCTACCTACCGTGAAAAACTGAGTAGAGTTAGGTTGGGAATCGGGTAGAATGAAGAAAACGAGTTCAAATGTCTGGATTTCTGTTTCTAGCTGTGAAGTGTCTGACTGAAGGGAGAGGGAGCAGCTTGTTTTTCAACCAGAAATTTAAAAATGATTTTAATGAGGGAAGGCCAAGAGAGAAAGAGAGCCTAAACTCTGGAGACAGCAACAAGAATGAGAGAAGCACATATTCTTAGATTTTTGTGTGAAAGAGCAGGACTCCTGCATCTCAGAACAGTGCTCTTTTCTGGAAGGATCACAGTTGTAACTTACTTTGAACAGTGAGCTGCAGTTTCTTAGTACTTTCCCAAGCATCATTTCATTGTGTCTGCACAAAAACGGAGCAAGAAGGTGGAGTTGATATGATGAATCCCATTTAACAAATGAAGAGCCTGTGGCTTAGGGAGCCTGAGTGAGGAACTCATGCCCCAGGGCTGCGACACTTCCTGTTAGAGCTTCTGTCTCTAAGGTGAGCCCTTGGGTTGAGTTTTCAGTATCAGATGCTTAGGGATGATATGCCTGAGAAGACCTGTGGCTATTTGCAGACTCTATAATGAGACAAGAGAGACCTGACAAAGAACGTCCAGAGGCAGAAGATACTGTAGGTTGGAGAGCAATCTCTGAGTCAATGAAATGTTAGAACAATTTCGTATTAGATTAACAGGAGAACTGTGATTTCCCTCAAATCTTAATGCCCAATTCCAGCTGGGGCATTTGGCCAAGGAAACTTTTGATTAGCTGGAGCTTTATGGGATGAAACATTTCGTCTGACAGTGGTGGTTTTTTCTTTTTTTTCCCTCTTCCCTTTCTTTTTATTAGTCAAAGAATAAAAAAGATTCTCAAAAAAGGAAAAAGGGTAGTCATAAAAGGAAGCATTTTTTTCTTTCCCCTCTTTAGCATTCTTGTGTTAAATGATGTTAAATCTTAATACCGTAAGATTATGAATCTTTTCATGATGTGATATTTTGATTTTGTTTTGCGGGGAGACCAGCATTTTTCTGTCTATATGACACAGTGGTTAGAAGCACAGGCTCTGGCCTCAGGCTGTCTGTATTCAAATCCTGGCTGTACCATCTACCAGCGTTAGGACCTTGGGCAAATTGCTTAATCTTCTGTGCCTTCTATCTGTACCTTCCTCATAGGCTTATTTAAGTAGTAACTGGGAGGTGGCTGTGGCTCAAGTGGTTGGGCTCCCGTTTACCATATGGGAGGCCCCGGGTTCGATTCCCGGGGCCTCCTGGTGAAGGCAAGCAGGCCTGTGCGGTGCAGTGAGCTGACAGCCCGCGTGGCGCAGCAAGATAATGCAACAAAAGGAGACAAGCAGATACAGAAAAACGCAAAGCAAATGGACACAGCGAGCACAAGCAGCAATGGACGGATGAATTAATAAATAAAAATAAATCTTAAAAAACAAACAAACAAAAAAAACAACCTTTGAACATTGAATAAAATTCCAAAAAAAAAAAAAAAAAAGTATTAACTGATAAAGACAACACTTAGCATACCATTGGTTATAATGTAATAATAATGCCTTATATTTGAATAGAGCTGGTTTAAACTCTTGACCAGGCCTTCCATTTCATTCTTATAACAACAACTCTATGAAATCGGCAGGGTGGGGATTATTGTTGCTTTTGTGACAGAAGAAGAAACTGAGGCCCAAAAAGATTAGGTGATTTGTATAAAGTCATAGAGCCAATAAAGGATAGTCTCCTTCTTGCCAGCTCAGGCTGCTTCTTACCAGTCCAGTTTTATGGAAACTGTGAAATTAGAAATTTTCACTGGGGAGTAAAAGAGTGGGTTTGGCAAGGGTCGTAGCCTGTCTATTCTTCCTGTTTGTGAGTTTGCCTTTAGTAGGTCCTAGATCTTAAGTAAGTTCTGCTGTGCATAGAAGCTGGATTTCTATGGATTTGATCGTTGTGTTTCAGATCTGTTTTAGTTTGCTAAATGCTGCTCAGGCCATACAACCCAGAAATGGGTTGACTTTTACAATGGGAATTTATTAGGTTAAAAGCTTACAGTCCTGAGGCTGTGAAAGTCTCTAAAAAAAGGCATCATCTGGAGACCCTTCCCTTTCTCCCCAAGCTGCGGCTGTGCGTGATCAGGCACATAGCAGCATCCGTGCCCCTCTCCTTTGGGCGTTGTTGCCTTCAGCTTCTGGCTGCTCCATCTATGGCTTTTCTCTCTCCCAGGTTTTTGTTGATTCCGATTTCTAGAAGCTTCTCTCTATCTCAGCAGCTTTTTTCTGGTCTGTGGCTTTTTATTCCTCTGTTTATAAAGGATTCCAGTAAGATGATTAAGACCCACCCTGGGTCAAACAGTCTAATGAAAGGCCCACGTACAATAGGTTTACATGCACAGGAATGGATTAGCTTTAAGAACAGGATTTTCTGGGGTCCACAAAAAACTCAAACTGCCACAAGATCCTACTAATTGATTTTAGAAATAAAGCTTTTTTTTCTTTCATTGATTTATTATTGGTATTGTTTTATATACATTTTATTGTCAAGTCTAAATTGATTAGAGCCAGAATGCATTTTAGTCTTTCACTAAGTGTTTGTTGAGCACTTATTATCATCTAGAAAATGTGATCATTGATTTCACATGTATTTTTTCATTTAATCCTCATAAAATCCCACACATATTGGTAAATTGCCTCCATTTTACAAAAGAGGAAATAGAAGCTAAGAGACGTTAAGTAATGCACCCAAACCTATTAAGGACCATTCTAAGAAAGGAAAATTATAAACAAGTGCTATCTCTTGAATAATGATACAAATGTTAACAACCTAATCCAGCAGAATGTAGAAATCAAGGTTGGTTTAACATTCAAAAATTAGTTAATGCAATTTACCAAATTAGCACAGTAATGGAGAACACTTATATGATCAATTCAATAGATGAAATAAAACACTTGATAAAGTTTAACACCCATTCATGACAAAAATTCTTAGCTAAATAGTAATAAAAAAGGAACTTCCTTATTATAATAAAAGAAATTTACAAAAAAATAAAAAATCGACAGCAAATGTAATTAATGGTGAAATTTTGAAAGTGTTCCTGATGAGATTAGGAAGACAATGATGTCCCTTAACACTACTTCTCTACATCATTGTACTGGTAGTCCAAGCCAGGGCAATAGGTCAAGAAAAAGAAATAAAAGGCAAAATGATTGAAAAGGGAGAAATAAAACTCTCATTTGCAGATGACATCATTGTGTATATAAAATTTCAGAATAGTCCACAGATTTTTTTTTTTTTTTTTTTTTTTAGGTACCGGGGATTGAACCCGGGACCTTGTATGTGGGAAGCCAGCACTCAACCACTGAGCCTCATCAGCTTCCCTGAGTTGATTTTTTCATTTGTTTTGCTTGTTTTTTTTTTTTCAGGAGGCATTGGGATCTGAACCCAGGACCTCCCATGTGGTAGGTGGGTGCTCAACTGCTTGAGCCACATCCGCTCTCCACAGATGTTTGATGAGAGCTATAAGGTGAATTTAACAAGGTTGCTGGATGCAAGGTCAGTGGTCAAAAGGAAAAAAAAAATTAGAAAGAAAATGGAATGTTAAAAACATACCATTTACCATAACATCAAAAACATTAAATTTTAGGAATAAGTTTAAAGAAAGATGTGCAAAAACTCTATGCAGGGTCTCTGTGTTCAATATGTAGATTTCCCCCTTAATATCACTGTTTCCAGTGAAATACCTCGCCCATTTTCTGATGGTGCACACAAGAGAGTCTCTCTGGTTCTAGTACATCAAATGGGTAAACCTTTAATCTTCTCCCCAAATAGGGAGGCATACTAAGGTGCTTGGATATGAGGCCCTTAACTGCTTTTAATCCTCCTGTTTTCAGCTCCATCCCTTACCCCAGCCACTGGAGTTATATGATCCCTCTAAATTGGGTGATTTCCTTTCGTCTGAGGTGCAAATTGGTTTGCCTCTTGCTGGCTTTCCTTCCTTCATGCTTAATTTCCAGCTTTCTCTGTACTACTACGTTAGCTATCACTTACATCTTTCCAAGGCATGTCGGTATCTTTTATTTCTCATCATCTTTTCTCTCTTTCTCTTTGTCCTTATGGATTCACACTGAAAAAATTATCTTACTCTCACTTTACTATGGTTGGAAGAAGAGGCAGAGATAAATGCATGGATTTAATCTGCCATGTTTAACCAGAAATTCCACACAAAGTGTAAAAAGCATAGAAACCAGGCAGTGTTCATTATATTTGCTTCCCACACAAACAGCCTAGCACCTACTGTCCTATCCCCTGCCAGCTTCGCACAGTTCTGTAGACTGTCTCCCTCACAGGCCTTTGAGTTTGGTGCTGCTGGCTCAGTCAGCCCCGAGAGCCCGTCTTCACCTTGTTTCCCAGGAAGAGGTTCACACTATGAGGATCCAGGCCTGACTGACAGGAGGGAGACCGAAAGTCCCGGATTGCCAATCCCCTACTACATCCATGAGGTTGTCTTTTGGGGCTCGAGAGAATACGGACCGGTTTGAACAATGCCATTAATTAAAGTGTTTCTAATTGATTGGGTAATCCGTAGGAAGATGAAGTTTAGGTGGGAAAGGAATAAAGGAAATGGGAATAGATGCAGAAATCTAGATAGAAAACTCTCTTCTTTCTTTTCTCAGGCTCCATCACCACATGAAGCATCTAATAAAATGTTATTTGCCAAATGAATGGCTCTCTTCCCTCCTCCCTTCTTGCTTTTCTTCCATCCCTAAACATCTGCCTCCTAACTGTGAGGCTGTGGAGTGCCCCTGGAGAACTGTAGAGACTGGAGAAGGACTCCACAAATGCTGATCAAAGAAAGAGAAAAATGCCAGGTAGGAAACTTCTACCTTGGACCTGCCGGACCACTCCCTCTCCCTCGTTTGGTCCTGTGCAGCTTGGAGGGTGCTCAGACACAGTGGCCCACCACACCCTGCTTTAAAAGTTAAGCACCTTGCCACGTGACCCTGCAATACCACTACTGGGTATATACCCAGAAGAAATGAAAACAGTGACACGAACAGACATCTGCACACAGATGTGCATAGCCACATTATTCACCATTGCCAAAAGTTGGAAACAACCCAGGTGTCCATCAACAGATGAATGGATAAACAAACTGTGGTCTATTCACACGATGGAATATTATGCAGCTGTAAGAAGAAATGAAGTCATAAAGCATATGGCAACATGGATGAACCTGGAGGACATTATGTTGAGCGAAGCAAGCCAGACACAAAAGGACAAATACTGTATGAATGCATTACTATGAACCAAATATATTGTGTAACATATTGTTTGATTCAAAAAAAATTATATGTATCCATTACATTTAACTGAGAAATGTATATATTTATTCATCCGTGTTTACTTTTTAGTTTTTAATTGTTTATATTTTCAATTATTAAATGTACAAAATAAAGTAAAAAAAAAAAAATTAAGCACTTGAGGAGCAGACGTAGTTCAGTGGTTGAGCACTTGCTTCCCATATATGAGGTCCAGGATTCAATCCCCGGTACCACCTAAAGAAAAAAATAAATAAAAAACAAAAAAGGTAAGCACTTGTAGCTCTGGGTTATCATTTGGTGTCAATGTGATCAATCTCAATTAAAATCCTAATACTGAAATCTCATGGCAATATTCAGTTATCAGTGGCCAACCATGAGGTACAGAATACATTTAGATTAATTTTTTGTTTAGGAGGTACTGGGGATTGAACCTAGAACCTCATATATGGGAAGCAGGTGCTGAAACACTGAGCTACATCCGCTCCCCTAGATTAGTTTTTTAATTATCATAATTAATGAAAACAGAAAAAATTTCTCATAGAGAACTTTAGATTCCTGAGAATATCTCTACAGACCCTAGTATGAGAAACACTGATGTATTTACCTTTGTTAAAGGAAAAGCATTGGGAAGCAGATATAGCTCAAGTGGTTGAGCTCCTGCTTTCCATACACAAGGTCCTGGGTTTGATCCCTGGTATCTCCTAAAAACAAACAAATGAAAAAAACCAACTCTCATTGGTCATTGAGGGGTGGATGTAGCTCAGTGGTTGAGCATCTGCTTCCCATGTTTGAAGTCGTGGGTTCAATCTCCAGGACCTCCTAAAAAAAAAAAAAAAGATGCTGGGGCTCTGCCCTGATCAAGATGGTGGAGTGAGAAGCTTCAGGGCTCCATCCCTCAACAGAAGGTTTGAACAACCATTAAGAACTGGCAGAAACATGTTTCTCAAAGGCCCAGAAAATAGTTAAAAGTTTGCAGAAACAGGGCAAGCACCAAAACAAGAAAAAGACCACTTACAAGAGGTAGAACCTCTTGATGCCCTGACTGGCTCCTTCCCCACCCCTTCTCAGCTCAGCTTAGAGCTGGCCCGTGCTCCCAGTGTGGATCCCTGGTCACAGTTCCAGAGAGCAGAGTAGCCCTTGCACTGATATTGGGAATATATATTTCTGGCATAATCTAACTGGTGGCAGCAAACTAGGATATTTGTCACAGGCTTGCTATCCCAGAACTTGCCCTAAGTGTAGATGGTGGTTCATTGAGCTGAGCTTTTCTATGGAAAGCTGTGGGAGAGCAGTCAAGTTGTAGCTGCCTGGGTTAAGGGATTGCTGGCTGGAGGACATACACTTCAGTGTCTAGGACCAGGAGGAAACTGTCTTCTAGGAAAGAGGGGACATTTGTATTCCTGTAAACAAGGGATTTCCTAGGGCCTTTCCCACATGCCCAAGATAAGATTATTGTATGGATAAGCCCCAAAGGACTGCACTCTCAGGGTCAATCTGCAAAGACCAGGAAAGGAGTTTTCTTTTCTTTTTTTTTTTTTTTTTACCTTTTTTTCCTTTTGTGTTAGCACCTGGTATTCAAGGAAATCTTTTTTTAAGTAGTACTAGCTGGATACAAGCTTAAGGAACAGATACTGAAGAGTCTAAATAACAGCAATAACACATTAAAATATCAAAATATCCAGGTTTCAACAAAAGATTACAAAACATATAAAGAAATAGGAAGTGATAGATGGCCCAGGCAAAGGAGAAGATTAAAGCATTAGAAACCATCAGGGAGGAGGATCAGATCTTGGATATACCAAAGACGTAAAAAATGGTCCCAGAGAGCAGATGCGGCTCAAGCAGTTGAGCACCCGCCTCCCACATGGGAGGTCCTGGGTTCAGTTTCTGGTGCCTCCTGAAGAAAAACAAACAGACAACGAGAAGAAAATGAGCAAAAACAACAAGCAGATGAGCAAAAACAATGAGCACAAACAATGAGCAAAAACAGCAAGCAAACAGTTGAGGGAGCCATCTCGGGGGGGTGGGGGGATGCCCTAACTATGCTCAAAAAGCTAAAATATGGACCGAGAACTAAAGAAACTCAGGAAAACAATAGAGGAACATAAAGAGAATATCAATATAGAGATGGAAATTATGAAAAGGAACAAAACAGAGCTGAAGACCATAGTAACAGAAATGAAAGATTCCCTAGAGGGGCTCAATAGCAGTTTGGAGCTGGCAGAAGAGGGAATCAGTAAACTTGAAGATAAGACAATTGAAATCTCCAATCTGAGGAGCAGAAAGAAGAAAGAATGAAGAAAAGTGAACATAGGCTGAGGAACCTGTGTCACCATCAAGCAAACCAATATATGCATTAAGCAAGTTCCAGAAGGAAAAGAGAAGAAAGGGCAGAGAGAATAATAAAAGAAATAATGGCTGAAAGTTTCCCAAATTTAATGAAAGACATGAATATACACATTCAAGATGCTCAACAAACTCCAGAGCCCAAATGCAAATAGACCAACACTGCAACACAATATAATCAAACTGTCAAATGTCAAAGATAAAGAGAAAATTCTGAAAGCCACAAGAGAGAAGCAATGTGTCATGTACAAAGGAGCCACAATAAGATTAAATGCCAATTTCCCATTGGAATCCATTGAGGAAATAAGGCAGTGGGATGACATATTTAAAGTGCTGAAAGCAAAAAATTGCCAACCAAGGATTCTATATTTGGCAAAATTGTTTTTGAAATGAGGGAGAGATTAAGATATTGCCAGGTAAACAAAAGCTAAGGGAGTTTGACACCACTAGACCTTGCTTCCAAGAGATGCTAGAGATAGTTCTGCCTGCAGGTTGACAAGACAGTAGATCAAAGCCACAAAAAGAAATAAAGCTCTCCAGTGAGGGCAATGACATGGGTAAATATAAATGCCAGTACTATTGTATTTCTGGTTTGTAACTCTACTTTTTACTGCCTACTGGATCTAAAAGGCAAATGCAAAATGATAAATCAGTGGTTTTGCACTCATAAGGTATAAACATGTAATTTGTGACAAGAACTACATAAAGGTGGGGGGGATGGAGGGGTGTAGGGACATAGTTTGTGTATGCTATTGAAGTTAATTTGGTATCAAAGCAAATGAGATTTTTATAGATTTAGGATGTTAAATTTAAGCCCCATTGTAACTACAAAGAAAAAAAATCAGAGGATCTGTCAGCTCATAGAGACAGAAATTAGAGTACAGGTTGCCAGGGGTGGGGAGCCGGGAGCTGGAAAGTTAATGAATAATGGATGAATGGTTACTTTTAGGGGAGATGGGAAAGGTTCAGTAATGGAAGGTGGTGATGATACCGCAATACTGTGAATGTGATTAATTCCATTGAATAGTATGCTTGGAAGTAGATGAGATCAGAAAATTTATATTGTATATATGTTCCCACAATTTTAAAAAAAAGCAACTAGAGACAATGACATTTAAATGCAATACATGATCCTGGATGGGATCAAACAAGCGAGGTGAAAAGGCTCAATACGACATTATTGGGAAAAAAAAAAACATTAAAAAAAATAAACAAAAATGACCATTATTAGAACATATGAAAAATTGGAATGTAGATTGCAAGCTCTATATCAATGTTAAAGTTTTTGAACTGGATAACTGCACTAAAGGTGGTGGAATAAGTGACTATCCTTGGTTGTAGGAAATGTGCATAGCTGTGTTAGCGGAATGCCCTGGGTCCTGGGCTTCTAGGTTCTTAGCCATGTTGCATAAAGAAATTTAAGGACACAGCATAGGGTAGGCAAGGGAGTAAAGAGTTTATTCAGAAGAAAGCATACAACCCCAGACATATGGACGTGCTACGGGGTGAGATGCGCAGGTGGGGCCCCAGGTTAGTCCTTTTTAAGACCTTTCCTCCTCCCCTTTCCTAGTGTTGGGGAGGGGCCCAAGCTCTTTGCTGCTCTGATTGGTTGCCTTATGACCCCCGCCTGATAGCTCTCAGGGGCCCCATGAGGGGGCTTTTTTTTTTTGGAGTTATCCGGGATCAATGGGGAGGCCTGTTTGGAGTTATCCAGGGATTCTTGTTGACCCCGGCAAAGAGTTCCAGATGGGACCTCGTGGCCAGGGTCTCTGTGGGGTCTTTCTGGCTTTGTTCTTAGTAGTGGCCTTCCCTAGGGGGTTTCTGGGTGGGGTCTCACAGCCATGGTCTCTGCTGGGTCCCAGCTATGACTCGTCTTCCCTTTTTCCCATACTAACCTGCCTCAGCAGTACTAAGTGTTCAAGGAGAATGATGTATACAACTCTCACGCAGAAGCAGAAAATGTTCAGAAAATGGATTGATAAACAGACAGATGGAAGAGGATTGATGGATTGAGAGAAAATGATATGGCAAGTGTGGCAAAATGCTAAAATTGGTAGATGTGGCTATCTGGGGGTTAGGGGCATGTTGGAATTCTCTGCATGGGGCTTGTGTTATTTTGTTGTTGTTGTTGTTCTGTAAGTTTCAAATCATTTCAAAATAAAAAGTTAAAAAAACTTAATCCAGAATTAATTATTGAAAAAAAAAAAAAAGAAAGACATGAACTTCCAAGTTGATTGGCGATGATAAATAATCCCTAAACCCACTGGTTTTGGGTGCATCTTGATGTCTTTGAAATAGGTTTACCTTCCAGTTATGTTTAAGTTACATTCTTATAATACATGTTGTCACCAGGGGAGAATGTGTTGGGGGCAGGGAGCAGATAGCTCAGGGCTGCGAATTGTCTCTGGATAATCTGTGTGTAATAAACAGAATTCCAACCTGAGATACCTGTCTTTCGAACTTCAGCAGAATTCTATTTTAACTTCTTATTGAAGAATGGGAGATGATCGATTTTTCCAATCTGGTTGTCTGGTAAATCAAACACTTCAGTTTTTTTCTGTTTATTGTTGCCCTGACCATTAGCCTCAATAGATTAAACAGCTCATTACTAGTTTGACCTATACCCATTCTAACATAGGGGGCGGAGTTAATGAGCTTGTTATGACTACTAGCCAGATCCTAGTCAGAGACTCATAGAATCTCGGAGTAGAACAGAAAAGAGACAACATTTCTTAACTGGATTATTGCAGCTGCCTCCTAATTTGCTTTCACATCTTCACTCTTCACTGCTCCAATCCATTTTCCACACCACCTCCTAGTTGCCTTGTGTCTTAAGAAGTAAAGCCTGAGTGGGCGGATGGGGATTGTTGTATAAGTGATTTATTGAGAGAGTGTTCTCCCGAGAAGGGGAGTGAGGAGAGCAGGATATGGCAGGAAGTGGGGGGTAGGGGCTTGGGAGGGAGGATGTGGTCTCAGCTGGAGCCCAGCTTCAGCTTGATCTTATGGGCTCTTGAGTAGAAATGGTCACACACAGTTAGTCCCACCTTGAGGCAATGGGATTGACCTTTCGTACCTCATGTCAACAAGTCATGGACTGTGGACTGCCCGGGTAGTGGGGGAGAGCTAAGGGCAATTCTTCAAAGATGGGGGCAGCTGTGAGCCTTAGCAGCCAACACTCACAGCAGCTGGGCATGGATAGCCCATTTTAGTAAAGGGAATGAGCCGGGTACTAGCTGTATTCATTACCTTAGGTAAACCTCAAATCCAAATTTAATGCTGACAGCTGGTAAATTGACTTACTAGGATTCCACAGCCAGAGCTTTTCAGATATAGTTCTGCATCCCTTAAAAGTTAGCCTAGCTTGTATGGTATTTGGTGATTTGTCCAAGGCCATATAGTTTATAATTCAAGTACTTTATCTGAGATTAAATTTTTGGGGTGGAGGAAAAAACAAACAAACAAACAAACATTTACCTTAATTCAGGCAGGGCTTGGTGGCAAAGTGTTCTGGAAGTGGAGAGTGGGCAAAAGTAGAAGGAAATGAAGTCAAGACTGGCCCTACCGGAACTGACTAGTTAGAGCACAGACTCTGGAGAGGAAAGCCTGCCAATATCCAAAGACTCTCTAATCCAGTGAATTGGACACAACAGTGGGGTTTCTAGAAAATGGCATTCTTAAGGTCAGGTGGGTAATATAGTATTCTAGAGCAGGACACAAAGGGCCCAGGGATCACCCCAAGAATTCAGAACTCTGAACCTATGTCAGCACCATCTTTTTTGACCCTGTCTGCTGAGAGCGATGGGTCCTCTGACATTTCTTGTCTTAGATAGGCTTGGCTCAGGGGCTGTGTGGGGCTGAGCCCCAAAGACTTTGTTGAACAGGGCTGGATAAGGCAGAGGATAACAGCAACTAAACTTTGATTTAAATCTTTAATAAAAAGAAAAGATTGCATTTCCAATTTGAGAAGCTCAAATGAAGAACTGGGTCCCAAGAGGCACTCTATTATTTTGTTACAAACTAGTTGTTGCTTCATTTTGGTGAGAATTAAGCTTTTCCCCGAAGTAGCTGGATGGTTTGATGATCTTCATAGCAATTATAAATGCTGCCTGGGAGTTTGTGCCCGATGAAAGGAGCCGTCCCTGTGGTCTCCATCCCCACGTGCTCTATTGACTGGCAAACTTGGCACAGAGAAATCCAAGCACAGTGATTGCTCAGCCAACTAGATCAAATCTTATTTCTAAAAGCTGTTTTCTCTCCGAGCTAATGTATTTGTTCCCGACTCATTCTGATCAGTGGGGCATCAAGTTGTAAGGAACAGATTGGAAATTATTTTATTGATTCTTTCCTTTTTATTTACAAAAGGTGAGAGAGAATTTCTCTTTCTTGAGTGTTCAGCTACGAGTAAAGTTCAAGGCATTAGGAGGTTTGGATGGAGTCAGTCTGGAAGAATCACAGCCTGGCTTTGCTGCCCTGGCCCACAAACACTCAGGAAATTGCCCTTGTGGAGCAGCAGAGCTGCCTCACGCTACTGTCTAGTGAGCAAAGCTAACTTTTCTTCATGGTCCCAGCTGTTGTGGCCACTGGCAGGTCAGCGGCTGAAATGGAGAAGATTTAAGCGGCCTGTGTAATGGGCATCCAGCAGAGGTCGTGGAGACTCATACCTGCAAGATCCAGAATGTGAAGAAATGATTTCTGCTGAATGCAGGAGAAAGAGCTTCCCTCACTATCACAAGAGAAAGGTGTTGGACAAGAAACAGAAAAACCTTTCTCCCCTCCTCAGTTTTTTCTTCCTCAAGGGCTTTCCCCACTTCCACTTCCAAATTGTTTAAAAAAATTAACAGTGACTATAATGTTTAGGATAAGGTCTTCCCATGGCCTGTTTTTTTATTACCCTAAATGATGTCTAAAGTTATACAAAGTGAAAAATTTTATATACTCTATTAACAAACATTGATTACTCACCATGGCACCGTGCTAAGTAGCTTGCCATGTATTATCTCATTTAATCCTTGAAAGAAATCTACGAATTAGATTATCATTCCTACCTCCAATTTATACAGCGAGGAAGTATTGGAGCTGGAATTCAAACAGAGGCATATTGCCTAGGACTTCAGAGTCCCTGATCTTAACCCTGAAGATCAATGCAAGAGTACAGATGAACCTGATCCGTGAGCCTGGTGTAGGGCCTAGCTTCACGGTACAGTGGCATACCCCAGCCAAGCCCTCTTCGTGGCACCACCATGGCGATCAGACTAGGCTGTCAGATCCAGGTGCAGCAAGTTCACTTTTTAAATTTTATTTTTTTAACAAATCAATTTTATTGATACAAATTAATAAAGCCTACAGTTCATTCAAAGTGTACAATCAATGGTATTTGGTATAATCACATAGTTGTGCATTCATCACTTCAATCATTATTAGAGCATTTTTATTATTTCAATAATAATAATAAACAATAAACAGACAAAAAAATTCTTCACTGCTCACAAGTTCACTTCTGACTACGCCACCCGATCATCACACTCCCCATTTACTGAGAACAGGTGGTAGAAGACCACTCTTAAATGTAAGAGAAAGATCCACCTTCACCTACTAGGAGAACTTCATCATCATAATAGAAGAAGAAAATTCATTACCTTGTTGGACTTGTGGATGACATCTTGCCTTAGGTTGACCAACTATGAGAATAGATTTTAGTCATAGCTTCCAAGAGCTCAAAGTTCTGGGAGTAGATGCTGCACTGGGAATAGCGTTGAAAGAAGTGCCCTGCTTTCCATCCCTGAGGTGTTTACTTCATGAACACCACAAGGGCAGCTTTGTAATGATATAAAATTGTGAAGATGTTACAGATGTACTCTAAGTTGAACGGGTATCCTATTATCTTGTCGGTGTTTGATGTAGCTTGTTAAGTTCATAAGCCCCGTTCATACCTCATATCCAGGTAGGGACATAAACATCATAAAGCAGTAGTTCTCAACACTGGTTGTACATTAGAATCGCTTGTAAAGATAGCAATGCCTGGGTCCTACCCCAGATCAATGAAATCAGCATCTCTGCCTGAATGGTACGCATGATTGTTTTGTAAACTCACAACTTCTCAAAAAAAAAAAAAAAAATCAGCATCTCTTGGTGTGAGGTCCAAGCATCATTGTGCTAAAAAGCTCTCCAGGTGATTCTAAAGTCAGTCAGGGTTGAGAACCAATGGACTAAAGCTAAGTCAGCTGTGAAACTGTGCTAATAAACTGTGTCCCAAGTAAATTATGATACATGTGAGGGCTTGATCATCAGTGTGCAATTCAGTTGACCATCTGGGAAGAGGTCTTGGTGGCAGCAGTGGGACTGCCCACAGTGATAGCTTTGTGGAAGCAAGGTAAGGGAACTGCCAATAATGAAGGATAAAACGATTGTCTGGCAGACAGTGCTGCAGGCTGAGCCTGTGCAGGGGATGGTGTCAGGAGGTGTGATGGTCAGGCTAATGTGTCAACTCAGCCAGGTAATTGTGTCTAGGTGTTTGGTCCAGCAAGCACTGGGCTAATTGTAATACAAGAGCATTTATGGACTTCGATCACCAGTGAGTTTACTGCGTGGGTGGCTGATTACATCTGTATCACTCGGGGAGATTGCATCAGCAGTGGGTGATACTTTTACCCAGCATTTGAATGTCTTAAAAGGGGAAGTGATTTCAACATTCAGAGAGAATTCCCCAGCTCGTCGTTGGACAGGCAGCTTCTCCCAAAAACTCATCAACGACCTTTCATCGGACTTTCATCGGAGCCACTGGCTTGCAGCCTGCCTGTGGAACCTGGACTTGTGCATCCCCACGGTCGCATGAGAGACTCTTATAAAATCTCATATTATTGACAGATATCTCCTGTTGATTCTGTTTCCCGAGAGAACCCTGACTAATACAGGAGGCTACACTCCTAGTTTGTTGGTAGCATAGGTAGTGATATTGTGTGAAGGTTTGGGGGCATAGGGTGCAGGCACCTAAGGGTGTCAAGCCTAAAGGAGCAAGCTCGTAGGCCTTGGAGATCTAAAGGGCAATGACAGCAGCCGCAGGCCACAGGCAATAGACACAGGATGGAGCTAGGAAAGAGCAAGGAACACAGGCCTCATGGGGCTTCCAGGCAGGTCAGAAAGGCATAAAGATTTCTGTCTTCCTGGAATCCCGGTTGGATGCTGCCTTCTGATGTTTGTGACCTGAACTGCTTTGACAAAAACATCTTTTAGGAACACTTAAAACTGTGTGTATGCAAATTTATGCAAACAATAGCAACTTGAGGACATTGTACAGGATGTGGTATTCAAAATGTTTGTTTTCATTCTCTTCATAACTTATTTATATGCAACTCCCCCACCCCCAAGAATAACGATGCATTGTAATTAGCCCAGAATTTGTCTGGGAGGATGCAGACCTTTGGAGGCTCTTAGAGGAAAGCAGTAGGGGAAGGAAAGCCTTTATTTCTGAACGGAGACCCATACCTTGCTAAATCCAGTCTTGCTCATGAAGTTGCAGACAAAGGATGTGGAACAGTGTAGAGACATGGTTGGTTCTGCTTGTTCTACCTATGTGTGGAGACTGGTTGTGAAAGCACTTGGTGAGTTTCCAGGTCTGAGAGGCAGAGAGAGAGAGAGAGAGAGAGCGAGCGAGCGAGCGAGCGGCAGGCTCTACTGACATTTTATGATATGGCCCATCTCCCATCAACATAGCTCAAATGGATGTAACAGGCACCAGTTCCTCCCCTCAAAAAGCTACAATCAAGTGTGGTTGATAGATAATGTACACACCCATCTGTAGAACAATGCAAGTTTACATAGAGAGGTAATACTTGTCGCTGTGTTGTTATGGGAATCAGCTAATATAAAGTATAATGCGCCATAACAGTTATGGTGTGAGTCTTATAAAAATTCAGGGTATTAAGCCATATTTCAGCTGTATTGCCATCTTTTTCTTGTCAGAATCTGATGTTTAATGCAAAGATAACCTACATTTTAGAAATAAGGTGAAACCTGCAGGAACACTCAGAAAGGTCTCTGGTGTTATGCCAGGAGGATCTTGTTACAATATTTATACCTGCTCCGGCTTAAACTAGCTCCTTAACTTTAGTCTTCTTCCCTACCTCCCTCCCCGAGCAAAATGATGAGACCAGCTCCTGACATATGGGAGAATTTCTGCACCGCGAATTATTTTGGAGGACAAAAACAAAACATGATTTGCAAATGCTGTCAAGGAAATGTTTCTTTCCAAAGGCTATGAGCATAACCAAGCATATATTGTTTTGTGAGAATTGTCTTGTGTCTGTGCATGAGTGGGAGAGAGAGAACCACGGTGTCGAGCATACCAGCTACTCTCCCCATAAGTTCTGCTACTAGGGTCTTGTGACACTAATATTAGGACCTTGAGATCCGAAAGAAACGAAAATATTCCAGGGAACTAAATTCTAGTAAATCATTCTGTAGTCAGAAGGTAGACAGAGTCCAGAAGACATCATCCTGCAAAATATTGTTTTTTATTTTAGGGACAATCGTCAGTTGTCTGTTATTTGTAAAACTCTACAAGGGACAATGGAGGACAGCACCCTTTATTCCAGGGTTGTTCAGTTTCAAGGAAGAGGAGCTCATTCAAACAAGCTCAAGTCCTAGGGGAGCTTCTGATAATGGAACTTGGCTTCTTACTGGGCAAAGATGAACCTAATGCTATAAGCCCACTTTCCGTTCTGCCTCCACAGCTGCTTTCCTGTGCATCTGCTCCTGTATCTATTTGTCCATAGCTCACGATGGCCGCCACCAAGTGGAGGCTCTGAATGGAAACCACCCCTAGTTTGCCTCCTCTTGACCAGCTGTTTTGGTCTCATTCAGGAGGGAAACTGCAGCATCGGGGATCAGCTGTCTACTCCTGACCTGTGGGTGGGGCAGTGCCTCTAAGAAGGTGAGGTGATGGGCAGTATTTTATAGAGCTCACTATTACAAGCGCCAAGTGAGCTGCTTGCTGCCTTCCCTCCCATTGTCTACGAACCCTATTATCCAGAGACCATTTATGTCATATCCTTTACCCCTCAATCTTTAATTCAGCTCTTTCACCCTTCAGCTGTTTCTCATTCATGCTTTCATCTCCCCTCTTTAGATTAGAATATTCATGGAATGGCCTTCAAAGAAATATAATTCCTCACTCCACATGGTCCCTGGCACCTTCCGTTTCATCTGTCCCGAAAGCACCCCAACCTTGGTGCGTCCTGGCTTTGTGGGCAAGGACCAAACGGCCATGGTTGCTGGAAGGATGGTGGCCAGAAGGGATGATGCTGGTGATATTTGTTTCAAGCGCCAGCTGCTTGGCCAATGTAAATGCCAGGTGATGTCTATGAACATGCTGCCTGGGCCCCAGGGCCACATTCAGCTCTCCATCTCTTCCTGTGATTCACCCTCACTGAGGGCTGTTGAATCATTAAAATCAGGAAAAGGTACTAATACTTGGCACTGAAATGTAATAGCTTCACTAGCCTAGGGACTTCATTAACTGAAGGGAGAATCAATGACAGGCTCTTTATGACCCAGGACTTCCTACGTAGAGCTCCCTAGACCTTGCCATTCAAGATCAGGTCCTGCTGCCATCTTGGAATGGGCATTTGAGAGATAAAAATGTATAAAAATGTATTTTTGTTGTTATACATCCCTAGATATTCCTCCTCATCACAACCCAGACCCATAACCCATGGTGATTGTCATCTGGCCTTTAGAAGATAGGGGAACGATTGATCACAGATATTTGGGAAAGCCTGACCTTGGCAAGCTAATAGCTATGATATTGTTAGAATCCTCACTCTGTCTTTGGGGAAGTATGTGTTTAGTAGAATTATCATGTTAGGTTTACTTGCTTAATTGCATCTCTAGGCAAACCAGTTTATGGCCTAAAAAGTGCTTCTTTTCCTTCTATGAATCTGTTACACATTCACCTTTAACTTTTCTCAATTCCAATCAATCCCTCAAATCATTTCCTGCTAAGAACTCTGCTTGATTACTGTAGATTAAACATTTTGGGTTTGGCTTTAAAGATCTGGTTTTTAAGCCTTGCTTGGCTGGTAATTCACAGCGTGAACTTGTGCAAATAACCCTCAAAAGGATGAAGAAAACTAGTCCTGGCTATCTCAGCATCAAAAGAGAAACTTTATCAAAAGTTGCTTTACTTTTCTGAACTTATGCTCTAATTTTTTTGGGGGTGAGGTGGCATAGTTGTGGTGGTACAAGCATGGGCTTCAGAGCAGACAGGCCTGGGTTCAAGTACCAGCACAATAATTGATTAGCTATGTGGCCTTGGGCCAGTTTGTATTTGAGTCTCATCTTCGTTTGCATCTGTGAAGTGGGAGAATACCACGTTACTGCATGATGTTGGGGTTCAATGAAGTGATTTTGATAAAGCATCTAGCAAATTAGGCATTGCATTGCAATCTCCCTTCCACACCCCAGCATGACCCATTTCCCTTTACTCAACTCTATTTTTTTCATAGCATTCATCAATTTTTAGAATTCTATATAATTTAAGTATTGATTTTGTTTGGTATCTATCTCTCCCCACATAAGCTCCACAAGGGCAGCGTTTTTGTTCATTTTGTTTACTCCTATATCCCCACTGTCTGAAACAGAATCTGGCACATTGTAGGCATTCCACAAATACTTGGAGAATGAATGTGACTCTTGTAGACCAGAAATCAATAGACTTTTCCTGTAAAGTGCCAGATAGTAAGTACTTTAGGCTTTGCAGGCAGAATGCATAGGGTCTTGGTTGCAATTACTCAAGCCTGCTGCTGTGGCATGAAAGCAGCCCCATTGGACAACACATAAACAAATGAGTGTGGCTGTGTTCCAATAAAACTTTATTTTTGAAATCAGGCCTTTAGCTAGATTTGGCTCACAGGCTGTAGTTTGTCCACCCCCTATGGAGACCCACTCACTGATTATGTCTCGGGACATAATGGAAGGAACAGCCCCCATTTGGCCCCTCTGATGATGAAGAAACAGGAAAACTCATCCTGGATATGCTCTCTTTGCCCCTCCAGATGCATCCTCCTCCCTTCTTCACCCCGTCCCTGTCCCAGGAGGCTGACCTCTAAATGAGCTTCATCTGAGTGCCTCTGCCCTTTGCCTTCTGGTTGATTTCAGTCCCTGAGAGGCACTGCCAGGAATTCAGGGCACAAAAGGAGAGAGAGGTTGGGGTGTATGTTTCCCAGCTCCCTCCCCACCGGCTGTGGTTTGGGGAGGCTGAGTTCCTTTCCTGTAGCCCAGCTTTCTGCATGTTCCATTCCTACTGTGTCTAGGCCTGGATGCTTTTTCATTTTTGGTTAGTTCTTGGGGTGTAAGGCCTAACATTAAGATCTAATATTATGTGCTGCCTTGGCATCTGGTGAAATTGGGGGGCCTTGATTGGCCTAACTGTAATTACCTCTCTCTACTCTGTTCCTGTGGATGATGTCCCCTAGCCCCCCAAACCTCCTTATCAAACAGACCAGGTGCTTACTCCTTAGTAGTGGGTTTCAGTTTCCTACCAGTCCACAGAATTATTCGTTCAAGTCAATTACATTTTCCCAAGGGAACCCAGGGGGCACCACAAGCTCTTGATACTACAAAACTCTCACAGCCCCTGGTTATCCCTAGTGCAACCCTATGTGCCCTGCGTAGCGTGGGGTGTCCTTATCCTCCAGACTGTGAGTATATGTGATTAACAAACTGCTGTCGATCTCCGATCTCCTCTGCCTAGTGTTGGGTGCTGGGTGCTTGGCCATCACATAACCCCAGGGCAGGAATCCCAGTGGCAAATTCTTTTAATTCTTTCCACACTTCTGTAAATCGTCCCTTCATTAAACTTACTTTACTCACCTGCTTTAAAGGGGGCATCTGTTTACTGCCAGGTCCCTGTCCAATGCATGTCCAAAGGAGGAAGAATAGAAAGCAAACTGTGTGGCTTCCTGCCACCACTACCGTCAACCCCAAATCCCCAGCAGCTGCTTTTCTGGCTCTTCTCGGTTGAGACTTTGCTTTCCCTTCTTTTCCTGGCAGGAAAGGCAGATAAAAGAGGAAACGACTTGCCTGAACTGGTATGATGACAAAGAAGTGGAATTCTATTGTCTCGCAAAGGCATCAGAAGAGAGACTTTTTCACTCAGTAGTCCTGTATCTTTGGACAAGTTATTTAACTTCTTTGAGCCACAGATTCCTCATCTTTTAAGTGGGTGTAAAAAATCACTGTCACATACAAATTTGTAAATTTAATGTGATTTACAACTTAATAAAGAGGAAAAGAAGCCCACAAAACCAACTCATAGAACATGAAATACTGTAACAAAATGTTAAAGATGGTGATCTATGGATACCTTTTTCCTTTCTTCTAATTTCCAAATTTCTTGAAAAAAAATGTTTATTATCTCTGTTATGAGTAAGAAAGGAAAAATGTAGACTTTGCCAACTTTATAAAGTGGATCAGGAAATAAAACAAAATATTATATTTGAATGTACTTTGAAAACTCTTTTCTTCACTTCTTTGGATTGATTAAATATTTTTTACTATTCAATTTTTTTGAGCAAGCTCTGGGGAAATGAGAGAGAGAGAGAACAGTTTTCTAAGTGTTTGCTGACACTTCTTAATCTAATCTCCATGCATTTTAGTAATTATTTTCCATTTTTCTATCTCTTTTTCTTTTGGTATTGTATCCTCTGTCAGTTCCTAAGTTCTATCTTTAATTCATGAATTCACTTTGGATGTTTAAAATGGCGTTTATTCTGTCTATTTAGTTTTTAATTCCAAAGACTCTATATCTCTGGAATTTCTAATTGGCTCTTTTTACAGCCGTCTGCATTTGATTTCTATCTTCATGTTTTCGTTTTCCAACTCCTGGTTGAAATTTCCATTTACAAGCTTGAGTGAGTGAGGGATTTTTGTTTGTGTGCTTGTTTTCCACCTCCACCTCTACCTTCTGGTGGTTTTCAGGGCTCTGATCTGGGGAGTGTCCTAGATCCTGGCCCTGAGCCAGCAGGAGGCTTGCTTAGATTCCAGCTGCTTGGTTCTCTCTGCACCTTTTTGCCAATCCAGGCAACAGTCTGAATCTTCCGTAACTTGGGGAAAATGTTGCAGATTTTTTTTTTTTTTTTTTGAAGTCTCTTTTTGTTTATAGGGATACTCGGGTTTCACAAAGCTGGTCTAGCTCTGATTTCCCATCTTGAGGTGTGGTGAGTCCCCACAGCCTCTGCTCATTTCTCCTACAATAGCAGGAGATCTATGGCTTTAGCCCTTATATGCTTCTGGGCATTTCCCTTCCATTTCTTGTTCTCAAAACGCTTACATTGCTTCTGAGCAGCCCAAGACTTTAAACTCGGATGTCCAGCATTGCTGTGTTTTGGGAGTAGGTCTCAGGATTTCTGGATGCAGCCACCACACCATCTTGGACAGGATTTTTGGATCACACTTTAAGAAACAAAGCATCAGACTGATACCCTCTAGCACATCTCCACTCATAAGGTAACAAGCTGCCATTTACTTTTTCTTTTTTGACCTTTTCAGGGGCAAGCAACGACCTCTGTAATGGGTCATCATTTTTAAGGCTCAATTGTCAATTGAGAGAAGGGGAAGCCACATCACTTTAGTCAAGTTCCCTTGGGTTTAAAATACCAAACACCAAAGGTGGGTTAGGCATTCTTTGTGGTTTCCCACCTCCAGTTCATTCCCTCTGACGCACTGCACGTGACGGTCTATACCCCTGAGTGGTCTGACATTTGTCCCCCTGTAACCCCTTCTTTCATTACCTTTTATTCTCATGTGTTTCTCCTATTCTTCCATTTTATTTGTCCCTCTTCTGTGGAAGGTCTATATATTCTTAGCATAAATTATTCCTTCTTTTGGTTGGCCAAAGCCCTACAGGTAAACTTGGACAAGAATTTCTAAAGGAAGGGAATCCCTGATATTCTTTCATGATCAGAGGAACTAAGGGAAAGCATGGCCTGCCTTAATCATGCAAGTGGGTTTGGCCTCTGGGGTAGCCAGAGACCAGGGAAAGCAAACTTTGGATATAGTTGTTATATTGCTATCAGGCTCCTACCTTCCACTATTGTTGAAATATTTTGTTATAATGATGGCTTGTATTTGAAAAACCCAAAAGAAGCTAGGGGTCATCTTGAGCAGAGAAGAGTGTACAATCCTTCTCTGGGCATTCCAATCTAAAATAAAATTAAGAAAAGGACAATGAGAAATCCATGGTCATACAATCACCTCTTTACTATCTTCATTGTTAGGAACTGTTACAGAAAAGCTCTTAGAAGAGAGCTGCCATATAAAATACAGAACACATAGTTAAATGTGAAGTTCACCTAAATCACAATTTTTTTGGTATACGTATATCCCAAATATTGTATGAGACATATCGAAACATTATTCATTGTTTATCTGAAATTCAAATTTAACTGGGCATCCTGTATTTTCATTTGCTAAAACCCTTCTCCTGGCAACCCTAGGAAGTATATAAAGGAGAACAACTTAGTATTGAGAAAATCCTGGGCAAGAGATGAAAATGAGTAAAAAATGTAGAAAGGAATGCATGGGGGACAGCCTGGTTGCCCAGTAGCAGGGCTATAAGATGTCAGCTATGTCACACTTCTGTAGGACCAGGGAAATAGACATGGTTCCACCACCCTCCCTTGGGCACTCTTCAGTCCCACCTCAGCATTCATTAAACACGTTCTTTCACAAATATGCTAATCTACAGTCTGTGCTAAATGCTATAAAGGACATGTCCTGGCGCTGTGAGAATGTACGAGGAGCACGCATTTAGACTGGGAGGACAGGGAAGGCTTTTTTTTTTTTTTTTACCGGGAGGGACCGGGGATCGAACCCCGGTCTCTCCATATGGTAGACGGACGCCGAACCTCCTGAGCCACATCCGTTTCCCAGGGAAGGCTTTTTTGAAGCAATTTCAGCAGAGGCCCTGAAAGATGAGTAAACACTAACCAGGAGAAAATTGGGGGACAGGGCACTCTGGGGAGAGGTCCTGCAGTGGGAATGATTGTGACAAATTCAAGGAATGAAAGGTGATCAGGATGGTGTCCCTTAGTGGGACAGTCTGGAACATTGTCAGTCAAACCTCTACATGAATTTTCTTTAGTCCGTGGTTCTTTGTCTATCCTTCAACATTAACCTCAACATAATCAACTCAGCAATTATTTATTAACTATTTATGGGCACTGAAGTATTGGGTAGAATGAGGGCCCCACAACTTAAATTTTTTTTTTTTTTAATGAGAGCAGGTATAGGTTTATAGAAAAATCATGCAGGACATACAGAGTTCCCATATACTCCCCATCCACACACACGGTTTTCCCTACTATTAACATTTTGCACTTGTGGTACCTTTGCTACAACTGATAAAACATTAGTGTCATTTTATATCATTAGCTCTAGTCTATAGTTTACATTAGGGTTCACTCTTTGTGTTGTCCAATTCTACTCTGGTAGTATATATGCAACCTAAAATTAATCATTTAATCTACTTCCAAGTGTGCAATTCAGTGGTGTTAAATACATTTACAAAGTTGTGCCTCCATCATCCCTATCCATTACCAAACCTTTCCATCACCCCAAAAAGAAAGTCTGTACTACTTTAAGCCTTTTGCATGCTGCACTGTATTGTACTGCATTTGCTTCATGCTTATGGGTCTAGTCCCCATACCCTGGAAGGCAGGGGTTTGCCTTGCTGACTTCATATCCCTCTCTGGGAGATGCCCAGGTCTTGTGGAGCTAAAGGTGACTTTCGCCCAAGTAGAGAGCTTTTCCATCGTGCAGTCAGGTGGGTTTGACAGTCTGGATGGCATGACTCTCCCAGTGGCTAATGAACAGCTCAGGAACGCTAATGAAGGGCTTCCTTTGGTTGTCTCTTGTGAGCCAGCAAATGAGCTCTGCAACTTGGAGAGCCAGAAGGTAATTAGTGACCCAGTATAGACAGACCCTGATGGAAGTAAAGGAATTTGGGTTTGTCAGAGCAGAGCACTAAGAAGCTTTGAAGGTGAGGCCAGGATTTGGGCCGTGAGGTGGAAAGCGAGGAAGAGTCAGAGCAGGCGTTTATAAGTGAATGTCAGTGCCAGGGCTCTGTAAAGACAAGCAGGAGAGGCTAGAAAACATGGCTTGCACGGGAAGAGTAGCAGGCCCAACATCTGGGTATTGCTGACATCGGAGGAGCTGTTGATTCACATCTCTCCCTTGCAGCAGAATGAAAGAGAATTGCAGGAGATGTGTGCAGCGTGAATAGCTAAAGCAGATCACCTGCCAGCCCACAATGATGGATGAGGGACTTTAGACGTCTCGCGTTCCTTGTTCATTTTTCTTTGAGACAGGATGGAAAATCTAAAACTCCATCTGCTTACACGTTTACTACAATAACCCAAAGGATAAATAATTTGCCAGGCAGTACCATGGATAATGTTCTCCAAATGAAGTTGAATAGGCTATAGACTTCAGGCAGAGAGGAAAGAGCCAGGCCCTCCTTGTTGAGCTGCGTAAGTCACGTCCACTGGAAGCCCTGGACCCGATGGGCTGGGCCTGTGGCCTGTGGAAGGCGACTTCAGCCAGAAAAAAAGCGTCGCTCCCTTGGCTTAGGAAGATACCTAATTAGGGTAGGAGAACTGCCAAAAAGCCATCCGTTGAAAGCTAAACCATTGCAAGGCACCGTGAGTAAAATAGGCAAAATGTCACTGAGACAGAAATAAGGAGACTGTATAGCATGTGCAACATAAAATAACTTGCCAGGGAAATGGTTAGTTCTGTTTCCTCTTGAAATTGGGGTTGAGTCTTTTTTCTCTCTCTCCACTGGGGAAGCCCCATCCCTTACCATTTGAGACCCAGAAGCCTTCTTCCCACCAGAATTTCAATATAGACTGAAAATGGAAATGAGGCACCTGATTCTACCATGTCCAGGGCAGGTTTCCCAGCCATTCTGTGTTCACCAGGAAATGGTGCAAAATGGAATGGAGATGTAGCAACATTCTGTCCAATTTAAGCCCGTTCTTTGGAAGTTTGACTATATGAATCAAATGCTCCTGATTTGTCACCCTCATTTCTGATTGCGACAATAACAATACAACACAGAGGTCAGCTGGGGCCTCCACAGCCTGGCGAAGCCCTAAGCCTGTCCTGAAGATTTCTGCAAATTCTTTTGGGCTCACTCTCTCCTGGTCCTTTCCGCTAAGCCTCAGTGATGCCTCGAAGCTGAGCTGGGACGGCCACTTTTAAAGGGCAGCCCCATCGCTCACTCACACACTCCGCTTATACCAAGGATTTTTGTTTGTTTGTTTTTGAGTAATTTTGCTATAAAGCTGAGGAACCAAGGGGCCAATAAGGTGGGGAGTGGGGGGTGGCAGGGTGCATCCTGCCCATCATGGCCTCTGGCCGTCTCCCTGGCTCTCCCCTCCCCTCTTCCCCCATGGTTTCTGCTTCACATAGAGAAGTTTCGCCACCTTTTCGGAGCACTTGGCATGAGTGATATCCATGCCCCACAGGATGTATATAACTCAGGTGAGCTTCTCAGGGAAGTTTTACTACAAAAGCAACATTCCCGAAGAGGAGATTGGGTACCAGCAGCTTCTAAACACCATGAAGAGGAGATCATTGCTCTCGTTTTACGCACTTATAGCCAGGAATGGGTTGTGAGTTGTTTAAGTTAACACAACGGGGCTGAGCCCCTAAATGAGGTTGGTTTGACTTCCCAATCCCAAGCTGTTTCCACTACACCATGCTGTTTCTAAGGGAACTTATAAAGGTTTCATCACCCTTGACTGACGTGAACCTCTCCTGCGGTCAGGTAGGACGAAGGTGCATTTCTTCAGCCTTCATAGCCTGTTTTTGCATAATGCTTTTGCCCACTTTATTTAATTTATTGCTTCTGACAAGCCTGAAAGAAGCTCCTTTTTAGAGAAGCAACAGCTGAAGTACAGAGAGGTAAGTGACTTGGAAAAGAGCAGACCTGTGTCTCAAACCCAGGCCTCTGCCTCCAAATCCACTGCTCTTTGTGCCAGCGCATGATCACCCCCATGTGTATCCCACAAACGGAAAGGCAAAGTCAAGAGTCAGGGGTCTGTGGCATCCTGGTGCTTTCCACCTGGCTTTTCAGACTATGTTCAGCCCAGACCCCAAAGGATAATGAGCTCTGCCCCTGGTGTAGGCTAGTCCTGCCCCTGCCCCAGGAGGTCTACGGGAGGCCTGAGTCTGAGTCTCAAATGGGAGCAGAGGTGGGCGTTAGCCCTCTCTGGGGAGGCCGGGAGAGCTGAGATGGCTGGGGCATCACACTTGTTTTCCTCTCTTCCCTTGGCTTTTGCGGAGCTGAGCCGCTCATTAATTAGGCTGTGAAGCAAAGGAAATAAAACGCTGCCTTGGAAAGAAACTCTTATTTACGTAACTGGAGAAAATAAAGAACAACCAAGAGAAGACTGAAACACATTTCCCAGAAAGCTGAATTTGATTATCTGGCTGCGAACAACAAGGGGACCTAGTCACTTAAAATGAAAGTTTAGACATTTGGCAAGTTTGCCCAAGCGATTGTTCATTGTCACGGCCAGCACCGATGAGGCTTACTCCATCTTCCCTTTCTGTACATTGAGATGCTTTCTTAGTTACTCTAATTGTTCAGTGCCACCGTTTGCAAGGGTCTTTGGAAACAGAAGGCAAGGAGTCAGAGGAGCCCAGCACTCCCTTAACACTTGGGCTTCAACAAGGCTTTCCATGGGTGCAAGGGAGCCCCCAGTCTCTCTCTGTGGTAGTGCCACAGTGGCCAGCCACTCCAGTGCAGTTGCCATTCACACGGATTGTAAACTCAATCACAAGCACTACCCTCATCCAGCGAGGAGCAAAGACAAATGCGGCGTTCAGACATTACAGCAGCACGGAGGGGAGTAGGAAGCCGAGGGTCTCATCGTTGTTCTCTGGGGCGGCTCATGGAGGAGAAATTCTGGCGGTGAGTGCACAGGAAGCGATAACTGGTGGATGTAATCCCAGCAATAGGAACACTGGGACACATTGTTCAGCCGTTTAACTCGAATTGCGGAATAAAATCCCTGTGGACGGGACCCCTCTTCCCATGAACTCATACCCTCTCCTTGCATGCACTGCAGTGTTCACACAACAGAGTTCTCTTTTACCCTGCTGCCAAAATAATTCTGCCCTCCTTTGTGGAGGGGCCTGCCGGGGCTCCCTCTGCTTTACAGAACAGAGTTAGCTTGGCATTCACATTTGCGTTACCATCCTGCTCCTTGACTTGTCCCCTGCCTGCCTTTTCCACCTTCTTGCCCACACTTCCCATCTTAAGAGCATGCTGCATTTCAGCCGGATGGAACTGCTGTGTCCTGAACCCAAACCTCTGCTCTCCCCCCTCCACCTACAGGGCATGCCTTACCTCTCTTTCCTTCCTGAAATGCCCTAATTCATCGTGGTCTGCCCCTATTCTTACTACTATTTTAGAGCCTTGTTGAAATGACACCTCTTTCTCTGATTTCTCTCCCCCAACTGGAAACCACCTCTTCCTCCTCTGAACTCCCATATCACTATGTCTTTCTTATCATAATACCCTTTATCTTCTACTTTCTATTAAAGTTGCTTGGTAGAGTTTCTCTTCCGTCTGCATGCCTTACCTTATATGTTCTTTGAAAACGGTTGTGTCTACCCTGGGGTCAGGCAGGATGCCTTGGGCAAAGGAGGTACCCCAAAATATTGAATGAATGAATGAATGAATGAGAGATTTATTGAGGCAAGGGTTAGCAGTCTCTGACCCTAGTTGGCACCCAATATTTCATCTGCTCCTCCTCTCCTTCCTACTTTTTATCCCCTTTTTTGATTTTCCATTTTCTCTCTTTACCTTTTTCTTTTCTTTTTTTTTTTTAATTTTATTTAATCTGCCCCAAATCTTGGCACTCTAAATAGTTCTGTAGGCACATACCCCCATCTCTCTAGGCTGCTTACTCCTGCTACAGGGGAAGTTTGCCATGGTCCCAAACCCCGAAACTGTGTACTCAAAGTAGTCCGGTCTCAGGGAAATCGGGACCCTTTTCCATACAATGCATACTTGCTTTGGAGATTGCTATTTGAAAATACGCATCTATGGAGTGTTCCATTTCTCTCTCTGAGAAGCAACGCGTGCTCCTCCCTGGCCGTTGCCTCTTCATCGCCAACGGAGGAGGCAAGTTGGCACTGCGGCGAAAGGTAACTAAGTCTCTCTTCTTGCTAAAATCCTACAAGCCACCTCACTTTGTGGCTGGGATTATTGGTATCTATTGATTTGGCTTAAAGAAGCAGGAAATCAGCAAGGCGCTAGGGAAAGAGCACCCGATTGGGCTGTCCTCTAGCTCTGTCACACATTGGGATGTGGGAAACCTGTCAACATATAAGGGGCCCAAATTCCTCTTCTGCACATGAAGGTGGTGGGGAGGCTGGGTGAGCTCTGAGCTCTTTTCTAGGCCAAACAGTCCAGAAATCCCGAGTTCAGATTTCAGGTGCATCCGATAAGTACTGCTGGGGCTCAGCCCGAGTTGCTGCCAGGAGGTGGCAGCACCTGCTCCGTTCAGAGCCTGCGTCGCTATAGCTGCTGGGCCTGGACTGTCACTTCTGTAGGGCGGGGGCGTACATCACGCACAACTCCCGTTTGTACCCTTTAGTTACGTTCCTTTGCTGGGTCATTAGAGGATCCTAGCAAGACTGCCAAGCCCTGGGCGTAGGAAGCTCTTGCTGCTCCCTCTGCCTGCAGCTGACTTCACCTGGCACGACACATGCAGGGCACACTCATCGACCCAACGAGTCCCCAGTGACCGGCTCGTATCCGGGCAGCCCGCTGGAGCTCCTTGACGCAGGCTTGGGTCTCCCCGAGGGCACACGAGAGCTATCTCCGTGAGTAAGCGTGTGCTGGCCCAATCTGAATGTGCATTCCTGCCTCCGGGGGCCCCCTGTGCTGTTTCCAACAGCTGCATTTGCTGAGGGCATAAATGGAACCGCCTAATGCCAGGCCTGCCTGATCTGGGGACAGCACGAACGACGTGGGGTTTGCAGAGGGTTTTTACTGAGTGAGATGGGAACAGATATTTAAAATACAATAGAACGTCCAAATTGGAAGGAACCTTCGAAATGATCTAGTTCAGTAATTCTCAAACCTGGCAGGGCATCACCTGGGAAGCTTGTTAAAAACAGATTTCTGGGCTCAACTCAAGCCCCGCTAAATGAGGACCTCTGATGTTGGAGCCTAGGAATCTATACTTTTAACAAACTCTTCAGGTGCATCTACTGTAGCTGGAATGGAGAAAGGCATCCAGGAACCACCATGTAGCCTGTAAAGGTGCATCCAGGGAACTTGTTAGAAATGCAAACTGTGGGGCCCCACCCCAGACCTACTAAATAAGAATCTCTGACAGGAGCCAGCACTCTGTGTTTCAAAAGCCCCCCCAGGTATAAGGTGACTAGCTCACCGGGGCCTTGCCTGGTTTTGGCACCAAAACGCCTGCCTCCCAGGAGCTCCCAAGCCCCGGGAGACTGGCATGGCCCTTTGAGGTGGCTTTTAGACACTGTAAAGTCCGAGAGGCGCTGGAAACAATTCTTTTCACAGCTGAGGAAACAAGAGGCCAGGACTGAAAGCGGTTTGTCCACGGACAGGCAGCGAGTTAGCGCAGAGATGGGACAAGACTTGCAGCCCAAGCTTCCTTGCTGCTCTTGGAAACATTTTGCTGTAAGTAGCTGCCTCACTCTCCCCTACGCTGCAGCAGGAGCTAACCCTGGAGGAGCTCATTACAAAGGCACCGTATTTGGGGTGAATAATCTGTATTCTGTGGCCTACCTGGGTGAGGTGTGTAGGAATGACAGGTACAGGTGTCGTTAGATTTTAATGAATTCTTCCAGGACTTCTTTTGGCCCTGTGCTGGGAAGGTGACTTACAATTTACTCCATTTCTACTTGGCCATAATCCCTGGTATAGCAGCATCACTGAGCAGGGATTGCAGCCCGGGAAGCCTGGCTGTTCTGCTACCTCCAGGGTCTGTCCAAAGGTCCTGGGGTAAATTCTGGCATGGCTGGCTTTGTTATCTCACCAGTGACTGCCAAGAGTTGCCTGTGCCCGATGATCAACTCCAGGGTTTGCTTTTTATTCCAGAGTGGCCATTGCAATACCAAGGTGCTGGGAATGGTATACCAGGCTGGGAGCCTCTTGTAATACAGCGGTTCTCCAACTTGAGTGTGCATCAGAATCATCTGAAGAAGGGCTTCTGCAAACAGATTGCTGGCCCTACCCCCAGAGCGAGTGTAGATTCGTACATTATGAGCACCTGAGTGTCTTTGTCATGTGACAATCCTCACTGTTGTCACCCGGCGGGTGTTACTCCTATAAGGCAGCGACGAGATAATTTCTGAGGTCTTTCCTGGCAACACAAATTTTATTTATAAACAATTTTATTTATAATCAATTACATATGATGTACTTTCATCCTCACTGTTTTTCCTTCCCCTAAATTCCCTGCTTGTAGGCTAATGCTTAAAATTCTATAGAGGACAATTCCTTTGATGTAAAGGTTTGACTTCATTAACATATAAATATCCAAGGGTAGGAGAGGAAAGAAAACTAACAGTTATTCAGAACCTCTTTTGTTCCAGCTCTCAGGAGAACAGAAACTGTTAGCCTTACAAGTCCTTTGTATTTAGACCCTCTTACTGTCATTGTCTGTGCTATCACAGTCGCCTGATTTTTTTCCCTACCTATCTGGCTGTCCTTCTCAGCTCCCTTCGCTGGCTCTTCCTCTTCCTGAACTCTAAATATTGGCTGCTCCCGTGCTTGGTTCTGGGTTCACCTCTCTCCCCTCCCCTGTGTGATATCATCTATCCCCTTAGCTTTAAACCCCATCAATCTGCCAGTGACTCCCAAATTATACCTCCAGCTTGGACTTTTCCTCTGAGCTCCAGCTGTCTACCTGACAGCTTCAGGTGGATGCCTGCAGCCTCCTCAGACGAAACGTGTCTAAAGCCACATTATATATGAAATCTCTCCATTTCTCTAGCTCCATTGCCCCTTCCCTAGTCTAGGCTGCCATCATCCTGATACAGATGCTCAAGTGGAGATAGCCAGCAGGTAGATAACCACGTGAGTCTGAACCTTGAGAAAGAGGGCTGGGCTCAAAATACAGATATGGGAATCCTCAGAATATTGGTGGCCACTGGAACTATAAGGATAAATGATATATTTTGGAGGACAGTGTGGAGTGAAAAGGGCCAAGGACAGAACCACGAGGGAGACCAACATTTAAAGCAGGGGTTCTTGGCAAAGGGATCTGTGAGCTTGAATTGAAATTCAAAAAACCCCCCACATTATTCTTGTGGGGATGTGTTGGTGCGGGTGTGATATATATATATATATATATATATATATTTTAAACTTTATTTTGTACATTTAATAATTGAAAACATAATTAAAAACTAAAAAGTAAACACAGATGAATAAATATATACATTTCTCAATTAAATGTAATGGATACATGTAAAGTTTTTTTTTTTTTTTAATCAAACAATATATTACACAATATATTTGGTTCATAGTAATGCATTCATACAGTATTTGTCCTTTTGTGTCTGGCTTGCTTCACTCAACATAATGTCCTCCAGGTTCATCCACGTTGCCATATGCTTTATGACTTCATTTCTTCTTACAGCTGCATAATATTCCATCGTGTGAATAGACCACAGTTTGTTTATCGATTCATCTGTTGATGGACACCTGGGTTATTTCCAACTTTTGGCAATGGTGAATAATGTGGCTATGAACATCGGTATGCAGATGTCTGTTCGTGTCACTGCTCTCAGTTGTTCTGGGTATATATCCAGCAGTGCTATTGCCGGGTCACATGGCAAGTCTATATTCAACTTCTTTAGGAACTGCCAAACAGTCCTCCACAGTGGCTGTACCATTCTGCATTCCCACCAACAGTGAAGAAGTGTTCCTATCTCTCCACATCCTCTCCAACACTTGTAGTTCTCTGTCTTTTTAATAGTGGCCATTCTGATAGGTGTGAAATGATATCTCATTGTAGTTTTGATTTGCATTTCCCTAATCATGAGTGATGTTGAGCATTTCTTCATGTGCTTTTTTGCCATTTGTATTTCTTCTTCGGAGAAATGTCTATTCAAGTCTTTGGCCCATTTTTTAATTGGGTCATTTGTCTTTTTATTGTTGAGCTGTAACATCTCTTTATATATCCTGGATATTAAACCCTTATCAGATATGTGCTTTCCAAATATTTTTTCCCATTGAGTTGGCTGCCTTTTCACCCTTCTGACAAAGTCCTGTGAGGTGCAAAAGTGTATAATTTTGAGGAGGTCCCATTTATCTACTTTTTCTTTTGTTGCATGTGATTTGGGTATAAGGTCCAAGAAACCACCACCTACTACAAGGTCTTGAAGATGTTTCCCTACATTTTCTTCTAGTAGTTTTATGGTCCTGGCTTTTATATTTAGATCTTTGATCCATTTTGAGTTGATTCTTGTATAGGGGGTGAGATAGGGGTCCTCTTTCATTCTTTTGGTTATAGATATCCAGTTCTCCCAACACCATTTGTTGAAGAGACTGTTATTTCCCATCAGCGTGGGCTTGGTAGGTTTGTCAAAAACCAGTTGACTGTATAGGTGAGGGTATATTTCTGGATTCTCAATTCTATTCCACTGATCGATATGTCTATCTTTATGCCAGTACCATGCTGTTTTGACCACTGTAGCTTTGTAATATGTTTCAAGGTCAGGCAGTGAAATTCCTCCCACATTGCTCTTCTTTTTTAGAATACTTTTGGCTATTCAGGTGCACTTACCCTTCCAGATGAATTTGGTAATTGCCTTCTCTAATTCTGTAAAGTAAGCTGTTGGGATTTTGATTGGTATTGCATTGAATCTATAAATCAGTTTGGGCAAGATTGACATCTTCACGATATTTATTCTTTCAATCCATGAACACGGAATGTCTTTCCATTTGTTTAGGTCTTTTTAAATTTCTTTTAGCATTGTTTTGTAGTTTTCTGCATATAGGTCCTGTACTTCCTTGGTTAAATTAACTCCTAGGTATTTGAGTCTTTTTGTTGCTATTGAAAATGGAATTTTCCTCCTGATTTCCTCCTCAGATTGTTCAGTACTAGTGTACAAAAACATTACTGATTTTTGCGTGTTGATCTTATATCCTGCCACTTTGCTGAACTCATTTATTAGTTCAAGTAGCTTTTTTGTGGATACTTCAGGATTTTCTAAATACAGGATCATGTTATCCGCAAACAGTGAGAGTTTTACTTCCTCTTTTCCTATTTGGACGCCTTTAATTTTTTTGTCTTGTCTAATTGCCCTAGCTATAACTTCTAGTACAATGTTGAGTAACAATGGTGACAGTGGGCATCCTTGTCTTGTTCCTGATCTTAGGGGGAAAGCTTTCAACCTTTCCCCATTGAGTATGATGTTGGCTGTGGGTTTTTCATATATTCCTTTTATCATATTGAGGTATGATAAAATACTTTTGAAGTATTTTTTATCAAAAAAGGATGTTGGATTTTGTCAAATGCCTTTTCTGCATCTATTGAGATGATCATGTGGATTTTTCCTTCAATTTGTTAATGTGGTGTATTACATTGATTGATTTTCTTATGTTGAACCAGCCTTGCATGCCAGGAATAAATCCCACTTGGTCGTGATGTATAAGTCTTTTGATATGCTGTTGGATTCAATTTGCAAGTATTTTATTGAGAATTTTTGCATCTATGTTCATGAGAGAGATTGGTCTGTAATTTTCTTTTCTTGTGCAATCTTTATCTGGCTTTGGTATTAGGGTGATGTTGGCTTCATAAAATGTGTTGGGTAATTTTCCCTCCTCTTCAATTTTTTGGAAGAGTTTAAACAGGATTGGTGTTAATTATTTTAGAAATGCTTGGTAGAATTCACCTGTGAAGCCATCTGGTCCTGGACTTTTCTTTGCTGGGAGATTTTTGATGACGGATTCAATCTCCTTAATTGTGATTGGTTTGTTAAGTTCTTGTATTTCTTGTTGTGTCAGTGTAGGTTGGTTATGAGTTTCTAGAAATTTGTCCATTTCATCCAGGTTGTCTAGTTTGTTGGCATATAGTTTCTCATAATATCCTCTTATGATTCTTTTTATTTCTGTGAGGTCATTTGTAATTTCCCCCCTTTCATTTCTGATTGTATTTTTTGCAATCTTCTCTCTTTTTTTCTTTGTTAGTCTAGCAAGGGGTTTGCCAATTTTATTGATCTTCTCAAAGAACCAGCTTTTGGTTTTGTTGATTTTCTCTATTGCTTTTCTGTTCTCATTTTCATTTATTTCTGCTCTAATCTTTATTATTTCTTTCCTTCTTTTTGCTTTGGGATTGGTTTGCTGTTCTTTTTCTAGTTTCTCAAGTTGTTCAGTTAAATCTTTGAGTTTAGCTCTTTCTTGTTTCTTCATACAGGCATTTAGGGCTATAAATTTCCCTCTCAAGACTGCCTTTGCTGTATCCCATAAGTTTTGATATGTTGTGTTCTCATTTTCATTTGTCTCAATATATTTACTGATTTCACTTGCAATTTCTTCTTTGACCCACGGAATATTTAGGAGTGTGTTGTTCAGTCTCCACACATTCGCAAATTTCCTTTTTTCCTGTCTGTTTTTGATTTCTAGTTTCACTCCATTATGATCTGAGAAGGTGCTTTGTATAATTTCAATCTTTTTATATTTATTGAGAGCTGTATTGTGACCTAACATGTGGTCTATCCTGGAGAAAGATCCATGGGCACTTGAGAAGAATGTATAACCCACTGAGTTTGGATGCAGTGTTCTGTATATGTCTGTTAGGTCTAACTTGTTTATCATATTATTCAAGTTCTCTGTTTCCTTGTTGATCTTCTGTCTAGTTGTTCTATCTAATGTGAGAGGGGTGTTGAAGT
This sequence comes from Tolypeutes matacus, assembly GCA_026826555.1. Taxonomy (NCBI): domain Eukaryota; kingdom Metazoa; phylum Chordata; class Mammalia; order Cingulata; family Chlamyphoridae; genus Tolypeutes; species Tolypeutes matacus. Next base: position 1,863,894 of record JAKSZT010054569.1, read on the forward strand.
CTCCGACGATTATTGTAGAAATGTCTGTTTCTCCCTTCAGTTTTGCCAGAGTTTGTCTCATATATTTTGGGGCACCTTGGTTAGGTGCGTAGATATTTATGACTGTTATATCTTCCCGGAGGATCGTCCTTTTATTAATATATAATGGCCTTCCGCATCTCTTATCACTTTTTTGCATTTGAAGTCTGTTTTGTCTGATATTAGTATAGCTACCCCTGCTCTTTTCTGTTTACTATTCGCGTGGAGTATCTTTTTCCAACCTTTTACTTTCAGCCGGCTTGTATCCCTGGGTCTGAGGTGAGTTTCTTGTAAGCAGCATATGGATGGCTCATGTTTTTTTATCCATTCTGTCAGCCTGTATCTTTTGGTTGGGGAATTTAATCCATTCACATTCAATGATATTACTGAAAATGCACTATTTATTTCCTCCATTTTATTTTTTGGTTTTCATATGTCATCTTATTTTTGTCTCTCTTTTTACTCTTTTGGTTATCCTTTCTGTTTTTCTTTCTTCTATACTCTCCTCCAAGCCTCTCTCTCCTGTCTTTTTCTTTCAGGTTCTAAGGCTTCCTTTAATATTTCCTGCAAAGGTGGATTCTTTTTTGCAAACTCTCTTAGTTTCTGTTTGTTTGTGAATACTTTATATTGACCTTCATATTTGAAGGACAGTTTTGCTGGATAAAGTATTCTCGGCTGGCAGTTTTTCTCTTTCAGTTTCCTAATTGTATCATAACACTGTCTTCTTGCCTCCATGGTTTCTGAAGAGAAATCTGCAATAAGTCTTATTGGACGTCCTTTGTACGTGATCGTTTGCTTCACTCTTGCTGCTCTGAGAATTTTCTCTTTATCTTTTACATTTGACATTCTGAATAATATGTGTCTTGGCGTAGGTCTATTTGGATTTATTCTTATTGGGGTACGGTGTGCTTCTTGGACATGTAAGTTCATTTCTTTCGTGAGAGTTGGGAAATTTTCAGCTATTATTTCCTCAAATACTCTTTCTGCCCCTTTTCCTTTCTCTTCTCCTTCTGGAACTACCATGACACACATATTCTTGTGTTTTGTGTTGTCATTCAACTCTCTGAGCCGCTGCTCAATTTTTCCCATTCTTTTCTCTCTCTGTTCTTTTCTCTCTTCAATTTTAGCTGCTCTGTCCTCAGTATCACTTATTCTTTCTTCTATCATTTTGAGTCTGCTGTTGTATGCTTCAAATGTATTTTTGACTTCACCTATTGTGTCTTTTATTCCCATGAACTCCGTTACTTTTCTGTTCAGTGTTTCAAATTCTTCTTTGCGTTCGCTCAATGACTTTTTGATGTCATTGATCTCTTTAACTATATTCTCTTTCATCTCATTAATCTGATTTTGGAAATGTGTGCTCATCTCACTGATTAGTTCTCTCAAATTCTGCATCTCTTCTGGGACTTTGCTGTATTCCTTTTCTTGGGCCGTGTCTTCTATTTTCTTAGTATGGCTCATAATCTTTTGCTGGTATTTAGGCATCTGGTTAGTTTGTATTTTACTTAGATGCTCTATCTCTTTTTCTTTTATGGGGTTTTAGTGGCAGGAGGCTGTGAGTTACCACAGCTCTTTGATTTTTGGCTCAACCTTGATTGTTAGGATTGTTCTGCTGGTTGCTCAAAACTGGGCACTGGGCCCAGTAATTGGTTGTAGAGTCGTTTCCTAGGGCCTCGGGCAGGGAGGCTATAGAGGCCAGGAAAAGCCTCTCTTACTTATTAATTTTCTTATGTGCACTTCCTTGGTCTGCCAGGAGATGGCGCTTGTTGGCAGCTCTCAATTCAATGCCTGGTTGGAGCGTATTTGTTGTGATACAGACCAGATCAATGTGATACAGCTTCCTGTCTGGGGGCTAGGAGCCCTGGGAGTCAAACTTTCTGAGACAGTTCTCCAGACTTCTCTCGTAGCGCCCCCCTTTTCCCAGCTAGGAAATATTTCCACTCCCTTCTGAATCCTTAACAATCAGTCCCTGTTAGTAGAGGAGGAGATTGGGAGGTTTGTATATCTTTAGCCCCTTGCAGGCTCCAAGGCAAACAATGGCGCAGCCCCACCAGGCCTGGAAGGGCTCTCGGGACAGGGCAGACCAAACCTGGGAGTCCAAAGCAGGGTCAGCCCCAGGCTCTTTCTCCCCTCTCCCGTGGTGTCCTCAACAATTCGTCCAGGCTAGAAGAGAGGGAGGTTGAGAGGATCAGATTTCTCCAGTCCTTTCTAGGCTCCCAGGGCAAACTGCCATGTGGAAGGGTCCATGGGCTCTGCAGCCCAAATTTACAGGTCAGAACCTGAGTCAGCCTAAGGCTGTGTCCCTCTCTCTCCCCTTTCCGGGTGTCGCAGATCCCTGAAGCCCCCTTTGTCTGTGGTCGCAGGCCCAGAGGCCCGAGAATTCTGAAGAGTGTCGGGGAGGGTGCCAGCAGCAGCAGAAGCTGCTACTTGCAACTCACGGTTCTGTTGTCACGATTTCCCTCTTCTGTCCCTCTCTCCTCTGGGTGGTGTGCAGCCTTCACCTGCTGTCCTAAACCCTAGAAGATCTTTTTTGGGGCTGTTTCCACTTGTCCTCTAGCTATTTTTCTGGAGCGGGTGTGATATATTAATTAATACACAGTATAGTGTGGACTTAGTAAGGGGTCCGTGTTTTTCACCTGACTGGCAAAGGGGTCCTTGGAACAAAAAAGGTCAAGAACCCCTCATTTAAAGGATGGGTGGAAGAGCAGGAGGTCCAAAAAGAAGCATTCAGAAGACCGTGGATTCTTAGAAGCTGAGCTATTGGACAAGTAGACGTTACATACAGCAGAATATATGTAAATATAAAAGGCAGTGATGGAATTGAACTGAGTTAGAGTCCTGCCTCTGTAATTTACTAGCTGTTTGACCTTGGGGAAGTTACTTAATCTCTCTGTGCCTGTTGCCTCATCGAAATGGATAAATATCTACTTCATAAGATGGTTGTGAGGATTAAATGGACAGTGTTTGTAAAAACACGTAGAGCTTTATATATGGGTAATATAAAGGTGGACAATGTTGAGCACATGCCCATCCCTTAACCAATCCCTGTGGGCAGGGGAATGGAGTTCACTGATCGACTTAGCTGTAAGACACCTGCCCTCTCCTAGACTTGGGGTAGAATCAGCTACATCCAAGTACAGCATCTCAGCATGGGAGAGAGGGTAAAGTCCACAAAGTGAAAATCTGGTATTGTTACCCAAAGAAAGGAAATAGATGCTGGGTGGTGAAAGTAACCCTATCTATCCACCGCAGGGAGCTCTCAGTCTAGTTTGGGCACAAACAGATATCTATAAGTCACAAAATACTGGACTGGGAAGAATGATGGATGTCATGGGATGCTTGGAGGATTGAGAGAAGACCATTAGCTGTGACATTAGGCAAAGCCTATTTGTGGGCACTGAAATCTCGTCTCTAGTTAGTTATAAGAAGCACATCCATATGATTCTGAACATGTATCTACTTACCGTATGTATCAGGGAATTGGCAAACTGTGGACCGAGAGAGGCCACCACCTGTTTTTGTGGGGGGTAAACAGGTTGTGTTAGAACACAGTGCCCATTCTTTTATACACTGGCTGCTTTCAGCTACAGCAGCAGACTTGAGTGGTTGCAATAGAAGGCCTAAAAAATTTACTATCTGGCCTTTTAACTAAAAAGTTTGTTTTTACCTCTGATTGGTTAGTTTCTCTCTCTCTCTCCTATTATAAAAATGGAAATACAAAATTTAAAAGGCCCGTAGAACAGCACTAGAACTTATTACGAGTCTTGGAATCCCAGTTTGAGAAATCCTCAGATAAAAACCAATTAAGGGGGAATATTTAATAAGTGTTATAGAATACGAAAGGGCTGAAGAAAAAACAAAGGGAGAAGGAAAATCACATCTGCCGATGTTTCTACTCTGTGCGAGACCCTGGAATATATTATTTAAAAAGGAGTTAGCATTAAATTGGACGGGTGCACCAGATATTTGTTCCGCTTCCTAACAAAGATTTTCCTTTGGGGAAGTCATCCGTCTCTATTATAGAGAGCAATGGGCCCCTACTCACCTTCAGGTGTGTGCTCTGAATTGTTATTAATCAATAAAGGAAATCTCATTCCACTTTAGCATATTGATTGGTCCGGATAATGGAGGCAGAAGACCACCTAGCATTCTCTTGGCCACAGGGACTGGTTTGGGGTAATCCAACATTCACAAAGCTCAGGACTTACATTAGGAATTCTAAGAGCATTCTTTCTCTGGACAAGTGTAAAATGTAGATGTGATGCCTGGAATTTCAACAGCCACTTTGGGACTGCAAGTGTATTAGTCTGCCAAAGGGCTGCCCATGCAAAGTACCAGAAATCTGTTTTTATAAAAGGCATTCATTTGGGGTAAAAGCTTACAGTCCCAAGGTCGTAAAAAGTCCAACTCAAGGTTGCTTTCTCACCGAAGTCAGTGGCCATGTGTTGAAGCAAGATTGTCACCCATCTCTAGCTGGTCCCTGCCTTCTCCTCTGGGCTTCCTCTTCCTCTTCAGGATCTGCTGCTTCCCATTTTCAGCTATAGGCTGGCATAGGGCTTGTCTCTCAGGGCTTCCCATATCAGTCTCAACTCTCTTGCCGAGGCCAGCTGTAAGCTATCAGGCAATATGATTCATCTCTCCCCGGGGCTTTAGCTGTTTGAGCTTTCTCCTTTCTGTCACATGAGTGAGTGTCCGTTTATATCAGACCCAGCAAGGGGCAGGGACTCAACCTGAGTCATGCCTAACTGACAAAGTCAATCAAACTCTAATCTTAACAGGTAATCTAATCAAAGGCCCCTCAGTGAATTTAATACAAAGGGTATCACACCCACAGAAATAGATTAGTTTATAAACATAACCTTTTTCTTTTTGGGATTCATAAAATAATCTCAAAGTGCCACAGTGAGGAAAGTCATCCTCACCCTGAAGCTAAAGATGACACTTGCAGGATGGCACAGCTAAAAGACTTTCAGGGAAATGAATTCAGGGCCCTCATCAAATTGAGCCTATGTGTTATATAAACCATTAGATCCCCCTTTACTGTTTATGTTTGTTTGATTTGAGACTTCCACCGTGAGCAATCCGAGACATCTTAACTGATACAAAAAAAAAATACTAATATAATTTTCTTAAAAAAATAAAGCAACAAAATAAAAATTAATGAAAAAGCTAAAGACTTTCCAACCACCACACCAAATCCTAATTCCTTTCCTTGATTCCCAGAGGTAATTGCTGTTGTAAGTTTGATTTGTATTCTCCACAAACATTTTCCTTTTATTTATATAAGAACAAGAGACGATCACCATCTCATGTCCTATACAAAAATTAACTCAAGATGAATCAAAGATCTAAATATAAGAGTCAAGACCATAAAGCTCCTGGAAGATAATGTAGGGAAGCATCTACAAGATCTTGTAGTAGGAAAGGGTTTCATAAACTTTCCACCCAAAGCACGAGCAATGAAAGAAAAAATAGATAAATGGGACTTCTTCAAAATGAAAAGCTTTTGTGCTTCAGAAGAGTTTGTGAAGAAAGTGAAAAGACAGCTTACTCAATGGGAGAAAATATTTGGGAACTATCTATCTGATAGGGGCCTAATATCCAGCATATACAAAGAAACACTACATCTTAAAAATAAGAAGACAACCCATTTAAAAAATGGGCAAGTGATTTGAATAGACACTTCTCCAAAGAAGAAATACAAATGGCTAAAAAACATTTGTTAATAGCTCAACCTCACTAGCTATTAGGGAAATGCAAATCAAAACTACAATGAGATATCACCTTACATCCTTAGACTGGTGGCTATTAAAAATACAGAGGACTATAAGTGTTGAAGAGGATTTGGAGGAATGGGAACCCTCATCCACTGCTAGTGGGAATGCAGAATGGTGCAGCCATTGTGGAGGACAGTTTGGTGGTTCCTCAGGAAGCTAAATGTAGAACTGCCAAATTATCCAGCAATCCCACTGCTGGGTATATAACCAGAAGAATTGAAAGCAGGGACATAAACAGATATATGCACACCAATGTTCATAGCGATATTATTCACTGTTGCCAAAAGTTGGAAGGAGCCCAAATGTCTGTCAAGGGTTGAATGGATAAGCAAACTGTGGTCTAAACACACAATGGAATATTACTCAGCTGTAAGAAGGAATGCAGTATTAACACACGGGATAACATGGATGAATCTTGACGACCTTATGTTGAGTGAAGTAAGCCAGGCACTGAAGGACAAATATTATATGACCTCACTGACATGAATTAAGCAAATTGAGCAGACTCACAGAGCTAGAGTCTGGAAGATAGATGTAGCAGTTTGATATTGTTTATGAATTCCAAAAATAGATATTGGATTATGTTTGTGAACTGGTCTGTTCCTCTGGGCATATTAGATTGTATTGGATTCAGAGGTTTCACTTTTACTTGATTGAGTTGTGATTAGGGCTTTGATTGGACCATATCAGCAGGACATCAAGTCCCCACACCCTTGGTGAGCAGGGACTCACAGAGAAAACCACACAGCAGAGGAGGGAGGTTAGAGTTTTAATGCTGGAGCCTGGGAAGTAAACACACAGAGAAGCAGATACATGAGGAAAGAGAGAAGGCTCCGTTAGACACGGCAGAGTCCCTAGGAGGAGAGAGGAGCCGTTCACCTACCTGATAGACTATAGCTGGCCTTGTGGAGAGACCAAAGCATCTGAGCCGGAGAGAAATGAGCATTGGGAGAGAGATGAGACTTATCTCAGCCTACAGCTGATATTGGAAGAAGCTGGGACCCGGGAGCCTTAAGAGGAAGAGGAAACCTGAACCCTTACAGATTTCGGCAGCCATCTTGCTTCAGCGTGTGGCAACAGATTTTGGTGAGGGAAGTAACTTACGCTTTATGGCCTGGTAACTGTAAGCTTCTACCCCAAATAAATACCCTTTATAAAAGTCAACAGATTTCTGGTACTTTGCATCAGCACACCTTTGGCTGACTAATACAATAGATTTACAGGAACAAAGGGAGTAGAGGGTGGTGAGCTGATGACCATATGGGCAAAGTCTACGATAAGGTGGAAGGGTGTGGTTGAGCAATGGATGAACGTGACAGCAGTGCAGTGATGTGATTGGGTTGGGTGGTGCTGGTCTGTGAGGGGAAGTAGGGTGGGGGGTTGGAGTTGGACTATCCATGGAACTGGGGGGAGGGTCAGGGGAAGGAACAGGTGAACTATGGGAATTTGCAGGTCTATGGTTAAAACCACAATGTTGGGAATGTTCTTTTGGGAAATATGGCAAGGGAGGGTTACCGGTGTAGGGTGTTGGATGTGTGTGTGTGGGGTACATGGGACAGGGTGCACTTGGGGCAGGCTTCTATGGGATATGAAAGTGTTCATTTTGTCATAGTGTGTTATATCAGTGAGTGGAGACCCAAACAATAAACAAGAAAATATCAAACGCCCATCCTGGGGAGTCCTGCTATGTTCTCAGTTAGAGGGACAAGAATCCCTCGAGAATACAGGCAGTGCCTAATAAGAGAAAACAGACCAATATGTCAAGCCCTCAATATTATTGCAGGTAACTGTAAATCTTATTCTTCAAAAATTGAAACTTAGTGGTTACCATAGGTTCCAAGGGGAGAGGGAGGAAAGAATAGAATAGATGGAATGTAAGGCATTCTTAAGGCATTAGAATTATTCAGCATGATCTTGCAATAACGGATACAGACCACTTCAAATTTTTTCAAAACCTATAAAAGTCTACAATTCAAAATATAAACCATAATGTAAATCACTGTTACAGGGTTAGTAGCAATACTCCAATTTTTGTATATCAATTGTAACAAATGTACCATCTGTATGTAAAATGTTATTAACAGGGGAGAGGGGAAAGGGGGAGGGTGTTGGGTATATGGGAATCCTTTTCTGTATCCTAAAGCTTCTTTGAAGATAAAATGAAAAAAATAAGACTCTGGGAAAATATATGGAAGAAAATGCCTCTGGAATGGGGAGTTTTTAAAAATACAAATGATGTTATATTTGCATTATTCTGTAACTTACTCATTTCCCCCCTTTTAACCACATTCAAACATGTAATTAAGCACTGTTAATTACATCCATGATGTTGTGCTGCCATCACTACCATCCATTCCAAAACTTTCCCATCACCTCAAATAGAAATTCTATAGGATTAAGCATTAACTCCCCATTCCCTACCCCAACCCTGGATCCTGGTAACTTATACTCTAGTTTCCGACTCTTTAAATGTGCTTATCTAATTATTTCATATCAGTGATATCATACAATATTTGTCCTCTTGTGTTGGGCTTATTTCACTTAATATGATGTCTTCAAGGTTCATCCGTGTTGTTGTATGTATCAGAACATCATACCTTTGAATGGCTGAGTAATACTCCATTGTATGCATATAACACATTCATTTACCCATTCATTGGTTGAATTCTGCATCTCTATTCTGTAACGTGCTCATTTTTTAACCTCAACAACATATCTTAGAAATCGATCATTGTTGTTACATACAGTCCTAGATCTTATCTTTCCTTTTAACCACTGCACAGTACCCCAGTATATGGATTTATTATAGACTATCCATTATTTCCCTTTGATAAGTATGGATCCAGGTAGGTTTAATTCCAGTGTTTTGCTAGTACAACAATGCCATGATGGACATCTTTGTACTTTTTTCTTTATGCAGACTTGTAAATGTTTCTTACAAATACAAATCTTACAAATAACGACTAGGATAAATCATGGAATAAGAGGATCAGCTGATAGGCATATTTTTAGTTTTAATGGACACTGCTAATTGACATCTATTATGGACTGAATTGTGTTCTCAAAAAACAAAGTTGTATTCAAGTCCTAACCCCTGTCTCATGAAAGTGACCTTGTTTGGAAATAGCATTTGGAAAAATCAGAGTAATCTGTCTTTTATGATTTTTGCATCCCTAGCCCAAGAACATGAAAATATTCTTCTATTTTCTTCTACTTCTTTTATAGCTTTTTATTTTACATTTAGGCATTTATTCCATCTAGAGGTTACTTTTATTACAGTATTAGATAGGTATCTAACTGTTCCTCTCTTCCCATATGGAGGGCCTACTGTTCTAATACCATTTTTGAGCAATACATTTTTCCTCTTCTTATTTGAAATGCCACCTCTATAATTGATCAACTTCCCGTATATACAAAGGCCTTTTTCTGACTCTATTTGTGTCCCATTGATCTAGTCCTTATGGTATTAAATAGGTACTATTTACCTCTCCATGTCCACTCTCTACCCTTCTTTACCTACCTGCTTCCTTGAAAATCGCAGGCACTTTATGGACCACATCGAGGGGCCCTGTGGGACTTCCACATGGGTTGGGCCAATGGGGATTTCCAATAGACGATAGAGGGAGTGAGGAGAATGGGGTTGGGGAATTTATTCTCCTGGATCTCTGCTTCAGGCTGGCTGTGTACCTCAGTTGAAGGCTGCAGCTCATCTTGAGGCAATCCTCTTCTCCTGACCCCTTCCTTGTGGGTTCTGGTAACGGCTCTCTCCCTTTGCCCCTTCATCCCTGGAGTGGTAGTTCCCCTGCTATTTCTTATCCTGGTTCACAGCACTTTTCCTTCTGCTTTCACTACACCCTGTCTGTAACACCGTGTATAAATGGTCCCTTTATTAAAACTTTCTTGAATCATCCTAATCTGAGCATTCTGTCAGCTTCCTGCTTGATCCCTGACTGATACAGCCACATTGAGATTCTGACTGAGATTGCACTGAATATAGAGATTGTTTTGGGGAGAAGTGAAATACAATAGTGAGTCTCTCCATCCATGAACATACTAGATTTCTCCTTTAAATCATGTCTTTTTAAAAAAGTCTTTCAATAAAGTTTTTGTTTTCCTCAAAAGGGTTTGCACATTTTTGTTAGATTTATCTCTAGGTAGCTGTATTCGTCAGCCAAAGGGGTGCTGATAAAAAGTACCAGAAATCTGTTGGTTTTTATAAAGGGTATTTATTTGGGGTAAAAGCTTACAGTTACAAGGCCCTAAAGAGTCCAACTCAAGGCAGGTTCTCACCAAAGTCAGCTTCCATGTGTTGAAGCAAGATGGTGGGTGATCTCTGCCTGGTCTCTCCTTCTTTCTTCCTCTTAAGGCTCCGTGGGCTCAGCTTCTTCTGATTTCAGCTGTAGGGTGGCATAAGTCTCCTCTCTCAGGGCATCCTATATCAGTCTGACATAAGGCTCGTTTTTCAGCTGCTCAGCTGCAAACTTTCAGGTGAATGGCTCATTTCTCCCCAGGCTTTAGCTATTTGAGCCTTCTCCTTTCTGTCACATGACAAAGTTCTCTTCTCTGGCATCTATGGATGGAGCTTTCTCTCTTCCTGTGTCTTCTTCTGTGTGCCTTCTTGAGTGAGTGTCCGTTTATATAGGCCAAAGGGGGAGGGGACTCAACCCGAGCTGCACCTTACTGACAGAAGCCCTAAATTGATTTTATCAAGTAAACTTAATCAGAGGCCCCTCACCGAATCTAATACAATCAAAGGGCATCACACCCAGAGGAACAGACGAGTTTACAAACATAATCCTCCTCTTTTTTTGGGAGTCATAAATAATCTCAAACTGCCACAGTAGCCGATAGCTCTTTTTTCTATCCTGAATGAGATCTTTTCTCAAATATTTTAAATTGGTAAATGCTAGTTTATAGAAAACTTATTGATTTTTGTGTGGTGATTTTGCATCTGGATACTTTGCTGAATTCTTTTACGAGTTTCAGTGGTTTTCCAGTTTACTTTCTTCAATTTTCCAATAATCTCATTTGCAAATAATGTCAGTTTTATATCATCCTTTCCAATTTTTTACCCTTCTCATTTCTTTCTCTTGCATTTTATTTTGTCATTGGCTAGTACTCCAATTCATGTTAAATAATAACAGTGACAGTAAACATTCTTGTCTTTCATGATATTGGTAGGTATTTTCATCAAATTAAGGATTTTAAATTCTATTCCTCATTTTTTAAAAATTTAAAGGATACTAAACAGGTGTTGAATGGTATTAAAGACTTTTCAGCATTTTTGGAGATAATCATAATTTGTATTTTAATTTTTATCAAAGTTATACATGTACATATATTAAAAAGAAAATAGTTTTACAAGGCTTATAATAAAAAATAGCTTTCCTAACTGTATCTCTCCCAACTCCTGCTTCCCTGAGGCAAACATTTTCCAATTCTTTTGGCTGTTTTTTTCTTATATTTGTCTCTATGTTTTTAAATTTCAGGCTTGTACTACAATTTTTTTTTGAAAAATTTCCTACACTGTTTCTTAGAAAGTTACACACTTTTTTTTTTCAATTTTTTCTGGGTCTCTCTTCCATATGTCAATTGAAAGAAAGCTAGAGACTGTGTAATTTCATTGGTGGATGGTGATTGTGGTTAATAGTTCAAAGCAAGAATATTCCTCTATTATAAGTTGTTAAGAATATGGAGATACATGGAAAAATACAACTAATATTACATATAGACTATAGTTAACAGTAATATTGTAATATTTTTACAGCAATGGCAAAGAAGCTACTGTATCAATGCTAGGGAACAATAATGGGGATGTATAAAGGGGTATGGGGTTGTTCCTTTTGGAGTAATGAAAACGTTCTGAAATGGACTGAGCTGATGACAGACAGCACATCTCTGTGATGAAACTGAGAGCCACTGAGGGTACACTTTGGATGGACTAAACAAGGCAGGGGACCACATAACACAGCGAACCCCTAGGTGAATGATGGACTGTGGTTAATAGTACAAGTATGAGAACCTTCTCTCATGAACTATAACAAATATATAATACTAATGCATGGTGTTAATAATAGGATGGTTTGTGGGAATAATACACCAAATATAAGCTACGGACTATAGATAGCAGTAATATTATGATAATGTTCTTTTATCAGTTGTAACCAATGTGTCACAACAATGTAAGGTGTTGGTGGTGGGACAATGTATGAGAATCCTGTAAGATACGTATGATTGTTTTGTTAACTCACAACTTTTCAACTGAAAAAAAAAAAAGAAAAGACATGTTCTTAATCCATGCCTGTGGTTATGAACCCATTGTAAATAGAACCTTTTGATGAGGTGACTTCAGTTAAGGTGTGGCCCAACCCAATTAGGATGAGTCTTAATCCTATTACTGGAACCCTTTATAAGCTGAGTGAAATTAAAGGAAGAATGACTTCAAGGGAGAACCAGGGAAGCAAAGATCTGTACCAAAAAGATCTCCTCAGGTCAAGAGCGTAGGCCCACCTATGTGTGTGGAAAAGGACAGACCTCCCCTTTGCTTGGAAGGGACAAGCCATCTGCCCCAGAACTTAGAAGGGGTGGGCCTTGGACCTATTGTTTAGGGAGCTTGCTAGCACCCCAATGCTTGGAGAAGGTGGGGCCCCGGCCTTCTTGGAGAGCCTGTCTACCATTTCAGAGCTCAGAGATGATGGGACCTTCCTCTGTTGTTTGGGAAGAACATGACCACTATTCCAAAGCTCAGAGAGGATGAGGCCTTCCCCCAGTGTTTGGTGAGAGCATGGTTGCTGAACAAGTGCTTAGAAGGGGTGGGGCTGCCTCTCCATCAGGTCTGGAGCACAAAACATTGGTTCATGGCTTACTCTTAGACCTTAAAATCGAATGGAGTTGGGGGACGGATGTGGCTCAAGTGGTTGGGCATCCGTCTCCCATATGGAGGGACCTGGGTTCCATCCCCGGGACCTCCCGGTATATTAAAAAAAAAGAAAATCTAGTGGAGTTTGCCCTGCTGGGTTTCAGACTTGTGTGGGCCCCATGACCTCTGCTTTCTTCCAATTTCTCTCTTCTGGGATGGGAATGTTTCTTCATTGCCTGTCCCACTATTGTATACTGGAAGCAGATAACTTATTTTCTAGGTCCCCTATGTCCATTACACAGAGGAATTTTGCCACAAGACAGACCAGACCCATAAGTGATTTTAATGAGACTTTGGACTTAGCATTCTTCTAAAATGGCTTAAGGCTTTTGGGATATTGTGATGGAATGAATGTTTTTTGTTTTTGCATTTGGAAAGGACATGTCTTTTGGGGGTCCAGAGTGGCCTGTGGCTGTTTGGAATTATGTACCCCAGAAAAAACATGTTCTTAATCTCAATCCAGGCCTCTGTGTGTGAACCCATTGTAAATAGGACATTTTGATGAGGTTTTCAGTTAAAGTGTGGCCCCGTTGAGTCAAGATGGGTATTAATCTTACTACTGGAGGCATTATAGAGAAGGCCACAGAGAGAGAAACCTCAGGGAGCAGCCAGTAGCTGGAAGTCAGTGGAAGCTAGAGGAATAAGGAGAAAATGCTACTATATGCATTACCACATGATGGAAAAGCCCAGGAACCCCAAAGTTTGCCAGCGAGCCAGAAGATACCAATCCTGGGTATGTAGCCTCTGAAACCATGTGCCAATAGATTCCTGTTGTTAAGCCCATTCATTTTATGGTATTTGTTTTAGTAACCAAGAAACTAATATAGACGGTTTGAGTATAATTTGTCAATCCAGGTTTCCCTTCCATTTCTATTTTAAGTAATTTCCCTAGAATTTTGAACATTAATACTTAACTTATAAAATCTAAAATTTATCAATATTTTTATCCCCTCTAGAACTGTTAAAAAAAAAAAAGACAAATTTTAAGAATTTAGAAAAGAGATGTTTATTTATCAAAAGGAGACAATTTGCTAATTGGAGAATGTTGTATTCCAAGAGAAAAGTTATCCTTTTTTCTTTTTTCCCTGAGAAATGGCAGCTTATATAGTAAATATAGTGAGGTTACACAAGAAAAATATGATTGGTTAAGAAAAAAAAATCAGGGGAGCAGATGTGGCTCAAGCAGTTGAGTACCTGCTTCCCACATGGGAGGTCCTGGGTTTGGTCCCTGGTGCCTCCTAAAAAAAACCAAAAAAACAAAAAAACAAACAACAAACAAATGAGAAAACCAACTCAGGGGAGCTAATGTGACTCAGTGGTTGAGCATCAGCTTTCCACATATGAGGTACGAGGTCCTGGGTTCAATCCCTGGCCCAGGCACCTTAAAAAAAAAAAAAAAGAAATCAAAGCAAGCCTTACAAAGGAATGGAAAGATGGAATGCTAACTGATAAAATTTATTCAGCTTTCAAAGTCCTGGTTTCCAGGAAATCAAGACCCTGATTCAATGAATGTCAACATGTCCTAGCAGCTGTGCAAGGTTGGAGAGTCTCAGATAACTTGACTCACAGATAACTTGTCTTAGGTATGTGTGGGTGATTTCAACATGTACAGAGAAATTTTGCTTTAAACATGTATGTGTAAAGTTGCCTCCAGGCCCTAGCTCAGGGGTTCTTAACAAGGGGTCCATGAGCTTGAATTGAAATTATATAAAAAAAGCATTATTCTTGTGGGGATGTGTTGTGTGGGTGTGATATATTTATTAGATAATACACAGTATAGTGTGGACTTAGTGAGAGGTCCGTGGATCTCATCTGACTGGCAAAGGGGTCTGCGGAACAAAAAAGTTCTGCAGCCAATTCATTTAACAGAACAATAAAAGTATCTTAAAACAGTTTAATTCTGCTCACCCCTTCCCTATTTCTATTTCTGTTGTGAATTTTTCTTATTCCTTGTTTATTTCTAACCCCACAAAATGTTTTACTATTGTATTATACACACCATATTTCGTTAGCTTTACCTGCATATTTACCATATCTGTGCTCTGTTTCTCAGGTCATTTTCCTTTATATGAATTAAATCATTTTGGATTATATATAGTGACTGTCTATTGTATCACATTTTTTTTTCATCTTTTTTTTTTTTTTTGTCTGACAATGTCTATTTTGTTTTCCAAGTTATTTTCTAATTTAACAGATAATTTCTTTTAGCTTATTGTAGATCTTATTCCACTGTCTTCAGGCTTCCATTATTGCTATTTAGAAGTCAACTGTTAGCCTAATTGTCATCTCTTTCATGCTAATCTGCATGACTCTGTGGCAGTTTTTGAGATCACTTTATCTTTGGGGTACTTGTTTCATTATTATATATGTAGATGTAGATTATTTAAACACTTTTCTTTCTTGGGCTCCATTGGACTTCCTGTGTCTTAATCCACTATGGAAATTTCTAGGTCATTATCTTTTCCGTTATTGCCTCTTCCCCATTTCTGTGTCATCTCCTGCAGGAACCCTGATTAGCTATCTCATAGAGCCTCTTACTCATTTTGCTTAGCTCTGTGTATCAGTTTTATGTTCCTGCCTAACAAAACACCTTATTCTCAGTGGCTTAAAATAAAAAATGATTTATTTTTTCTCATGATTCAGTGGATTTGCTGGGCTAACTGGATGGTTCTTTGGCTGGATACACCTAAAGTGGCTTATGGAGTAGCTTGACTACAGTTGAAGTGTCTCAGATGATCTCTTTCATGTGTCTCGGGTCTTGGTTATGCCTCTTTCTTCAGGTGATTTCTCATACCTGGGTTATATATATCTTGGTTTTCCTTGGTTTCCTTGGTCAATCTTGGTCTTCCTTACATGGTGGTGGGAGTTTTCTATGAAAAAGGCAGAAACTTCAAGGGCTCTTGAGGTCTAGCCTCTGAACTTTGTAAAACATCCCTTTCAACACATGCTGTTGGTCAAAAGTAGTAACAAAGTTAGCCCAGATTCAAAGGGTGGGGAAATAGACTCTGCCTCTTGACAGTGAAAGTACAAAATATTGTGGATGAATATTGTTTAAAGTATATGCATTTCTTTAGTCAACAAATACACTTTATAGACTTTTAAAAAATATTATACATATTCTATTTACAGATAATATTTGGTGTGCAGGTGAGTTTTAGAAATCTCAGCTCATAGGTTAACAACTACAGATGTAAGGAAAGCTTCTTGAATGTTACCTCCCAAAATAACCAAACAACAACCACCACCACATATTGTGTGCTTGCTCTGTGTTAGGCACTGCTTTAAGTGATTTTTAAAAAACTCTTTATTTTTATGTAAGATTTATAGATAAGTTGTAAAAATAGTATATAGAGTTTTGTTTGTTTTTTGAGGTACCGGGGGCCTGGGATTGAACCCGGGACCTTGTATATGGGAAGCCGGCCCTCAACCACTGAGCCACAACTCAGGCTTCCCTGAGTTGGTTTTTTCATTTGTTTTGCTTGTTGATTGTTTTTTTCAGGATGCATTGGGAACCCAGTCCAGGACCTCCCATGTGGGAAGTGGGTGCTCAACTACTTGAGCCAATCCGTTCCCCATAGGGTTTATTTTTTTTTTAAAGATTTATTTATCCTCCCCCCCATTGTTTTTTTTTTTTTGTGTGCTTGCTGTCTGCTCTCTGTGTGTTCTTCTGTGTCTGCTTATCTTCTCCTTAGGCAGCACCAGGAACCGATCCTGGGACCTTCTGGAGTGGGAGAGAGGTGCTCAATCCCTTATGCCACCTCAGTTCCCTGGTCTGCTGCATCTCTTATTGTCTCTCCTCTGTGTCTCTTTTTGTCGCATCATCTTGCTGCACCAGCTTTTCACTTGGGCCAGCACTCCTGTGCGGGTCAGCTCTCTGCTTGGGCCAGCTTGCTGCGCGGACCAGCTTGCCTTTCACCAGTAGGCCCTGGGAATTGAACCCTGGACCTCCTGTATGGTAGACAGGAGCCCAATTGCTTGAGACACATCCATTTCCCTGTAGAGTTTTTTTTTTTTTTTTTTTTCAAAGATTTTATTTATTTATTCATTTATCCCCCCCTTGCTGCTTGTGCTCGCTGGGTCAGCTAACCACGCCGTCCGGGCGGGCTTGCCTTCACCAGGAGGCCCTGGGAACTGAACCTGGGGCCTCCCAAATGGTAAACGGGAGCCCTACTGATTGAGCCACAGCCGCTTCCCCCTGTAGAGTTTTAATATACTTTCATCCAGCTTCCTCTAAATTTAACATCTTATATAACCATTGTACAATTACCGAAACGAGGAAATTTATATTGATGCAATACTATTAATTACTCTACAGACCTTATTTGACTTTCACCAGTTTTGCTATCAACATTCTTTTTCGGATACAGTATCTAATCCAGGATTCCACATTGAATTGGCATATCTCCCTGACTCCTTTGATCTGTTATAGCTCCTTGGACTTTCCTTGCCTTTCATAACCTCAACACTTGAAGAACTCAAGCTAATTATGTTGTGGAGTGTCTCTCAATTTATATTTGTCTGACGTTCTCTTATGAATAGATTGAGGTTAAGTATTTTGGCAAGAATAACACAGATGTGATTATGTACCTTTCTCAGTGCATTATATCTGGGGGAAACATGTTGTTGATTTTGTCTTATTGTTGGTAATGTTAACTTTGATCCCATGATAGGGTGATGTTTGCCAGGTTTCTTTATTGTAAAATCACTACTTCCCCCCTTGTAATTAATAAGAATTCACTAATTTATTATTTGTTATTAATACAAATCTTGTGGGGGAAATACTATCCTGTTTCTCAACATACTTGTTAATCTACCACTGTTTTAGTTTAGTAGGCCACTTAAAGTGGATACCATATGATGGTTCAGCTTGAACCATTAGCTTACAGTTTTGAGGATGAGAAAATGTCCAAATCAAGGCATCATCAAGGCGGTGCTTTCTTCCTAAAAACCGGCTGCCAGCGATCCTGGGCTCCTCTGCCACATGGTAAGACTCATGGCGGTGTCTGCTGGTCTCTCCCTTCACCTCCAGTTTTCATTGCTTTCAGCTTCTTGCTTCCATGGTTCACTCTCTCTCTCTGTCTGTATTCATTCCGTTTATAAAGGACACCAGTAAGAGGATTGAGACCCATCCTGAATGAGGCAGGTCACACTCTAACTGGGTAGCCTCTTCAAAAGGCCCTACTTATGAATTTACACCCACAGGAGTGAATGGATTAGATTTAAGAACATCTAAATCTAATGGGAACATACAGCTTCAAACCACCACAACCACAGTCTTATTTTATATGTTCTGCTCTGTATTTCTATCCTGGTTTCTGGATTGTTGCTACAGCTCAGCTTATCATGTCTGCTTTTTTTTTTTCAATTTCAGATCCACCCAAAATTCCTTTATATATATATATATATTTTTTTTTTTTTTTTTTCCAAAAATAAAATTTGAGGGCTTCGGCATGGGTGGATGGGAAAATTAATGCTTTTATAACACTTACCATCTGCCATGTACTATTCTAAGTGCTTAACATATACTAAGCTATTCCTTCTTTACAACATCCTTATGAGGTAGGTTTTATAGTTTATTCCCATCTTATAGATCAGAAGAGTGAGGCACGGAGATGTTAAGTGGCTTTCCCAAGATCATAAAACCAGAGTATTTCCAAACTAAGTTCTTTTAAATCTAGTTACGAAGTGTCCCTGTGCGTTCTTCTCCTTATCAGCCAGTGAGCCCAGCTTCTGCAGAGTCAAGTCCCCAGGGTAACATCCCTCCACTCAGTTCAAAGCCTGCAACCACAGAGACTGAAGTCACAAGAGTGGGAATTAGTTCTGCTGACACAACCCACATGACTATCAGGGAATAATGGCAGAGGAAGATTTTGGTCTTCGTTCTACCTTCCTGCTTCAGCCACCGCTCCAGGACTGTGTTGTTGAAATAAATTTATTGCAAGAAACAATTCCCTGTGAGACCTTGGGCAAGTAATTTCTCTTCTTCTGAATCTGCCTTTCCCCATCTGTAAATCAGTAGGGGGCTAAGGGTGACCTGGAAAAGGAGATCATTAGACATTTTTTCTTTTCCAGCTCCATATTCTTTGAATCTAAAATACACACACGATTATATTTTCAGCATTTTGTTTCATTATATTTTGAGTTTTTTGCGTCTCCTTTATTTACTTTTCTTTTTGTTTGAGTAAGCCCTAAAAATTAAATTAATACACACGGCTAAAATCTTGAATAATACACAAGTACTGAAAATGAACAACAGTGCCCTGCTCTCCACTTCTTCTCCTCCCTAATATTACTCCCCAGAGACAACTATTCATGACTCTATCTGGTTTTAGTTCTACACCTCTGAATAATGTGTGCATTTCCATTTCCTGATTTATGAGCTTCAGGCATTGTCTATCGATCCCTGCTATAGGTGAGTGCCCTTGTCCCAGCTCTATGACCTCAACTAAACTCCATGATCCCTTGTTGCCTCTGCAAGATGGGAAATTGCCCTGGGATGGCTGCCTTGGCACTGCAGTGGCTTTATTCAGGTGAGTCAAGTTGGAGATGGGAGCACAGGGAGGCACTGGAGATGGCTCATGACTTCACTCCAAGGAGGGACTTTCTGCTGCGGGGAATAGTGCTTGGGTTTTTTAAAAGGTTAATCAAGAGGAAGTGCAATGATTGTCTCAGATCAGCACACAGTTTATTGCTCCCAAGAGGGCCTTGTGGCGTTGGGGAACCAGGGGACAGGAGCTATTTTACCATAATTGATGTGTGCTGTTGTTCCAGGCAGTGGGAATAGCAAGGTGACCCAAGACAGGAGTAGCTCAGTGCCCAGAAGTCCTCTGTCCATGCTCAGTAACTGAAATGGGAAAACCTGGACAGTCACCTATACCATCACAACAGGCTGAGTTTCCACCATCCTACTGGGGACCAGGAGAACATCATTTGGAAGCTTTGGGAGCAGGGGCTGTGGAGGGGTTGGGAGCAGGTGGCTGCTCCCTGACAATTAGATTGCACCATTGGAGGCCTGGGGGTTGGGGGCCACAGGAGGGAGAACTTTGCTACTCTGCTAATGTTCCTTACCAGAGGAGGCTTAGTATTTCAGAGAACACTGTCACATACCTCTCACATGGGTCAGCCTCGACCCCTTCAAGGTGCATCTTCCCATGTAAATGCATAGGACAAGGGGGTTTGACTACCAGCTGCTACTGAGTTGTCCATTGGCATCCACTTCTCCGTAACAGCACTGCCTCCCTCCCTCCCAGCTTTGCCATGGGTTCCCCTTGAGACCTTCGTTGCTGTCACCAGCTGGAACTCAGTAGAGGGGGATGGAGGGAAGCCCATACTTCCCTACACTTCCGTATCCACTCTACCCCCCATCCTCTCACAACACAGGGCTGAATGGCTGGGGACAATAGCTGAAGGCAATTACAGAGTTGGAGAAAAAAAGGTAAACCAATGCTTGTTTTGCCTGTTTCCATAATGCAAGGGAAAAAAAACAACCAAATAATTAAACTCTTCACAGGAGTCCCTCTTGGGTACACTCTGTTGCCTACTATTGTGCCTTGTGCTTGAGGTTTCTTCTTCACCCCCTTTCTGAGAGACTTCATCAATTACCCAACATGCAAAACGTCCCTTTCCCCCCCCCAAATTTAAAACACGTGTTCTCTAGCACAGAGGATGGACTGAGTTCACCCTGCCTCAACCCAGGGACTTGATCCCTAACAGGGACTTGATCCCTAACAGGGCCTTGATCCCTAACAAACAGGGACTTGATCCCTAACAGCATAAAGGTAAGCAGGATAGTCCAGAGTAGGCTTTGGTACTCCAGGTCTGGGGAATCCTATGTCAGTGTGAAGATATGGCCTTTCTTTATTCTTAGTCCTCCAACCTGCATACACAAACACACAATGGATATCTCACAGAGACACACAATATTTCTCTGAGACAGTGATATAAATCTCTATCGGGGAAAGAGAAACATTTCTCTTTTCAGCAGCATCACCCGCATAGATTGCCAGCAGCTTAAGGAGTGCAGGGCCAGTTCCTCTTGGTTCAGCCTCCTGTGTCCCAGCCCACTGCTCCAAAGAGAAAGATGGGCAAAGACCCTGAATGTGATTTATTCACTTAGTTATTTAGAAATTATCACTTTTCTTCACCTTTGGCCCAAACAAGTTCTCTAGTGTGGTACCTTCCTCCCCTAGTCTATCACAATCCTCCAGAAGGGGTGGTACTGGTGGCAGTAGCAGTGGAGTCTTCTACCTCCATACATGACCTCACCTGATGCCACAACAATCCTGCGAAGACTGATGCCATTGCCCCAGATTTAGAGGTCAGGAAGTGGAGACTCACAGAGGCGCCGTGGATTCCCCAAGGTCAGATGTGGCAGAGCCAGGACTAGAACCCAGATCTCACACATCCAGGCTTAGAGCTCTTTCTTCCACAGTAAAATACTGACTGCATATCTTGTTAAAACATTACTGCCCTGGGTGAAAGCACATCGTGGTATTTGTAGCCAACAGTGCTAATACATGGGCATGACAGTGTTTGAAAAGGAAAGTCCAAAGTCATGTATATTACTAGAAGGAAAGCTAAAAAATGTAACATGGGACTATATAGCATAGTAAAACCTCATGTGAAATGTGAATATGTGTGTTATTGCATAGATAAGATTGCTTTCATTGAAACTGAACAAATGTACGTTAATATTACAAGATGTTAATATCAGGCAAAAATATAACCAAAGCAAAATATGAAAAAAAACAACAACCCATTACTACACTGGTAAAGAAGAAACTAGTGTGAGAACGTGCAAGGCAGGGGTGCTTAGATTTCATAATAGAGCAAGATGTCCCTAAGTGATTATTTCCCCAGGGAACCTAAGGGAAAAGGTCCCCATCTGGAATCTTGGAAAGTCTTTTTTACCTTTCAGCCAACTTTCCCATCAGCTACTTGAAGAGGAACTTAGTTTCTTCCTCTAAAGAGAGGAAATGCTGGATTATGACTGGCCCTTTCCAACCCTAGCATTTCTATGACATAAAAATCTAATATAATGTGATATGAAGTAAGAAGAATGACTTCCCTGGTCACTTGTGGGCTCAGGAATGGTCCCAGTAGAATCGGGTGGGAATGCGAGTGATCTTACAGCTATAAGAGGTCGTCCAAGGTCAGCAAGTAAGCCTAGTGCTGTAGCCATGGCAAGGAGAGGTGCTTGATTTCATGAAGGTGGAAAATGATTGGCTATTATCAAGAGCAAAGAATTCACATCAAATTCTCTGTGTAGTTAAATAAACCTTCAAATGAGATACTTGACATGTAAAAGGAAGCTTAATTGTGTCAAAGAAAAACTTGTTGGCTGACACTGAGGGATTCATGGAGGTCAGGCATAAACTTGAAGTGGTGGGCCATCATTTGCAAGACCGATGAAAATTCAAAAAGGTCAGAAATTTGGTTTGTACAAATAGAGAATTATCTGCGAGAATGATGGCTGAGGACTTAGATGAAAGAACAGACTCATTTTGAGAGACTGCTCAAGGAAGACAGTTTCTCTGATGACTGTGCTATGCTTTTGATTAATGATCAAAGACAACCAAGACTTGTCGTTTGTCTGGATCTTTCAAGGGGAGCTGGGCACAGTAAATTATTTTTGAGGAAAATGGTAACTGGTCAAGCAATGCCTTCTATCTCTGACTCACCTGTTTAGTCTAATCACAGTTGCAATCCCTGAGCTGGGAACCCTTGTTGGGAAAAACAGGGATTAGAATATCCGGCTCACAGGTTGTTAAAAATAAAAGGCGATTTTGTGCCCAAAAGCCCTCAACTAACATTGTAGGGGGACTGACAAGGGTAGGGAGCAAGGGGACAGAGTGACATCTTGGTGAGAGCTGTGGCTCTGGCATGGTTGTATGTGGCACGGCATGGGTTCTAATCCCTGTTCTGCCTTCTGTAGACAAATCACTTAGCCCCTGGAGTTTCCTATTCCTTATCCGGAAAATGGGGATAACAGAGCCCACATTGCACAACTGTGTGACTTAAAGTCAAAATGAAATAACATGTAAATGCTAAATCATTATATAAGTGGGAGGAATTATTAATATGATTATTATCATTTGGGTTTCCAGTTTATGATACTGAAGTTCAGCTGCTCCAATGACAGATGAGTGGTAATACATGAATAATTATCCCCAAACTGTCATTTTTCTCCTTGTCACCTATCACCAATAAACATTTGATTTACATTCCGAATCTAGCAACCCTGAAAGCCATTAAGCCAAATAAATACTCAGTTTGTGTCCTTTGTAAAACAAAATGTTTCTGAGCCAGAGGTCCCACCTGCTCTGTGATGCTTGCCTGACAGACGTGCTAACACACCTGGCCACACGCTGCCGGTGCCACCTTCAATGACCCGTCTATCAGTCTGTCAACAGCATTGAGTTAATGGCCCCTGTGTAGGGAGCAGCTTGCAGGGATCTGTAGATGATTACAAAGGAAGGATATACATTGCCCTAAAGAACTGACAAGCTCAGTGAGTGGGTGACAAGAACACAAATAAAGATGTGGGAAACCTAATAGACCCTGTCATGGATGACTGTTGGCTTGTCTGCCCTTCATTCTCCCTCTTCTGGTAAGAAGACCCCTATTTCCTTTTGTGAAACACCTTACCCCCACTCTTGTCCACGTGGTATTTGGGCAAGGCTGACCTCAGCCATCTGCTCCAGAAGTGGGCACACAACCCAGGCCTTCTGTCAGAGCCAGGGTGGTTGGTTCTGGGATGGGTAAGTCAGTTTGGCCCATTGAAAGTCAAGTCCAGACCTCTTGCTCAATATTGAGACAAAAGCCTTTTCCTGAGCCCCAAGATGTCTAGAAATAGCTTTCTAGTGATATTTCTGCACACCTGGATCCACCTGAGCCTGAAGCTTACTTTGGACTTTGCCATTACCCCAAACAATGAATTCCTTTTTTTTCCCCTTTTTAATCCAGTCATGAATATACATAGCCTTATAACTAGCTATGGCTGTGTTAGTTCTTTTAGCTCACACAAACTCATAGGGTGCAAAGAGTTAGCCAACTGTGAAGTTAGGGAACAAGCCACACAGTCCACATGATCATCTTCATTTCTGACACTGATAGCAAGTTCTGGGGCAGGGGGTATGGGGATGGGTGGGGGGAGAAACAAAACCACCTTCCGGTGTGATAATTTACTACAAAGACTCACTGAGAGCTGTTATACTCATGGATGGCTATGATTTATTACAGGGAAAAGACAGATTAAAATCAGTTCAAGGAAGGAAAGAGCTTCCAGTCCTCCTGTCCCGTGGAATCAGGACAGCATTACTTTCCTGGCATCGAAGTGTGACCATTGCCAACCAGGAAGCTCACCTGAACCTAGATGTCCAGAATTCTTATTCTTATTGGAACTTGATCACATACTACCTACATGGCTGACCTTGGTCTTTGGCCCTTCTGCAAGTCAGACTAAGACCTCTAGTCTCTGCTCCCTCCAAGGTCAGGCAGATACCAAGTGGCCCAAAGTCCTCATCATAAATCACACTGTTAGATGGTATGGGGGCCAATTCCCCCAGGCAAAGAAATACACTGCTGTCAGACATGATGTTCCAAAGGTGTAGAGATGACCTTCAAGTAGCCAAGGGCAAAGGCCAGATCTGTCTTCAGGTCAGGTGAATTCTTCACTTCCTGGATTTTGGCCAGCACTTTCTTATAGCAAAATGATCATATTTCTCTGGGCATCTACATTTAGTATAGTGTTTATATGACAGATTCAGCAATAGTATCAGTGTGAAATGCCTAATATTTAAAGGAACAAGTGTAGGATAGAGCTAGATTTAAAGAAACAGCTGATCCAGTCTATAAAGCCATTGCATACATTTTTTTTGTAGTTTTATACTCATTTAATTACTTATTTTTCCCCTTGATCTACCACTATTTGTACCTCCTGATAAACTTGTGCAGAACTAGCATAGAAATTAGATGATGGTAACTAAATCCAGTTCTTCAGATCAGTCATTTTTCATCAATTTTATATCCTGAAAAGGCTTTAACTCAATCTCCTAGTGCATTTTATTATCAATATTAGGATTATAAGACTTATTTACACAAGGGGGTTGAATTTTACCAACAATGTCAATGTTATGCCATATTGTAGGGTGGCGGTAGATGTAACCTGAAAAATCAGAGTCGAAGGTTCTGTACATTGCTAAGTGTCCCGCTCAGTCATAAACAATTAGTCCAGCCCATCATCATACTGTATAACCAAAATGTTTCCCAAAGTCATGCCACTGAGGTTTGCAGGCTTCCGTTCGACCTTGTCAGGTTCTGAAAGCAGTAACGTGGCTGTACTCTTTATGCGTCTGACATAATTGAGCTTAAAGGCAATAGCACCTCTTTCTCTGAGCCTCTCTCAAGACACAATGTAATATTGGATTTCCCTCATTGCCTAATGCATTTATTCATTCCTTTATCCTTAGCTACTATTCTTCTTTCTCTCCCTTTATCATTTATTTACCCAAACCTTTCCACCTTTAGGAGAGATATTAGGTCCAGCCACTGGGTTGGTCCTCATTGCTGGAGAAGTACTGGTCTAGCAAGTGCCTCCCCCTCTCCACCCCCATTCACATAGGGGAGGGCTAAATAGATGCAGGACTATGGGCTATCTCCACCACTAGGTGACACAGCCACATTTCCCATCAGTCCCAATTTTCAAGATAGTATAAAAGCATAATCTACCCCATCAGGCTCTTAGGAATTCTGACATAATGATTTAAAGGGAAAGTTACAGTTTCTTGCTTAGGGATCATCCCTGCTTCTGGCACATGGGGCCACTGGAAAAAGAAAGTGAGGTGATATGGGGGAAAAAGAAAAAAGTGTAGTCATACCATCATCCTCCTGTCTCTTGTTAGAAATATATAGTGATACCCATATCTTCCCCCACCCTCTCTCCCCCAGATCCCCCAGAAAAGCTGAGGCATCTATCTAGTGGGGTCCCTGTAGAGTGTGAGTACATAATCGTGAAGGCATGTAAGCCAGTCCCTTATGCCTTTATCTCCCCCACCCATGTACTAGGTAGAGTTGTGTACCCCAGAAAGATATGTTTAAGATCAAAGCCCCAGTACCTGTGAATGTGACCTCATTTGGAAATTGGGTCTTTGCAGATGCAATCAATTAAGATGAGCTCATACTGGATTAGGGTGGGCTAATGACTGGTAACCTTAGAAGAAGAGGAAAATTTGGGCACAGACACAGAGATATAGGGAAGAAGGCCATGTGAAGACAGAAGCAGATTGAAGTGATGCATCTGCAAGTCAGGCAATGTCAAGGATTTCCAGCAACCACCAGAAGCTAGAAATAGGCAAGGAAAGAGTCTCCCCTGCAGGTTTCAGAGGGAGTGTGGCCCTGGCAACACCTTGATTTCAGACTTCTAGTCACCCCAACTATGAGAGAATAAATTACTGTTGTTTTAAGCCAACCAGTTTGTGGTAATTTATTACAGCAGCCCTGGGAAACTAAGATGCTCCAATTTAGAACACAAATGCTGCAATTGCCTGTTCCTATTCTCCATCAAGCCATGACTCTGAGGATGATGTCTATCTGCCCATCGTTGAACATTATGGACTGTAAAGTGTGTTCCTTGTTCTGGAGAAATATGGCTCAGTGGTCCAGATCAGTGCAGTATCTTCTGTTCCAGTCCTTTTATAGTACACTAAGCATTTTCATCTACAATGGAGTAAGCAAAGCTCAGTCCAGAGTAACTGTCTATTCTTTTCAAGACCCATTTTAGCCTCCTGGGGGCTATTACCATCAGTCTGACTTGCCAGCTAGGTGCAGGGCCTTCCCTGCAGGGAAGCTGCCCCCTAGCCACCTGCAGTATCCGTCTCTTGTTAAAAATGTGTGCCTCAGATGGTACAAGAAGAATATGTCTAGATTCAGCTCATGTCTGTATTGCTGTAGAACTCTCATGTCTAGTCATTTCATGGACCCTTATGGCCACCTCAGATGAATGCATCAGTGTATCCACTTGCCAATTCCAATCATATCCTGATCCTGGAAGGGGGTTCTTCTGATGGGCATTGCCATGTCCTACTTTAATGCATATCTTAAATCCCCATAGTGATTTCCATGAAATCCCTTTAATTGTCTAGTTTTGATGGTTCATCTGCCTGACCATATGGCCAGACCATTGGCCACTGCTCATGAGTTGGTAAAAACCCAAACAGGAGCAAACAACATGCAATTTAACCCACAAAGCTGATTTGTTTTTACCTTCTTTAATCAAAGTGTTGACTTCCCAAACAGGATGCTGTCTGTTCATCTTGGAGCTGCCACCCATAAATCAAGCAGGTTTTTGCTTGTCAATCAAGAGCTGTTCATAGGGCACCACCCAAGTGGCAATAGGATCTGCCAACTCCAAGTGGTTCCAAAGTTGGTTCTAGGGGAAAAAAGGCTACCTGCTCTCAAGAACTTTCCTGCATTCCCCTGGCAGCATGTTCCTATATAAACCATTTCCATTTCATTATGTAACTCTTCTAGGCACTTCCATGCCCATTAAAGCATTTCTTTAATATCACCCAAGACATTATGTGTATTTCAGATTTCAGAATTATGTCCTTCAGTCATAGGGGCAGTTACCATTAATGTCTAACAGGCATCAAGTAATTGTCTTTTAAAATGGAAATTTTCTGGTATAAAATGCTGTTGTTCATCACTGAGTGTGTTCGACACAGGGTGATGTACAGAGTGTTGGTCTGTACCAGCACTGCAACTTTTAATAGGGTATTAATTAAAGTGGTAATCTCTTGTTGTTCACTAAGTATTCTATACTGTTTCAAATTAACAACTTGTGTGAGCTTAGGCAATCATCGCTTCCCATTTAGAATGTCCAATCAATATTGGCTGAAAGGCAGATTTACATGCCTTGGGTTTTACCATACTGGTGTGGGGGAAGCCTTCCCCAGTCATTCAGGTATAGAACATGCAACCATTTCACATAAAGTTTGTTCTAACA
This sequence comes from Tolypeutes matacus, assembly GCA_026826555.1. Classification (NCBI taxonomy): domain Eukaryota; kingdom Metazoa; phylum Chordata; class Mammalia; order Cingulata; family Chlamyphoridae; genus Tolypeutes; species Tolypeutes matacus. The sequence goes on from JAKSZT010054569.1 coordinate 1,891,612, forward strand.
TTCCAATTTTCACCCAAACTTTGACCTTAATCTCATTGATCACTTCATTTCGATATCTTCTTAATCTACCTATAGTCCCTGTTAAGATTTCACCAACAGGTTTTGGAATCATATTGCATGGGTTTCCCATATCAAGCCCTCTCGGAAAAGTCTCTCCTCCATCTCTTACCAATTTTACCCAGTCATGTGCATACGACCTTTGGCTACCAGACAACACTTTCATCAATTCAGGAGACAGTGTTTCTCATTGACATCTTTGCCTTCTGGCTTGTTAAATTCCCTCAAACTAGAGTGCATAAATCAGACTCATTAGACCCCTGGATGTTGGAGGACCAGTAAAGTTTCCTATCTGTCCACTCAACCTCTTATAATGCTCCATTAAGACCTTTGTTTTGCCCCCATCAATGCTCACTTTATTCATCTCATTTCTTAATAAGTGATTAATGATTTCCACTCTTCTGGGACGAATCCCTTTATTTTTTAAAAAATAACTTATTGAAGTATATCATTCATACATGAACATACATAAACTATAAGTGTTCCGTAAACATTGTGAACTTACAAAACAAACATGCATAAACATACAGGGCTCCCACACATCACCCCACCACAAACACTTTGCATTGTTGTGAAACATTTGTTAGCAAATTATTAAAGAGCATCATCACAGTATTACTACTAACTATAGTCCATATCTTACTCCCCTATACTTTTTTTTTAAGGATTTATTTATTTACTTTTATCCATTTTTACCCTCCCCCCCCCCCCCCCCGTTTTTGCTGTTTTTGTTTCCATTCACTGGGCAACTCTGTGTCTGTTTCCTGCCCTCTCTTCTCATTCTTCTCCTCCTGTCTTCACCGGGATTCGATCCTTGGAACCTCCGTTGTGGGAGAGAGGCATCCTGTTGCCTGCGCCACCTTAGTTCTTGGTTTTTCAGCGCATCTCGGCTCTCCCTTGTGTCACTCTCCCGTGACATCATCATCTTTCTGCGTGGCTTGCAGGGCCTGGTGGCACACCTGCACGTGGGCCTGGGGGCCTCACCTGCTTGCGGGGCCTGACGGTGCACCCATGCACGGGGCCTGGTGGCCCGTGCGCCTTCTATATTTTTATTTTTTAAAATTTTACCAGGAGGTCCCAGGGATCGAACCCAGGTGACTCCATATGGGAGATGGACACCCAACCATTTGGGCCACATCTTTCCCCCTGTTATATCTTTTAAGGTTGACCAAAGATACCTAGAGTTACAGTCATTTCCCATACAGGATGGTCATATAATAAATCAGGCTTAGTTTATCACCAGCATTCTAAACACCAGACCTAGGGAGACAAACTAGGTCTGGGGACACATGCATGGTTTCTAATATAGCGAATGTTTAGCCTACCCTGATTAACACAAAATCAGGTCAGTGAGAATATTCTTATATTCTCAGTGAGAGTCCCTTTACTCTCTTCTTTCTATTTCCCCATTCTGTTGTGAATCACTCTACTTTCTTAATTATCTGTTACTTTAGCATAACTTTTCCCTTTGATAGTGGCCCTGAGTTTAGTGGCTGTCACTCTGACCAGCTGGAATCCAAGCTGGGCCCAGCCTCAGGATCTGTCCCCAACACACTCCCCTACCTTTATTTTAGCTATTACACTTAAAATAACCAAGGGATTGTGATTGTACACTTAGCTTGTTTCTTGTTACTTTGCATTTCTTTATGCATCCAGTGAGCCAAGTCCTCAGGAGTGGATCCATCATTTCTATTCCATTGGTAACTTTTACCTCCAGTAACTGATTGCAGCATGGCTGCAGTTCCATACAACAGGTGACTATAAGTTCATCATCCTCCACCTTCTTATCCTTCCCCTTCCCAAACTACATGATTCAGTGAGCGAGAGTTGTTCTAATGAGTCCCACTTCTGACACCAACTGCAAAGAATTAGTCAACAGTGAAGTTAAGGAACAATCCACACAACCCATTTCTGACATCAGTTGCTAGTTCAGGATGGGGTTTCCCAAAACCCACCTTCAGGTTTGATAATTCACTAAAAAGACTCACAGAACTCACTGAAAGTTGTTTTACTCATGGTTACAGTTTATTACAGGGAAAGGAAATAGAATAAAATCAGTTAAAGGAAGAGATACAAAGGGCAGAGTGTGGGAAGGATATATATTAGGACAGCATTGCCTTCCTGGCATGATGTGTGACCATTGCCAACCAGGGAAGCTTACCCAAGTCTAGATGTCTAGAGTTTTTATTGCAGATTGATCATATACTTCCCACATGGCTGACCCCTAGTCTCTAGAACTTCTGGAGGTCAGGCTGATACCTTTAGTCTTCAGTTCCTCCAGAGGTCAGGCAGATACCATGTGTCCCAAAGCTCCCATCAAAAAATCACATTGTTAGACTATGTGGTGGCCAAGTGAGATGTAATTCACATACCATAAAATCCATCCTTTGAAAATGTACAATTCAGAGGATTTTAGTATATTCAGAGAGTTGTGCAACCATTACTGCTATCTAATTCCAGAACATCTTCATCCCCCCCAAAAGAAACCTGTACCCATTATTGGCCACTTCCTACTCTTCTCCCCTTAGTCCCTGGTAATCACTAATCTACTTTTGGTCTCTGTAGATTTGCTTATTATGGGCATCTCATACAAAGGGAACCATTCAATATGTGGCCTTTTGTGTCTGGCTTCTTTCACTTTGCATAATGCTTTCAAGGTTCAACCATGTTGTAGTATGAATTAGTACTTCATTCCTTTATATGATTGAATAGTTTTTCATTGTAAGGATATACCACATTTTATTTATTCATCAATTGATGGGCATTTGGGTTATTTTCACATTTTGGATATTATAAATAACTCTGCAAAAAATATTCATGTGAAAATTGTTATGTGGACATGTTTTCAAATCTTTGGGGTATGCAGCTGAGAGTGGAAAGGCTATTTCATGTGGTAACTATATGTTTAACTTTTGGGGCAGTTGCCATACTGTTTTCCAAAGCAGATGGACCATTTTTAATTATTACCAGAAATGTATGAAGGTTACAATTTTCCACATCCTTGTCAACACTTATTATTGTCCATATTTTTTATTATATACCTAGCATAGTGGGTGTGAAGTGGTATCTCATTTTGGTTTTGAGTTGCATTTTCCTGATGACTAATGATATTGAGCATCTTTTCACATGCTTATTGGCCACATGTATATCTTCTTTGGAGAAATATATACTCAAATCATTTGCCCATTTAAAAACTGGATTACTTGTCCTTATATTGTTGAGTTGTAAGTGTTCTTTGTATATTTTGGATATAAAGCCCTTATCAGATACATGATTTGAAAATGCTTTCTCTCATTCCATGGCTGTTTATTCACTTTCTTTTTTTTTTTTTTTTTTTTAAACAATTTATTGAACTATATCATTCATACATGAACATACATAAACTATAAGTTTTCAGTAAACATCGTGAACTTACAAAACAAACATGCATAACATCATGCCGGGCTCCCACACATCACCTCCCCACAAACACCCTGCATTGTTGTGAAACATTTGTTAACAAATCATGAAAGAGCATCGTCAAAGTATTGCTACTAATTATAGTCTGTATCTTCCTCCCCTATACATTTTTTAAAAGGATTTATTTACTTTTATCCATTTTAAACCCCCCCGCCCCCATTTTGCTGTTTCTGTGTCATTCACTGGGCAACTCTCTGTGTCCATTTCCTGCCCTCTCTTCTCATCCTTCTCCTTCTGTTTTCACGGGGATTTGATCCTCGGAACCTCTGATGTGGGAGAGAGGCGTTCTACTGCCTGTGCCATCTTAGTTCCTGGTTTTTTGGTGCATCTTGTCTTGGCTCTCCCTTGTGTCACTCTCCTGTTACGTCATCATCTTGCTGTGTGGCTTGCGGGGCCTGGCAGCTCACCCATGCACGGGGCATGGCGGCTCACCCGGTGCCTGGTGGCTCACCCGCGCGTGGGGACTGGCAGCACACCCGCACGCGGGGCCTGGCAGCTCATCCACGCACAGGGCCTGTTGGTTTACCTGCTCGTAGGGCCTGGTGGCTCACCCACACACGGGGCTTGGTGCCTTACCCAGGGCATGGTGGTTCACCCATGCATGGGGTCTGGCGGCTCACTTGCAGACAGGGCCTGGTGGCTCACCCAGTGCCTGGTGCTCACCCGCTCGCGGGACCTGGCAGCACACCTGCACATGGGACCTGGTGGCCTACATGCATTCTATAATTTTCTTTTTTTCTTCTTACTGGAAGGTCCCAGGGATCAAACCCAGTTCCCTCCATAAGGGAGACGGACGCCCAACCACCTGAGCCACATCCTTCCCCCTGCTATATCTCTTAAGGTTGACCAAAGATACCCAAAATTACAGTCTTTTTCCATACAGGATGGTCATATAACAAATCAGGCTTAGTTTATCACCAGCGTTCTAAAAACTAGACCTAGGGAGAAAAACTAGGTCTAGGGACACATGCATGGTTTCTAATATAGTGAATGTTTAGCCTGCCCTGATTATCACAAAATCAGGACAGTGAGAATATTCACATTATTCACTTTCTTAATGATGTCCTTTGAAGCACAAAAGTTTTTGATTCTGGTGAAGCTCAACTAAGCTATTTTTTCTTTAGTTGCTTGTGCTTTTGGTATCTTATCTAAGAAACGGTTCCCAAATCCAAGGACATGAAGGTTACCTCTATCTTTTCTTCTAGGAGTTTTGTAGTTTTAGCTTTTACATTTAAGTCTGATTTATTTTGGGTTAATTTTTGTATATGGTTTAGGGTAAGGGTCCAACTTCCCTCTATTTTATGTGGATATCCAGCTATATCAGAACCATTTTGTTGAGAAGACCATTCTTTCTCCATTGAATTGTTCTGGCATCCATGTAAAAAATCAATTAACCATAAATGTGAGAGTTTATTTTTGTACTCTAAGTTCTATTCTATTGACTTATATGTCTATTTTATGTCAGTACTACACTATCTTAATAACCGAAGCTTTGTAGTAAGTCTTTTTAAAAAAATATTTATTTTTTATTTATTTATCCCCCCCCCCTTGTTTGTGCTCACCATCTGCTCATTGTGTGCTCTCTGTGTCTTCTTGTCTTCTTTTAGGAGGCACTGGAAACCGAACCCGGGACCTCTCATGTGGGAAGGAGATACCCAGTAGCTTGAGCCACATCAGTTCCCTGCTTGTTGTGTCTCCTCGTTTTGTCATTTTGTTGCATCAGCTCGCCACACCAGTCCATCACGTCATCTCGCTGTCTTGCTCATCTTCTTTAAGAGGCACTGGGAACTGAACCTGGGACCTCCCATGTGGTAGGTGAGTGCCCAACTGCTTGAGCCACATCCACTTCCCTGTAGTAAGTCTTGAAATCATCACGTGCAATTCCTCCAACTTTGTTCTTCTTTTTTGAATTTGTGCTGTTCTGGGTCCTTTATTTATTCATATAAATTTTAGGATCAGCTTGTTAATTTATACAAAAAATGCAGCTGGGATTTTGTAAGGATTGTGCTGAATCTGTAGATCAACTTGGGGAGTATTGGCATCTTTACAATATTAAGTTTTCCAATCCATGGACACAATATATTTCTCCATTTTTCTTATTTAATTTCTTTCACTTAGGTTTTGTAGTTTTCAAAATACAAGTTTGTACTTCTTTTGTTAAATTCATTGCTAAATATTTTATTCTTTTTGATGTTATAAATTGAATTGTTTTCTTAGTCTTATTTTTGGATTGCTCATTAGTAGTGTATACAAATACAACTGATTTTTCTATATTGATTTTGTGTCCTGTAACCTTGCTCAACTTTTGCCCTGAGTGTTTCACCATAGAGTATGATGCTAGCTGTGGGGTTTTTTTAGATGGCCTTCATCAGGTTGAGGAAGTTGCTGTATTAGTCAGCCAAAGGGGTACTGATGCAAAGTACTAGAAATCTGTTGGCTTTTATAATGGATATTTATTTGGGGTAGAAGCTTACATTCACAAGGCCATAAAGTGTATGTTACTTCCCTCACCAAAGTCTGTTGCCACGTGTTGGAGCAAGATGGCGGCCGGTCTCTGCAAGGGTTCAGCCTCCCTCTTCCTCCTAAGGCTCCATGGTCCCAGCTCCTTGAGGCTTCGTATCTCTTCCTGGGGCTCAATTCTTTCCAGGCTCAGCTGCTCTTTTCTTTCCACAAGGTCAGCTGTAGACTGTCAGGCTATCTCTCTTCCCGAGGCCTCTGCCATGTCTATGGAGCCGTCTCTATCCTCTGTGTTCTCCTGTGTGTTTACTTCCTGGAGCTCCAGCATAAAAAAAAACTCCCACTAACTCCTCTGCCATGTCGTTTTCTTTGGGCAGGGACTCAACATTCTACTGACTTGGCCCAATTAAAGCCTTAATCATTATTTAATCAAGTAAAAATGAAACCTCTGAATTTAATACAATCTAATACACCCCGAGGAACAGAACAGTTTACAAACATAATCCAATATCTATTTTTGGAATTCATAAACAGTATCAAACTGCTACAGTTGTCTTCTATTCCTAGTTTGTTGAGTGTTTTATCTTGAGGGGATGTTGGATTTTGTCAAACGTATTCTCTGTGTCCATTGAGATGATCATGTGATTTTTGTCCTTTGTTCTAGTAATATGGTGTATTTTCTTGATTGAATTTTGTATGTTTAAACAATCTCACCTGGTCATGGTGTATAATCATGTCTGTAGGTTGCTGGATTCAGTTTGATGGTATTTTGCTGAAGAGTTTTTAGTCTATATTCATAAAGGATGCTGGTCTGTAATTTTCTTTTCTTGAGATTTCTTTGACTCCTTTTGGTGTTAGGGTAATAATGGCCTCATAGAATGAGTTGGGAACTGTTCCCTCCTCTTCCATTTTTTGCAAAGGTTTGTGAAGGATTGGTGTTAATTCTTTAAATGTTTGGTAAAATTGACCAGTGAAGCCATCAGGCCTGGGCTTTTCTTTATGGGAAGTTTTTTGATTAGTAATCCAATCTTTTTACTGTTTATAGTTATATTAGTATTATTCCTCCTTGAGTCAAGTTTGGAAGATTGAGTTTTTCTAGGAATTTGTCCATTTCATCTAGATAGTCTAATTTCTTGGCACAGAATTGTTCATTTATGATTTCTGTAAGACTTGTGGTCATGTCCCCTCTTTCATTCTTGATTTTAGTAATTAGAGTCTTTTCTCTTTTTTTTCTTGGTCAGTCCACCTAAAGGTTTGCCAGTTTAGCTGATCTGTCCTAAGAACAGCCTTTAATTTTATTGATTTTTCTATACTGTGTTTCTATTCTCTATTTCTTTCTGTGTCTGCTCAAATCTGCTATGGAGCCCATCTAGTGAGGTTTTCATTTCAATTATTGTACTTTTCAACTCCTTTCTTTTTTAAAAATAATTTTTAGCTGTTTATTGATATTCTCTACTTGGTGAGCTATTAGTCTCATACTTTCCTTTAGTTTCCTAAAAGAAATGAATGGTTTCCTTTCATTCTTTAAATATATTTTAAATGGTTGATTTAAAGTCTTTGTCAAGTAAGTCCAACATCTTGGCTTTCTCAGGCACAGTTTCTATTGATTCATTCCCCCTTTTCCCTCTCACCCCTACCCCTGGGTATGGACCTTACTTTCTTCTTTCTTTACATGTTTCATGTTTTGTTGTTGTTGAAAAATGGACATTTTAAATAATATAATGTGGAAACTCTGGAAATTAGATTCTCCCCCTCCTCTGGATCTGTTATTGTTGTTGGTTGGCTTAGTGAGTTTTCTGAACTAATTCTGTGGTTTTTTTGTCAGGTGTGGCCACTGAAGTCTCTTCTTGATTTGCTTAGTGGTCATCAAATAATTAGATAAAGATTTCCTTACATGTCTGGAACCAATCAGTCTCCCAGGCTTTGATAGGGGTTCTTTGTGCATGTTGATGCATGCCTCCAGCCCTCAGCCAGGCACTACACAGCTCTGCCTTAGCCTTTACTTCCTGCTTGTTTGGTCTCAAAATTAGCTGGAGACCCTTCTCTGGTCTTTCCTGAGAATGCACCTAGACCTGGGCATGCACACTGCGTGGCTTTCTAGATTCCCAGGAATATGCCAAGAGCATTTCAAGGCCCCTGTAATGGTTAGTTTTATGTGTTACTTGGCTAGGCTATAGCACCCATTTATTTAATCAAAAAACTAATTTAGGTGTTGCTGTGAAGGTATTTTGTAGATGTGGTTTAACATCTACTATCAATTGAATTTATTTATTTATTTATTTATTTATTTATTTATTTATTATTATTTTTTTATAGAAACCGATGTTTATTTTCCGACACCCTCATTTCCACTTCCTGTTGGAGCCTGTGGAACAGCTCAGGACCACTCGGTGGTGGTTCCCACCCACTCGGTGGCCTGAGCAGTGGGGGCTGCAGTCCAGTCTTCAGTTGCAGGTTGAGCACTCCAGTCTTCAGTAGGGAACTGCTGAATGGGCATGGAGGGCACCTGCATGCCTTCAGACCAGTCTGTGACCTCGGGCTGAGTAGCAGTGAATTCAGGAGCAGGAGCCGTCCATTCACCCTGAAACTCCTCCTTGGTCACAGCCTTCTCGGCAGCGGCCTGCTCTTCCTTTTCAATCTCCTCAGGATCCCTGTAGAAGTAGAGGTCAGGCATGACCTCCCATGGGTGCTCACGGGAGATAGTGCCACGCATGCGCAGGATTTCCCGGGCCAGCATCCACCACATCAGACCCACCGAATGCGCTCCCAAGAATGAAGCATTCCTGGGCCAGTTCCTGGACACTGGTATTTAGATAAATAGAGCACTCTGAACCACAGGCAGCCCGCCTCTTTCAGCATCTTATAGCAGGATTCATCAAGTTGGTTGGTCATTTTTCAAACATTTCCATCTTTCCCCAAGGCTCTCTTATACATTCAAATAAAACTTGTGGCAAGGATTACTATGAAACCCACTCATTGGGTCAGAGACCCTTGTGGTGTCAGCGAAGAGCTTGCCCATCATGTAGCACACTACCTACACTTGAGAGCTCACCAGCCAGCCAGTGGCCTCAGCCCCAAGCTCTAACAATGTGCACCAATTGAATTTAAATAAGGGTGATGACCCTCAATGTTGTGGGTGGCCTTGTCCAATCAGGTGCAGGGCTTAGGAGTGAGAACGGAGGTTTCCTGGAGAAGAAGATATTCTTCCTTAAGATTGCAGCACCCATTCCTGCCTAAGTTTCAAGCCTGTTGGCCTCCTCTACAGATTTCATGCTGGCCAGTTCCCACAAGCATGTGAGCTAATTCCTTAAAAATAAATGTTTTATATAGATATAAGTGTGTGTGTATCTATATATGCACATAATGTATATGTATGTGTATGTGTGTGTGTGTATAATTTTTGTTTATACCACCAGGTGGTCTTTTTACACAGCAAATACAACAATAATTAGTTCCAAGGATTATACCAGAAGGCAGAAATGGTTGTAGTTAAAGAAGGGGTTAGTGTGGAATGACTTCAACAAATTTTAAAGGAAGGAGGGCTTACACTTAGACAGGAAAGGGGAGTGGGTATTCACGTGATTTGAGAGGTAGTCAGTTTACATGCTCCTGAAAGTGGCCAGGTTTAGAATAATGGCTAAACTTCTCCTCCTGGAAATAGGCTCAAATGGTTTCCGTCCTTCAAAGAAAACCTTCCATAATGCTTTATCTCCTTCCAGGTACTATCGTATCTGTCTCCTCTTTTCTCATGTCATCTCAAAAGTGTGCTGTATAGTCTTTTGCACTCTTTGTCATCTTAAACTCACACTACTTTGGCTTCCCATCCTGTCCAGAGAGGCTGGAAGCAGGGAGCCCCATAAAGAGAGTCTTCCCAGATTGGGGTAGCTCCTGCTTAGAGCATGGAGCTGGGCTCTGGATATGGATAGAAAAGAGTGGCATTGAGAAGGACCTCAGAGAATGAGCTGGCATGATTCAGAGACTAACCACCCAAGGAGAGAGGAGTGTGGTTGGCCTTTAGGTTTGCAAGGGGAGGAGACAGGGCAACAGCAGCACGTGCTGCCGAGTGGTGGTGGGGAAGCCGAAAGAGTAAGACAGAGAGGACAGTCCACATTTCAGTCACAGACGAGTGTGTGTATTTGGCAAGACTCGTTGGTTGCAAATAAAGCAATCTTGAAGAAGTCAAACAAAAAGGGAAACATTATTAAGACCCAAGGCAAAGCATGTCCTATGGGATCCGAGAGCAGGAAAGCACTGCCTCAGTATGTGCAGTAATTAGAATTAGAAAGATGTCCCAGCTTGCTGTCTGTCTTCTCCCATCTCTATCTCCTTTGCACGTCTCTCTCATCTTCTCTTTCTCTGCATACCTGCTTTCTCTCTCCTTCTCAGGTCCATGAGATAGAATATGGCCCCCTCACAGCTCTCATATATATATAATTTAGGAGGTTCCGGGGATTGAACCTGGGACTTCGTATGTGTGAAACAGGCACTCAACACTGAGCTACGCCCGCTCTCCCACAGCTCGCAAATTTACACAATATGCATCCAGCAACACACAGCAATTGACTAGAGTCTCTCATAGAGTCATTTCCAAATCCTAGGAGAAGAGAATCTAAGTGCCCGACTTGAGTCAAGTGTTTTCTTCTAGCCAAATGAGCTGTAGCTAAGGTCTGGATTTCCTCAATATAAATATGGCTAAGAGTCTATTTGGGGTCTCAGATGAGAAGGAGCAGTTCCCAGAGAAAGGAGGAGAGTGATGGTTTATAGGCTGGTCAGATAATCCAGCTTCTTATTTTGTAAAATGAGGATAATAATATCTCATAGGATTGTTGTCAAGATCAAAGGAGAAATATATGCTTTGAAAAGTGCCTGACATATAGTAAGTGCTAGACAAATGTTTCTTATTATTACTGAGAAATACTGGCATGCAGAAAATAACCAACCAAGTGAAACACACGAAAAACAAAAATATATATGATCTTTTTTTTCTGAGAGAGAAAAATATAAAGCATTCCACTTTAAAATTTATCATATTCAAATAAGTTTAAAGTATATATTTATTTCTATATAATGGCCAGATAAGAAGAAGAAAGAGTGTGCTAGAGAGAGAAAAACAATGAAAAAAAAAAAAAAAAAAAAAAAAAAAAAACCAGAGAAAAAAGAAGTCTTTGGACAGAGAGAGAGATGGAGGAAAATCATGTAAAGACAGACATTCAGGGGGAGATAATAAAAAACACATATAGTGAAATGGAGCAAAACAGATAAACAAGCTAGTTAACATGCATCAGAATAAGAAACTAAGAAAACAATATAGATGGCCACCAAGGCAAGGAAATTATAGTCTCATCTTTCACTCTTTTAAGTATGTTACAGTTCGTGTTTTCAAACTGCAGGATGCTCTCTCCATCAAGGCACGAACTGGAAGGACATCCCTTGCTACTTGCCCTCTTTGGCCAGGATCAAATTAGACTGAGGGTCAGAACAACCTAGATGTAAAGGACGGAATAGAGACTCATATCAGAGCAGACACCCTATGGGGAGCCAGATGAGGACTGGTATTCAACTCAGCCCAGTTCCTCTCACTTCTCGTTTCTCCTTATTCACCACAGATCAAGGGCAAGGTGAACTCACTTCTACTGAATCATATATCACACGTTGGGCTAAGTTTGCTTCCCATCAAATCTTTACATTAACCCAAGAGATAGAATTATTGGTCTCACTTTATGAATGAGGAAACTGAGGCTTAGAATGAGTGTTGATTTGCCCAAGGTCATGCAGCTAATACAAAAATAGAGCAAGGTTGTAACTCTAGGGCTCACTGAACCAAAGTTGTTTTGTTTTGCTTTATTTTTATCCCTTGAAAGAGTGTCTCTATATCAGATGCCAGGAATGCAAAGGATGAAACAATGCACAAGATAAAAAAAGCCATGGACCCTGCTTGCAAGGGACTCACTCATTAGTAGAGGGAAAGAGACGTGCAAACAAGTGAGATAGGGCAGGACAGGTGTTGTACTAGGTCCTTGTACTGGGGACAGGCAGGGTGCAGAGGTGGGGGGTGGGGGTGATGAGAGCGAGGAGTACAGCCTGTGAAGGGGAGAATTCTGTCTACTTTCAGGTGGTGCAATGGATCTAAGTATTACCAGGCAAGTGTGATGCTGGAGGGCCCCATGAGTTTTGTGGCTGTGTGATTTTTATTCAAATACTCTCTACTCCAGAGCCCCTTCTTTCTTTCGGGTTTGGAAAAAAGGGCAACTCCCCTCTTTCTTCAGTTTCCTCTCCTTCTCTCTTTCAGGGGATCAACACAGAGCAATGCAGCCTTTCTGCTAGAAAGAAGAACTAGTATAGTTAGAGGGGGAAAAAAATAAAGATTTCTAGAGAAGTGGAGGCATTTCTCCACAAGACCCTACTGCACCTGTCCTCTCAGTGGTGGTTGTGGGCACAGAGTCATCACAGGGTCCCAAACTCAATGCCCACAGGGGCCAGAGCAGGTCTTGAATGGAAAGGCCAGTCTCAGAAAACATGGGACTGCTTGGCCAGTCTTGATTTTCCCACTTTTGCATAACACATAGGACCAGAAGTATCTTACTCTCTTAACTCTGAACAAGTGGCAGTGCAAGTACAATGATAATTGGCATCTGACTCCTGACTGCAGTGCAGACAATAGGGAGACAATAGAAACTGATGAGGTCTGGGGTGACCAGGACAGCAGGTGCCCGCCTGAGGTCAGCAGGAGTCTTGGCACCACAGAATGTTGCCCTGTAGTGATATGGGCCAGGTGTTTTAAATCCTCCGAATTTTCAAAAGCCTGGAAAAATCACTTGATTTTTAAGTGTGCACCCAATCATTATTATTTTTCAAAGAATGGGTGGGCCATAGGTCTGCAGACCAAATAAAATCAAGTTGCAGCTAACAAATCATTTTGCAACCAGTAAAAAGGACCCAGGCATTTTTGGCTTGGAGACCAGATTGGAAAGCATGTGGGGGCCTCAGTATATCCTTGCCCCTTAGGGAGCATCGGCACCTCCCTGCTGGAGTTGAACTTGTTCCTCTTGTCTGGGATCAGACTGACATGCACTTACTTGCTGGTCTTGGTTCATGTGGCCCATCATACTTTCTGCTCTTGCTTTCCCTATAGCCCCTTCTTCCTTCCTCTGCTCGTACAGCAGGAGCATGCACGTCTAGAATGGCTGGGGACCGTAACAGAGTGCGACTCTCTGGAACCCCCCCCAGAATTGTGATGTCCAATATGATAGCGTTGGGCACATATGATGACTGCTGAGCAATTGAAATGTGGCTAGTGTGAACTGAAATGTGCCATTAGGTGTAAATTGACGTGCCAGGTTTCCAAGGCCTTGCTAGGAAAAAGAGAATGCAGAATATCTCATTCATAATTTTGACTATTTCTTACATGTTGAAGTGATGATATTTTGGATATATTAGATAAAATAAAATACATTATGAAAATGAATTTTACCTGTTGGCTTTTACATTTTTTTTTCATGTGGCAACTATAAAATTTAAGATTACATGTTGGCACACATGATATTAGACTGGGCCGTGCTGCACTGGCCCCTGCTTCCCAGGGTAAATTGAGTTAGGGCGATTGCACATTCTGTTCTCATCATCGTGGGAACAACCACTCTGCAGCTCATGGGAGAGAGTGGGGCTGTTGGGAGGGGAATAAGCAGGTCTAGAAAGGTCAGACATCACTTCAGAGAACTGTGCCTTTAAGATGAGCAGATGTATGCCCATAGAGTGGAGAGTGGGCGCCAAACCCTTAAAGGCAATGGCAAGTCCAAGGAGAGGACTCCAGGCTGACAGCATCTCCACAGAGCCGTTACTTGTTATTCCTTTTATTTTGACCTTGGATTCCGGAGTCTCCCTTTTACTTCTATCCCAGGATCTGGCACTAGTTACAACTCCATGTCTGGACTCAACGTTTGTGGGAGTGGCCCAGGCTGTTTCGAATAAGAGCCCTTCAGTTCTGCAGACAATACAGAACTGGTCCACCTGCTGATTGAGTCTGAGAAAGCAGGTCCAGGGAGGAGAAGACCGTCCTATCACCCTACAGCCAGAACACCAGCATCAGTGTCCTCTTTCCTGGCTGGCTGGGTGCCTCCTAACCACTGAGCAGAAATTAGGAGTCCATGCAGGAAAGACCCTACACCACGCCCCACTCCATGGGTCAAGGTATCGGGAGGATGCCTATAAAGGCAAGGAAAGCCTAGAGCTGAAGGGTTTCTTAGCCCTGAATGTGAATTCTAACCAGCAAATGCATCAAAGCAAAAAAGATGAGGGCGCAAGAGTGTTAGAAGAAAACATTAACAATCACTTAAAATCACCATGCTGCATGCTACCAACAGCATAATTGTAGCGTAAGGAATTTGGCCTATAAATTAGAGAGGTCTGGCTTTTCCCTGGCTCCTGGCAGGTAACCTCTGGAATTCCCCAAGTGAAAAGAGTGTCTTGGTTATTCTCCCCAAGACACTCTTGGGCCGATGGCTCCCTCGTCTGTTTGCTCATTGTTTTTGCTCATTTTTTGAGCTTGTTGTCTGCTCCTTGTCTGCTCGTTGTCTGTGTTTCTCTTTAGGGGGCACCAGAAACTGAAGCTGGGAACTCCCATGAAGGAGGCAGGTGCCCAGCTGCTTGAGCCACATCCCATCCCTTGATTATTCTTGACGGGCCACCCCTCACACCTGACAGTTTATGCTAATGAGATGACTCTGGGGAGGGCCACCAAACAAGTAGTCTTAGGATGGGGCTGGCCACACCAGAAGGACTGACCCTGTGATTAGAGGGTTAGGCCCTGAGCCAGGTAAAGATTGAGCTCGACCGCTGGCCATTTATCCAATCATCATGACTATGTAAAGAAACCCAAATACAAACCTGACACTGGTTCAGGTGAGCTTCCCTGGCTGACAATACAGTTCAATATGCCGCATGGGTGATGTACCTTGATTCCATGTGGAGAGGACAGTGGAAACTTTGATTTGAGACCCTCCCAGACCTCACCCTATGAGCCTCTTCTTTAGGCTCCTTCTTATTTGTATCTTGTTTGCTATAATAAAACTGCAATCATAAGTATATCACTTTCCTGAGTTCTGTGAGCCATTCTAGCAAATCATTGAACCTGACAGGGCAGTAGGAACCCCCAAATTTGTAGCCAGTTTGTCAAAAGTGCAGGTGGCCCTGGGAAACCCTGCATTCATAGCTGGTGTCTGAAATGAGACCAGTCTCTTAGGCACTGTGCCCTTGACCTGTGAACTTGGCCTAACTCTGGGTAGTTCATGACATAATTGCATTGCAATAATCATAGAAAGGCCTTCTTCCTCTCTCTCTTTAGCTCTCTCTTCTTTCTTTTCTTGTGCTGGAGCATGAACCTGCCAAGACATCTTTGCAATCTTTCAGAACCCTGATTTACACCACTCGGAAATTTTGCATGGCTGTCACCTCATTAAGGTATTTATGTTCTGGCCGAGCCTGAACTTGAATCTACCTTGAAGGTGTAATTGTGTGTTGCTAATATAATGGCTGGAGTTGCCCATGCAAAGAGCAACATGAGAAAGGTTACTGGGAGGAATGCAAGGTCACAGAGCCACCTGAAGTGTGATGGGTTTGGTTTGCTCATTTCCTCCAATCCAGGGGAAGGAAGTCTTGTGATGGCAGGTAGACTTCGCTGTGGGGAATGACTACAGCATGGGCTCGTGCAGATGGAGGCAGAGAAGAGCTGATTGTGCTCTCCAAATGGCTAAAAGCCTCACTGACAATCTGAGCACACGCACAATAAATAGCCCCAACCCAGATGCCCATAAATATGAATGAATCAGTGGGCATGAGGAAGTGGCCTCTCCCCTAAAGATGACTTGCTCTTTCCCCAGCATTAGCAAATTAACCTGCAAAGCAATATAAGAAGATAGTTTTCCCTTTCAGAAATAGATACATAATCTAGACTCTTGCTTTCTAGCATTTGATGTACTTTCCAGATTCCTTGGGTTAAGGTTTAGCAAGACACATGGCTTGAGAGATGCTGCTAGATGGACTGCAGTGATGCTTTTCTTCTCTCATCTCAAAGCAAAGGAGTGGATGTTTGTGCCACAGAGAACTCTGGCCCCCTGGATTATGTCACAGTTATAAATCCAGCCAATATTTACTAAGTACCTGCCATGAGGTGTACCAGGTGCTAGGGACACAGCAGGGGATAAGACAGGCATGGCTCCTGCCCCAGTGGTGATGGCTGGCTGAGGATGCAGTTGATTTGCAAACAACGTGGTAAGTGCTGTCATGACGGAGAGAGCAGTCTGCACAAAGAAGGGGCATCTGACACATACCAGGTGACACAGGGAAAGCTTCCCAGAAAATGCTGCAAATCCTAGATGCTTAGAATCGTGGAAGGGACCTTGGAAATTCTCTCGTGCACCACTTGCATGAGGAGACTGAGTGCCAGAGACGTAAAGAAAACCCCCCAACTTTACTCAGCTAGTAAGTGGAAGACACAGGAAACTTCAGTTTATTCCTTGTTCCATTAAAGTTATGCAGTTCTCTTTCCATAATGTTGGGCGTTGAACCAACTGAATATTAAGAGAAAAGATGAAAGAGTTAATGGAGGGGAGACAAAATATTGCTCTTCTTTTTTTTTTTGTTTTTTTTTTGTTTTTTTTTTTTTTAAAGATTTTATTTATTTATTCATTTATCCCCCCCCTTGCTGCTCGTGCTCGCCGGGTCAGCCAACCACGCCGTGCGGGCGGGCCTGCCTCCACCAGGAGGCCCCGGGAACCGAACCCGGGGCCTCCCATATGGTAAACGGGAGCCCCACTGATTGAGCCACAGCCGCTTCCCTATTGCTCTTCTTAATAACATAGCAGGTGTTGGAGAACATGGCTATTGCCTGTAGATGAAGGCTGACCTCCAGAATTAGGCTGACTTGCCCACCCTGTCTGCGAGGTGCTGGAGCTGATAATGCATGAAAAGAAAGCCTAGAAGAAAGGGCCAGCCTACTCCTGCCCAAACTCTTCTTCTAAACTCAGTAATCAGATGGGTCACTCAATATCTCCCAGGGCACAGTGAGAAAGGGGTGGGGAGAGCCAGAAATGCAATGTAGATGGAGCTCCCTCCACAAGGAAGAAAATCTAGAGAAGGGAGGAACCCCTGACACTCACCTTTGTACTCATTCATTTGTCCATCAAACATATTTTAACACCTTCTTTCTCAGCTCTAGGGAATGGGGTTTAAAAGATGAAATAAAATGTGCTCTTGGTCATCAGAAAAATCACTAACAATATTTTCCCCAAAATTTAACATCGGGAGTGGTGGAGTTATTAAGCATAAACGGTAAGCAAGATGATGAGTAGTCCAGTTCTTTGAGTCTGTTGAAGGAAACCCTCATGCAGCATCATTTGCTCTAATAGTATCCTCCCCTCAGCCTTGCCCAATCTAAATGGCCCATGAGGAACTGACTTCTGTGTTTCTGTGGAGAGAAAGAGACACTTGTGTCTCTCTTCCCTGTGCCTGCCAGCTGGTTCCCTCATGCAATCACTCTGTGTCCCTCTTTCTTTTCCCTGCCACGCCCCTCCCATTACACAGATCTCTTCTCCATCTTCCCCCTATGAAGGAGGAACACTGCATTTGTCTCATTTCTCTTCCAAAATCCCAATGCTTAGACTTTTGCTGTTTGGTGTCACAGATGCATGAATTTGGTGTTGACCTTAATATAAATGGATTTCCATTGTCTTAGTTTGGCTTTTTAAGTCTCAAAAGGAAACTCTGAGACAAAAATATAGACGCAAGTGATTTATTTGAGGGGTGACTCCAGGAAGCACTGTTAGGAGGGTAAGGAAATGATATAAGGAAGGAGACAAAGCTAATAAAGTATGGGTTAATTAGCAGGTTACTGCATGGGAAAACTGGGGCTCTATCCCTAGGGGACCCTCCGAGACAGGCTGGGTGCAACATGTCTGAGAATTGTCACACTGTAGGGTGAGGAAGTCTGTATGTATCCACCAACTCCATTCCCGTGTTAGGTGGACGTTGCTCCTAGGGCACCAACTCCCTGAAACTTTTGGGCTTACCCAGAGCAGAGTGGAGGACAGATAATGCTCTGTAGTAGAGGGACAATGACAAAGCCATCTGCATGGACAGGAACTGTCTACAGTGACCTCCAGGGAAAGCTGGGAGCATGGGCACACACTGACAGTCTCGGCCATGTTTCTGCTAGTCTCTCTTATGCTATTCTTTTTTTTTTTTTTAATTCACTGTACTTATCACACCTTTCAATTTTACATTGATTTGAAAATTTGTATGTTTAATGCCTTTTCTATCACTGCACTTAAGCTGCACAAGGAAAGGCTTAAAGTCTGTCTTGGTACCTAGCTCAGTGCCTGGAACCTAGGAGATCTTCAATAATTATTTGTTAAGTGAGTGAATAAATGACAGACTGATTGAATGAATGAATGATTCCATGTTCCTGAATCTCTTCTTGGGGCATGTCTGGAACTGCTTCTGAAACTTCATTTACTATGCATGATTCTAGGTAATTCTTTCCCTGAGAAACTGGGTGTAGCCATCATTCAAATGATACTTTCCTCCTCATTCCTGCAGCTCAAATCTGTCTGGACACTCTAAGACCCCTTCAATGACTCATTCATTTGATGAGTATCAAGTGCCCACTATTTGCCCAACACTATGTTCAGAGCTATAAGAAATACAAGAAAAATACATGACATAATCCTTGCCCTTAGAGAGCTTATAGTCAATTTAGGGTGCAAAATAGTCCACGTTTAGTACAAAACAGCTCATAAAAGATGATGGATAGCATATCTCAGACAAAGTACTGTAGGGTTCAGAATCACTGGGGTGGGGGGGGCAGTATCAGTAAAGCAATAGAAGGAATGGAACATACCATGGGTTTGCAGTGAAAAGACCTGAGTTAGAATCCCTCTCCATCACTAGACTGTAAGGCTCACAAGGGCACAGACTAGACCTTATTCAAACTGAGAGAAAATCTACTTACAGTATTTAGAACCCACAGAGACCACCTTGTTCCCTGCCCGGAGGCTGAGCTGTGTTGGTTACGTCAATGGGCCCCCATGCTCTCTGGTTTCTGGTTGGGTTTGGCCAATGAGAGCCCAAGTCAGAGGGAGGGAGGATAGTGAGGCCAGGGTATCACTGGTCTTCCATGGCTCCCTCCTATGGTCACCTTGGCCTGGAGACTGACTCTTTCCCACTCTTTCCTTCTGGGTTCCACTAACCTGGCCATCTCTCTTCTCTTTGGGACTCTGCTCTTTCTTGTAGCCCATACACATCCCTTGAGATTCCTAACATCCTTCCCATACCTTTGTAATTAGTTCCTTTGTAAATAAACCCTCTTTGCATTTTCCAATTCAAAGTCTCATCTGTTTTCTACAGGGATCTGATTGATACAGAAAAACTCAGCCCCTGACCTTTAGAAATTCATCCTCCAGCAGGAGAGATAGTCCCAGAAAAAAAACACCTCTAATCAGAGGCAGACTGAAGGCAACCTGCTGGTGGACAGAGGAAGGCACGATGATTCAGATGACAGATATCTAGAAGTCCTTTCCAAATGTATCTGGGATGTACAGGTGATAAGAACCCTTAGGGAAGAAGTTCATTCCTATAATTACACTAATTTACTTGTGGCAGGATGATTTACTGAAATAGCAATGGGGATGCTATACAGTTGGCATCTTCTGTACCTTGCCAAGGCCTCTGTTCCCTGGCTCTATCAGCTTCTGCAGGAAGCAGCAATGCCCAGGATCCCAGCAGACAACGGCTCTTCTGTCTTTTGTTTTGCCAAAGAATATACTCCAAAAGGAAATGTGTTGAGTTGCCAAAGGGAAGAGGATGGAGGAAAGCACTTGGCTTCTAAGAGGCTCAAGTCATTTGAGGCTGCCATACGAGAAAGAGGTATGTACAGCATGCCCTAAGACTAGGAGAGAAAGAAAAGTTTTCAGGTTCTTAGGGTAGTAGGCAAGAATGTCTTGCCCCTGAAGTTATGACAGGGATGTGGCAGGATCTCAAAAGAGAATGGCTACTTGGAGGCATCCAAGGAGGCTGGACCTGGGGCTCTGGACACTTGGCCTTGGCTTTGTGGGACTTCATTAGTGATGGCCTATGGACTAAAGAACCATTCCTGAATGATACACACTGTGTAAGATCCCTGGAAACTTTGCCAGACCTGAGTGAGGAAAGTACTGCCCAGTAGTAACTAAAATTAAATTTGTCACCAACCCAGTGGCATGGGGCTCAGAGAAGATTAAATTTTCTTCCAGAAAATAAAAGTAATATAAAATATTTTATGTCTCATGTTGTGAAATAAAATTCATACCCACTACACATGGTGACCTCATATAGGATTGCTAAGAATTCCAGTGCAGAACATATCTGTACCACAGATTGATTATGACCCTAGCAGTGGGACCAATTGGTTTTTAGGCAATGGCTGTTTTCCTATTGGAAAACTAGTGGGCAGAGATGAGTATGAACTCTCAGAAGTCACTGCTGATTTGGAGAACATCATGCACTAGTGATGAAACTGAGTTTGAAAGAATACCATAGAATGCTTTAAATCCTCTGGTTTGATGCAGGGTAGCTTACAAAAGAAGTTGGGAAGGAAGAGAATACAAACGTAGCCTTGTTTACATTATATGGACAACGTTATTTTCTCTGAAATTCCCAAGAGAATACTAAGAAAGTTTTGGATCACAGAAGGGGATCTTTAAGGCCCTATGGCTGATTTTATTTCTAAAAACAAATAAATGAAGAAAGTTGAATCTCTTCCCAAGATAGAGGGGCATGAGAGACTGATATCACCAGCGTCTCTGGTAAGAGAATGCCCTATTGGGTGGGGAACAGATGTCAACAGGTGATTTTGGTGGCAGCCCTTTCCAGATAAGGCACCTGGGATGTCATCACAGAAGATAGATGCCTGTCCTAAATGTTGGGAGAAGAGACCTGCATCTGCTTGATGCTGCTGCTAAGAAGAGGATGGATGTAACATACATATGATAGCTACTCCCTTGCTGTGCTCCTTGATGGGAAGGGGCTTTAACCTCAGGCTCTGGGTTCCACCAGTAGGACCCAGAGAGGTCCAAATAAATATAGAGACCACCCTTTCCAAATTTGGCCCAGAGCTTGGGGCCAAAAGATGCACAAAGATATAGAGTACATGGTTGGGTATTTGAGTTGGAAATATTCATTTATTCATGCAATAAAATATTTATTAAGTACCTATTATGTGCTAAGTGAAATTCTAGGTTCTAGAGATAGTACATAAAATTAGTCAAACATCCTTGCCCACATAAAGTGGGCAGATTATATTTTCTGAAATGGCTCAATATTGTTAAGATATCAACTCTCCCTAACTTGATCTATAATTCAACACAATCCCAATCAAAATCCCAGCAAGTTATTTTGTGAATATTGACTGAACTGATTCTAAAGTTTATATGGAAGGGCAAAAGATTCAGAATTGCCACTACTATACTGAAGAAAAAGAACAAAGTCAGAGGACTTACACTACCTCACTTCAAGGCTTGCTCTAATTCTACAGCAATCAAGGAAGTGTGGTATTGGTGAAAGGATCGACAAATAGATCAATAGAAGAGAATAGAGAGTCCAGAAATAGACCTGCACAAGTAGAGTCAACAGATTTTTGGCAAAGGTGCAAAAGCAATTCGGTGGAAGAAGAATAGTTTTTTTCAGCAAATGGTGCTGGAATAACTGACCATCACACGCAAAAAAAAAAAAAAAAAAAAAAGAATTTAGACACAGATCTTACACCTTTCACAAAAAATAAAGTCAAAATAGATCATAGATCTTGTATTAGTCAGGTTATTGACAGTATATATATATATATAGTATGTGTATATATGCATGTATATATCTGTATGTGTGTATATATGTATATGTATGGATAACTATTAAAAGATTTATTATAGGAAGTGGCTCACACAACCATGAAGATTGACAAGTCTGCAGGGCAGGACACAAGTTGGAAGCTCGATGACGTGACATCAACATCAAATCCCACAGAAGTGGCAGGTTGGGAACTCCAATGGAGATGACAATGAATTCCCCAAGAGAAGCTGGCTGGCTGAAGTAGAGATAGAAATTTTTCTTTCTGACTGCTGAAATGCTCATTTCTCCCTTGAAGGCCTCCACCTGATTGAATGAAGAAGCTCCCCTCATTGCTGAAGGCAATCTCCTTTGTTGAATGTATCTGTAATCAGTCGTAGATGCAATCAACTGGTTAATGGTTTAAATCTGTCAAGGAAATGCTCCCACAGTAACGCTGAGGCCAGTGTTTGCTTGACTAAATAACTGGACACCATAACCTAGTCAAGTTGACACATGAAATTAACCATCACAGTCCTAAATGTAAAATGCAAAACTAAAACTTCTAGAAGATAATATAGGAGAAAATCTAGGTGACTTTTGGCTGGATGGTGAGCTTTCAGACACACAGCAAACGCACAAACCACGAGGGAAAAAAAAATTGATGTTAGATTTCCCTAAAATTGAAAGCTTCTGCTCTGTGAATAACACTGTTAAGAGAATGAAAACAAAGCTGCAGATTGGGAGAAAACATTTGCAAAACACATATCTGATAAAGGACTTGTATCTAAAATATACAGGGGTCGGATGTGGCTCAACTGGTTGGGCGTCCCTCTCCCATATGGAGGGACCTGGGTTCAATCCCCGGGACCTCCCGGTAAAAAAAAAAAAAATATATATATATATATATACAAAGAACACTTAAAGCTCAACAGTAAGAAAACAACAACCCAATTAAAAATGGGCAAAAGAGCTGAGCAGACACATCACTAAAGAAGATAGGCATAGGGAAAATAAGTATATGGAACAATGGTCAACATCGTATGCCACTGAGAACTGTAAATTAAAACAACGGGATACCATTGTTGGTATCAAATTTTAAAAAAAACTGACAATATACCAAATGCCGGGGAAGATGTGGAGCAAGAGGAACTCTTGCATTACTGGTGGGAATACAAAATGGTATAGCCACTTTGGAAGACAGTTTGGCAGTTTCTTAGAAAACGAAACATAAGCTTACCAGCAATTGTGCTCCTAGGTACTGACCCAAATGAGGTGAGAACTTATGTTCACACGAAAGCCTGCACACTCATGTCTAAATCAGCTTTATACATAATTGCCCCAAATTGGAAGCAAGCAAAAGGTCAGTGGATAAACAAATTGTGATGCATCCATAAAATGGAATACTATTCAGCAATAAAAAGAAGTGAACTATCAAGCCACGAAAAGATATGAAGGAAACTTAAATGCATATTGTTTAGGGAAAGAAGTCAGTGTGAAAATGCTACGTACTGTTATGATTTCAACTATATGACCTTCTGGAAAAGGCAAAACTATAGAGATGGTAAAAAGAGCAGTAGCTGCCACTGGTTTGGGGGACGGGGAGAATGGATAGGTGCAACCCAGAAATTTTTAGGGCAGAGAAACTATTCTGTATGATATTGTAATAGTGGCTACATGGCATTATGTGTTTGTTAAAACCCACAGAACAGAAAAATAATGAAGCCTAATGTAAACTATGGACTTTAGTTAATAATCATGTATCAATATTGGTTCATTATTTGTAACAAATGAACCACACTAATGTAAGATATTAATAACAGGGGAAACTGAGTGGGGGAGAAGGAGTGTATGGGAACTCTGTACTATCTGACCAATTTTCTGTAAACCTAAAACCATTTTAAAAAATAAGGTCTAGTTTTAAAATGGTTGCAACAATATATTTAATCCAATATCATTTTCCAGAAAGTTGCCACTCCCCCATCAAGAAGGAGTATATTTCATTTTTCCTGGAAACTGGGTGGACCTTTGTAACTGCCTTGGCAAAAAGAATGAGGCAGAAATGACATCATGTGACGTATGTGATAGTTTGAGAATGCATGTACCCAGAAGATCATGTCCTTATAGCTAGTCCATTCCTGTGGGTATAAACCTATTGTAGGTGGGAAATGCCTTTGATTAAATTACTTCAGTAGAGCATGCCCCAGAGTCTTAATCCTCTTACTGGATGTATTAGTCAGCCAAAGGGGTGCTGATGTAAAATGCCAAAAATGTGTTGGTCTTTATAAAGGGTATTTATTTGGGGTAGAAGACCACAGATACCAGGCCATAAAGCGTTAAGTTTCTTCTCTCACCACAGTCCATTGCCATGTGTTGGAGCAAGACAGCTGCTGGCATTTGCCAGGGTTCAGGCTTCTGGGGTTCCTCTCTTCCCGGGGCTGTGTTTCTCTCCGGGCTTAGCTCCTGTTTCCTCCACAAGGTCAGCCGTAGACGATCAGGCGAACGGCTTGCTTCTCTTCTCCTGGGGCCTTCTTTCCAACATCAAAACTGCTTCTCAAAAGACTGCCTCAACTGTCCTTTGCCTTGCCTTTAATATTCAATTCCCCACCCACCAAGGGGTGGGGCTCAACGCCCTAATCCTAACCTAATCATGCCCAGATTAACAGATCAGTTTACAAGCATGATCCAATTATATTTTTGGAATTCATAATTACATCAAATTCCCCAACGGTTACACTAGAGTTCTTTATAAACGAGATGAATATGGAGAGAAAGAGCCACAGAGACAGAGAGAAACCCCTAGAAGCTGAGAGAGAAATTCCAGGAAGTCAGAATCTGAAAACAATGGGACACAGAAGCAGTGGAGGAGGCAGAAATGGGCAGATGCTGCCATGTGAGAGAGAAGTCCAGAATTGCTGGCAGCTGGTCTTCAGGGAAAAAAACATTGCCTGATGAAGCCTTGATTTGGGCATTTTAACAGTCTTAGACCTGTAAGCTTATACGTTAGTAAATCCCTGTTATAAAAGCAAACTCATTTCTGGTATATTGCATTCAGGCAGCTTTTAGCAAACTAAAACAAGACTGGATTACAAAAGCAGTACAGTTCTCACTTGTTCTTTCTCTGTTGGGATGCTTGCCCTGAGAACCTTGTCACCATTTTGTAAGGAAGTCCCAGCTGCAGGGAGAGGCCATGTGATGATATTCCATTCAACAGTGCCAGCTAATGTCCCAGGTGACAGACAGCATCAACTGTAAGACATGTGAATGCATGAGCCTTCAGAAAATTCTAGGCACAGCTGTCAAGATACCCCCAGCCTTCTAGCCTTCCAGCTGAAGACCCACAGGCAAACCATTCCCACTGTGCCCTGTCTGAATTCCTGACCTACAAAATCGATGAGCTTAATAAATGGCTGTTTTGCACCACTTAATTGTGGGGTAATTTGTAATAACTAGCTCAAACATATATCTTAACAGTGGTAGATAACTGTAACACGTAGCTTACATTCTGGCTGCCATTTCATTGGTAGAAAATTAGTTCTTAATGGTGGCTGTCAAGAAAGACTTAGAGAAAAAAAACATCTAGGGAAAAAAAAAAAAAAAAAAAGAGAGGTCTACATGCAAAGATTGTCTTTCCAAATCAAATACAAAATAAAACAAAACAAAACCAAGTCACGTATTAGTTTCCTATTTCCGCTGTAACAAAGTACCAAAAATGTAGCAGCTTAAAACAACACAAATTTGTTATCTTAAGTTCTGGAAGTTAGAAGTCCAAAATGGGATAAAATCAAGGTATTATCAGGGGTGCATTACTTTTGATGACTCTCGGGCAGAATCTGCTACTTTTCCTTTTCCATCTTCTTGAGGTTGCCCCATTCATTGGGGCATCTGCAAAGCCAGCAGCACCAGGCAGTATTTCTCATGCTGCCACCTCTCTCTTTTGCCTTCCTCTCCACTTATAAGGACCCTCGTGATTACATTGGACCCACCCAGATATTCCAGAATAATCTCCCCATGTCAAGGTCAGCTGATTAACAAATTTAATTGCATTTGCAACTTGATTCCCTTTTGCCATGTAATCTAATGTGGTTGTTTGAAGCTGTACCTACCCCAGAAAAACATGTTCTTAAATTTAATCCATTTTCGTGAGTATGAACCTGTAAGTAGGACCTTGTGATGAGGTTGCTTCAGTTAAGGTGTGGCCCATCTCAATCAGGATGGGTCTTAATCCTACTATTGGAGTTCTTTATAAGCAGAGTGAAATTCAGACACACAGAGAGAAAGCCACAGAGGAAGCAGCCAGATGCTGAAATCAACAGAACCCAGAAGACAAGGGAGAGACCAGGAGACACCACCATGTGCCTTGCCATGTGACAAGGGAGCCAAGGATTGCTGGCAGCCAGCCCCAGAATGCCCCAGTCTTTGGGGAGAAAACATTGCCTTGATGATGCCTTGATTTTGACATTTTCCTGACCTCAGAAACTGTGAGTGAATAAATTCTTATTGTTTAACCCAACCCATTACCTGGTATTTGTTTGAGCAGCCTAGGAAATGAAATCATCTAACATCTTCACAGGTTCTGGGGATTCGGATGTGGACATCTTTGGGGGCTGTTGTTCTATCCACCAAAGTTTGAAACTAGTTTTACTGTTAAATATGAGAAATGTATGTATTTCCATTCCTGAAAATGGTCCAGAGTGTGTTTTACATAGTTTCATATCTTTCTACCAGCTTTATATGTAGTAGATGCTCAAAAACTGTTGATCCTTCCAAAATAGAGTGAAAGTGGGGAAAGAAGCATCTTTACATACTAATTATATTGTTCTGTGGAGAGTCCCACCATCCTTAATTTACTGTGTGACTTTGGGCAAGTCACTTGACCATCCTGAACCTTGGTTCGCTCATTTAGAAAATGAGAGAGTTGGGCTAGGTCAGGGATTAGCAAAATATTGCCCACGGGCCAAATCCTGCCACTGCTTGTTTTTTGTAAATAAATTTTGCCTATCATCTCTGGCTGTTTTAGCACTACAACAAAGACCACATGGCTCACAAATCCTAAAATATTTACTCTCTGGCCCTTTACAGAAAGAGTCTGCCAACCAGTGAGCTAGATGCTTGCTCCATGCCTTCCAGCGCTGACAGTCTTGATTAATATTCCACAGTCACTTCCCTGGAGACTGCTCTGTGAGTTGTGAAGCTAGGGAAGTCACATCTATCATTTCCCAGGGGCTCATATTCTCTTCCAATATCTGCTCCAGTTTCCAAGAGATGTGTGCAGGTTCTTGGCTCCTGGGTGCTGGACTCACTGTCCCGTTGCCAACGTTGATACTCATCCAGAGCTCAGAAGCACTTTCACCTCTGCAGTTTGGGGGGTCACTGCCCTTCCTTTAGGGATGATGGGAATAGAAGGGAATGGTTACCCTGCATCTTTCCTTGTGGGTTAGCAACGCAGGAATGGCTCCGTCTATTTAGAATCTCAGACATTTTGTTATTGGAAGGGACATTACAATCATCCAGGTTAACCTCTGGGGCAGTGGGGGAGAGGAGAGGAGGGTGATGTTAGGTGCTCATGGTTACTCAGCCAGTTAGTGGCAGGGCAATGATTAGATCCCAACTACTCTCGTTGCCATCATCAAACTATTAACAGAGAACATCATGGAAAGATGGTGGGGTCAAAGCTTGAGGGCTGCTCATCTTCATCAGTTCTCAGAGGCCATTTTCTAAGAGTTTTCATGTTCAAGGGTTTTTTGACCCTGGGAGTCGGTACAGAGAAAGGGCAGAGATTGGGGTTTGAATCCTAGTTCTGCCAGTTTTTCTTCTGTGCAAGTTGGTTAAATAATTCTGAATTTTACTGTCTTCTGTGTGTAGCAAGCATAATGGTAACCGTCTTTCAGAACTGTTGTGAAGAATACATGACATGGTTCATGTGAAAAATCTGACAAAGCATGTGACACATAGCAAGTGCTCAATAAACACCTACTTCCCTCTGTTCGTTTCTGCAACGCATTCAGCTATTCCTCAGCTCTGTCCCCGCAGATAAAGATGCTGTGGGTGGTTGGTAAGATGTACCTGGCAACTGAAATTGTAGTCTTGGTCCTGCCATTCTTGCCCTGGACAGATGTGTCCTATTTCTGTGCATTGGTTTTTTTTTTTCCAACCATAAAAATGTAGGGAGTTAGGCCTACACCCTCCTAACCTCACAAGGCTTGGCAAATGTGCTAAGCTTCTAGGACTGAAAAATCCATAGAACAATGAAGAAAGAGAAGAGGCCCAGTCTCTAATCTCACTGTACCAGCAAGGAGAAAATAACCAGCCAGAGCAACTTGCCAACGACCAAGAGCAGTAAATATTGTAGGAAGAAATGAATTAATCATTGATCAAAAGGCATTTGATTAACAGCTCCAGGAATTGAAATCCTTTATCGATAGTTACTATCGTTAATAGACATGTATTGAACAACAGCTATGCTCTGGGCAGGCTACAAACATCATTTAAAAACAGCCCCTCCCCAGTGTCTACAATTAAAGAAGATAAAAAAACCAAACCAAACCAACAAACAAACAAAAAACAAGCCAGGCATGAATAAATGGAGAGAAGCCCGAAGGCGGAAGGGGGATGGGATTAGACTCAGCATCAATCGGGAGCCTTACAGAGCACTGCATATGCTGTGGCGCTCCAAGTCTGAAAAAAGAGATGGGAGACTAGGCAGCAGTCCAAAGGAAAGTAGTGAAAATGATCAAACGAGTTCTCTGAAGGCAGGTTAAAAGTGCCAGGCTGATTCTCCTGCAGAAGAAATAGCTGAAGGTTCTGTCTCAATTTCAGATTCATGAGACTCCACGCCTAAGTGTCCATCCATCCTCTACTCAGTTATTTCCTCTTCTTCCCTTCCACACTTGTGGCCAATTTCCAGTTCTACCAGACTGCAAGTCCTCTGAGGAGAAGAATCATTCCTTATTTGTCTTTGAATATCAATCCACTGGTTCTTGTCCAGAGTAACTTGCTTTAATACATGTTTGTTGGACTGTTGAATGAATGGAAGAGAGGATGGATGTTGAGTTGTTAGATCACAGCTGGCTCAGAGGAATGAGAAAAATCTAGGCTATTTGTCAGTAAGTTCTGACTCCTGGGGAGGCAGGAGTTTGGATGTCTTAGTAGATATCTGTTGGTTGCTCACCTAGCATCCACTCCTGCCCTTTCCTCTTGCTAATCACACCCAGACTTTTCTACATGTGGCTTAGGTGGAGATTACCTGGCCCTCAGCCAGTCAGCACAGTCTTGCCTTCCTTGCCTCAGTGTTGGTCTGAGGCCAGGTGATAACCCAGGCCTAAGCTAATCAGTGCATGTCCATACCTTGGCCTCTGTCAATCTTTCAGGTTGCTCCAAATCTGAGTGACATTTAGCAGTCTGTTCCAAGGTTAGAGAAGAGAAGATTCAGTTCTATCTCCTCCCTCTGGATGATGTAGAGTATGCGGAGCATGTTAGAATCCCTGTAATCAGTTTGCTTCCATGAGGGAAGTCAATCAGAGTTGAAATCAGCCTAGGGCAGAGGGCAGAACCAGAGACGCCTACATCAAATGCACAACTACCTTGTGGTTTTACGTTATGGGGCAATGCATTCCAGTTTGATTTGGATTTTTTAGTGCCCATAACAGAATATATACTAAGTGATACAGGCACAATTCTGCCATCAAAGCTGTAAACTGAGAGGCAGTGGTATAGTGGTTAGGCTAGCTCTACCACTCCCTAGCCAGCTCTGTGACATTGAGTGAGTTATTTGAACCTTCTGAGATTCAGTATTTTTCATATGTAAAGACAATAATTAGCTTGTGAGGATTAAGGAGATAATGCATGTAAACTGCTAAGCATGCAGTGAGAGCTCAGTGAAGAGTAGCACAAAAGCACTGACATAAACTACAAGCCTTGAAGGGTCCTTCCTAGGATTTCAAGTGTCCTGACTTAAATTGAACTTTCTTGTCACATTTCTCTTATTTAGACTCAACATTAAGTTCATTGTGTCGATATCTTAGAAGGTCAGGTCAACTCCAATGGCTTATTAATAATAACACAATGTGTTGTGCTTTATTCATTAATCTAAAAAATTTCATTGAGTACCTCTTGTGTGCCAGGTATTGCTCTAGGCATTGGGGTATGGAAGTAAAAAAAATAAAAGAAAGAAAAAGAAATCCCTTTTCTCAAGAAGGTTTTTTTTTGTGTGTGAAAGTTTCTTTATAGTTTAGCACGTTCTTTCTCTTTATTGTCTCATTTAATCCTCAAAATAATCCTGTGAGGTTGCTTTAATAATTATTATATCTTCCCCATACAAAGGAGGAGATGGAGACTCAGGGAGATTAATTCATTGACTTGGGCAAGGTCACATTGCTCCTAAGTAGTAGAAACAAGACCAGAATTGAAATCTCCTGAGTCCAATGTAATCTTTTTTCACTACAGGGGATTTTTATCTACTTGTTTACCTGCAGGGAGCTGCAAAGTTGGGAAGAGTCCATTTACAGAATGACCTATCTCCATTCTGCAATGTGTTTAGGGACAGAAAGTACAATATGAATGGTCAAATCCTGTACTAATTACTATTATTACTCATTTGCCAACAGTCTAGCAGCCTTTCATGACTTTGTCCAATGAGCGACTGCATTTGACAAACACACTTGGGTTGGCATCGGTTGACCACTTAATAATCAACCTAAGACAAGCTCTTTCTATATTTAATGGCTCTCAAAATGTTGACATCCATGGGAACACAAAACAGCACTCTTTTCTTGTTTTCTCTCCTCCTAAAACCACACGAAATTATTTAAAGAAGTTTTAATGAAATGCATCTGTCACTTATTAAGATGGATGGCTAGAGCGCAGCTTTCCATTACTGGAAATGGCAGAATCAAATTAGGAAATAACAGTCCTCAGCATCTTCTCCAACTGGCTTTTGCATAATGTGTTGGGAAAAATGCCACCTCGGCAGAAAACGGCTATTGTGAGGGCCAAGGTTCTTTCCCTTAGAGGTTGTGTTTACTAGTGAGGCCCCTGTTTCCCTTTGGTTGGTGAAATGACTGGGCTTGGGAGCAAAGGTCCATTTGCCCAGAGCATCTCTTGGGCGTTTGGAGGTTGGAGACTGTTTTACAGCCCAAGAGGCTCAATAAGCTCTTATGCTGTATCCATCTCTATGTCAGAAGACTTGGCTTTGAATTTGGTTTTCTAAACTTCAAATTTCTCACTTCTTATTGGGCCAAGCAGCAACCATTCAACAAATACTGAACATCTACTAATGTGGCCAGCACTCTTCTGACAGTGGGGTTACCAGAGAGAGCTAAACAATGTCCTGCTTCATGCTGTTACTATGCTAGATGAGTGGAGAGTAAATAAAGTTCAGAAAGTGTTTCATGCTATCAAGGTAATAAAACAAGGCATCACAGTAAAGAGTGGCTGGGAGAGAGGTTTATTAGAAAGAATAAAAACTCTTTCACAAGTCATGAAACCTAGTTTTCAGGATAAGCACTGTATTTTTATGTCTCCAGGGGAAACTGTTCAGTTAGCATTTTGTTGTTGTTAAAAAGTATGTCTGAAATCATGTGATTCATATTCCCTCTAAACACAGAAATCTGTTTTTCAGCATCCCAACAAATGATGGTGGCTGAGGCACCTTTTCCTAAGCACCTATAGACTTAACTTTCATTTCCCAAGTAAGATATCAGGTTGACTAAAAATGTTTGTTAATCCATATACTTTTTAAGTAAACGTTTATTGACCTCTACTACTTGCCAGACTTGGTGCTATGCCCCGAGGACAGAGCAGTAGAGTAGATGCTGCACATCATCAGCATGTCATTCATTTCCATAGCACTTTACTGTTTATGAACAACTTTCATGCACACAATTTTATCCTTTCAACCATCCAGCAAAGTAGGCAGGACGAGTATAACTCAAGAGATTGAAGTTTATGATTGTCATCAGTGCAATTCCAAAAATCATTCTGGCTTTCTGCTTTCTGAACACATCTCTTTGAAGAAGTTGTTCCATTGTGACATCCTCTGACCAAAGAAATTCAAGGAGGAAATAACATATGTCGCTTAGGGACAGAGGCTCTAAGAAGACCTTCCCTTCCCACTCTTGTGGGAATGCTTGAGGATGCTCTTGTGCCTATTGCTTGCCAAGGAGCCACAGTGGGCAAAGGCTGCCCCACATTGGACCTATATTGTGAGAGAGAAAAACTTCTGTCATGTTAAACTGCTGAAATTTTGTGGTGTTGCAATGGCCCTATAACTTGGCCCTTCCCAACTAATGCAAAGTTCCATCTGATCCCCTTTCTTCATTGGAAGCTTACTATCGTGTGAGAGACTTAGCATCCTGAAGGGAGACTGTGCCATTGCTAGAAAGTTCTAACTGTTGGGAAGTTCTTCCTTCAAAATTGAAATGAAATGTGCTTTTCCATCACCCCCCCTGATGCCTCACTCTTCCCTGTGGAGTATCAAAGGAGAAATCGACATTTCCTTCTACATGCCAGCTCTTGACATAATATGAGACAGCTGCCATGCCTTCCGTCAGCACTCTCTTCTCCAGGCAAAATGTGACTAATACCCTCAAATGGGTTTTTCAATGTCACGGTTCCCAGATGTCTCATTATTCTTGTTTCCAGTCTCTAGATACAGCTTAACGTACCAGTGTAGCTTTTAAATGGGGATATCATTGTTTCAGATGTCTTCTGACCACATCTACTACAATGAAGCTTTTATTTTTTTATGCTCATGTACTAAAATTAAAATAAATTATTAAAAGATTTAGTAATTTTAAAGACACAAACCCAATGAGCTATTCTCTGCTTAAACTCTTCAATCGCTCTTTATTGGTTTTTAGGACAAAAAGCTTACAAGACCCTAAGTGATCCAATCACTGCCCATTTCTGCAGCTTTAGTCCTTTGCCTGTTTGTTCTCTGATCCATTCCTTCCCCATATCACAGTGGGGCTGATTCCTGAAAGGAGGCATTCCCAGGCTCCCCTATCAGCTGGATTCCATTTAGGGTTGGCTTTCCAAAGGCACTGGTGGGAGATGAAGAACAGGAGGGTATTTCTGCTCCCCTACCACTCTCTCTCCAGAAGTGCCTGCATTTCCTGTCTCCTCTGAAGCCCCTTCCTGCCTGGCAGTCACCACCATGGTGTGCCCTTGTCAGGAGGTTCCAGTTTGGGCCTCTGGTAAACCCAGCTCTTACTGATCTCTGAGTTGCTTCCCCATCCTCTGTTTATCTTCTCAAGTCTTCCATCACCAATATAAATATTTCCCTCCATTAAATTTCTCCTATTTGAGATATCTAGAACTGTTTCTATTTTCCTGGCTATTAAACCTCTCTAACATTCTATTCTCTAACTGGGGAACATTTTTTAAAATTCCAGGAATAAACCATGAATTCTTGCTTGCCTGAAACAGTTTTCTTTCTTTCCTCCTAAACATGACTAACTTCTATCCATTCTTCAGGTCTCAATATGGCTATCTCCCCTCTGGGTATCCTTAGCACTCAATGCTCACCTTTATCAGCACCTTAATTTATTATTGACTTGACTTTTTCCTTTGGAATTATGAACTTGTAGTGGCAAAGACCATGCCTTGTCTTATTGATTATTGCATTCCCAGGGCCTAACACAGTGCTTGGCATTTAGATGATGTTCAATGAATAATTGAAGAATGAATGAATTAGTAGTATATGTAAAATAGGATTATGAGACCAGCATTTTTCATTTTGAGAAGTGAAATTAGTGCCTTTGTTACTGTCAATAATGTTTGGAACTCTGAAGGTAAAAAGGAGCATCTTGCTGAGGCTTTGCTTTGTGGCTTTAGTATGTGCAGAAACATGGGTGGCCTTGATTTATATTTTCGATATTCATGAGGGAAGACATTTCCAGAGTTCTTTATCACAAAGGATATGACCTTGGATGAAAAATTGCTATTGTTGCCATTGGTCATACCAGACAGCTACATCATTGGCCATGGCCTAAGATACTGTAAAAACATAAAGATTCTGTAAAAACTTGGGCAAATGCCCAAGATTCTGTAACACATGATTGTTGGCCAGGGTATTTTCTAGTACTAATACCTGCCTGACATTTGGCCAATTGTGCTGACCATTGGGTCCCATCCCTGATCAGAAATATCCTGTTTAGGCGATGGAAAGCAGCAGTCTCTAGAGGAAACTAACATATGTGATGGTGGCATTGCATTCATAAAGTATCTAGACTCCCTTTTCTGATCGCTCAGTTGATCCCAAAGCATTCCCAAGGTGGCCAATAGGTTTGGTAAATGGGTGACCTCCATCTGGCAAGGAACTGAGGACTGGGGACACAACCTCCTTCTGCAGGTGGGATATGTCAGAAGGCTGAGTTGGGCTCTATCATGTAAATACCATTTCTATTTCAATAGGGAGGCCTCTGTGACCGTGCTGACCTTGTGGGGTGCTGCCTTCATGACCCAAGGCATAATAGACATTCAGGAAAAGAGAATCACAGGCTCAGGGCCTGTGAGGGCTTCCATCTCCTGAAGGATCCGGTATGCTGCTGGCAGTTGTTGCTCTAATGGTGTGTGGCACATAACTGAGGGGTTTCTTGCACCAAAAGCCCATGGGCATTTTGTGGCCATCATGGGTGGTCCAGAGACTCCAGAAGGTACAAGAAGACGCTGCTAACTCCTTTACAGCGAAGAGGTCTCTTGGGGGAGAGGGGTTAATGGGATTGCCTGTTATATTGTAATTTGGACAGATTCTGGAGACTTTTGTTGTAGGGAGACCCACTCAGAGTGGGCTGACTTGTGAGTTAACAGCATAAACGGGATACAAATTTATAAGTGAGAAATATGTTCTATCAAAACCCAAATAGACCCAGTAAGTATTGGGCCTGCTTTAAAGTAATGGGTGCTGATGTAGTAAGGAGTTGACTCCTCATTGCATTGTGTATGGATCATCCCACTGCTGACAAGGAATGCCCATAAATTTTACTGAAATGACAGGGACTTAAATCTTTTTTAAATTTACAAAACTTACAAATACTGTATACCTACCAAGCAATGAACCCTCTTCTTTCCTCCCCTCATTTCCTGGTAACTTTAAAACCACTTTCTATCTCTATGAAGTTGTTATTTTTAGATACTTCAATAAGTGATATATAGCTTTTGTCCTTAGGCCTGCCTGCCTTTCTTTCTTTCTTTCCCTCTCTTTCTTTCTTTCCCTCTCCTTCCTTCCTTCCTTCCTTCCTTCCTTCCTTCCTTCCTTCCTTCC
>JAKSZT010054569.1:1926704-1962411 GCA_026826555.1 Tolypeutes matacus
TTCCTTCCTTCCTTCCTTCCTTCCTTCCTTCCTTCCTTCCTTCCTTCTCTCTCTCTTTCTCTCTCTCTCTCTCTCCTCCCCTCCCCCCCCTTTCTTTCTTTCCCTCTTTCTTTCTTTCTTTCTTTTTGCAGGCAAATCCCAATTCACTTTATTCAGTCTTTCCTGTTGTTGGCTGCTTATGCTGAAATGTGGCTGTCAACATCTGGTTAAGGTTAAGAGGATGGGTATTCTTATTTTTAAAATAGCTATTGCTTGTGGGACATGACTCCTGGGGATGAGTCTCCCTGGCTCCGAGAGATTACTACCAAACACCAACTAGTAATGCAACTGGAAAAAGGCCTTGACCAAAAGGGGGAAAGGTTAAAGACAAATGAGTGTATATGACTAAGAGACTTCAAAGTGAGGTGGGAGGTCATTCCAGAGGTTATGCTTATGCACGTCTCAGTAGGATCTCATTGACTGCCAAAGTAAATATTGCCTTAAATAGTGGGGTTCCTGAGGGCTCTGGAGACATCCAGACACTATAGGCAGGGATCTAAGCCCCCTCTCAGTTAAAGGTGGAGTGGGCATCACCATCCCAGAATCCTAAGGATTGGGGAATGAACGATGGACTAGAGTAGACTTACTGTTATTCTACCATAGACTTATTGTGATTCTAGCAATGGAAGAGCTTTTATCATTGATGTGGAGGCAGTGGCCACTGAAGATTCTGAGGGGAGGGAGAGGGAAAAATAGGTGTACTATGGGGGCATTTTCAGGACTTGGGAATTGTCCTGAACTACAGATACAGGCTGTTATATATCTTGTCATAAGTTACAAAATTGTGCAGAAGAAAGTGTAAACTACAATGTAAGCTATAATCCATGCTCAGTGGCAATGCTCCAAATGTGTTCATCACATGTGTCACACTAACGAAGGATGTTGTTAATGTGGGGAAAAGTGGGAGGTGTGGGGAATGGGGCATATGGGTATGACCTATATTTTTTATGTAAAATTTATGTAATCTAAGTATCTTTTTAAAAAAAGAAAGTATATATATATATATATAATAAAATAGCTATTGCTAATTCATAGTTGGAAATTAGAATACATGTTTACCAGGGGTTGTGGGGGAAGGGGAATTATCACTTATTGGGGACAGTTTCTGTTTGGGGTGATGGAAAACTGTTGGTAATGAATGGTGGTGATGGTAGCACACTGTTGT
Organism: Tolypeutes matacus; assembly: GCA_026826555.1. Taxonomy (NCBI): domain Eukaryota; kingdom Metazoa; phylum Chordata; class Mammalia; order Cingulata; family Chlamyphoridae; genus Tolypeutes; species Tolypeutes matacus. Next base: position 1,927,909 of record JAKSZT010054569.1, read on the forward strand.
GAATGCAATTAAGAACACTGAGTTGTATACCTGCCAATGGTGAAAATGGGAAATTTTATGTTGGGTATATGTTACCACAGTAAAAATTCAAAACTAAAGCAAAAGCAACAAACCCACTGACCTGTACAAGTCAGAGTGAACCCTAATGTAAACTGTAGACTTTATTTAGTCAATACCATAATAACATTGGTTCATCAATGGTAACAAATGTACTACACTAATGCAAAATGTTAATAGAGAAAACTGCACGTTTGTAGGAGGGTAAATGGGAACTCTGAACTTTATGCATGAGTTCTCTGTAAACTCATAACTAATCTAAAAATAAATAAAAAAATAAAAGCTATTGCCAGATTTCCTCCCAAAAGCCTGTGACAATTCACATATTCATTAGCAATATATGAAGGTGCTCTTTTCCCCACCTTCATACTGGCAATGGACTGCCACTATTCCTTTATTTTTTTATTTTTTTTATTTTTAAGGAGGTACCAGGGATTGAACCTAGAACCTCATACATGGGAAGCAGGCGCTCAACCACTGAGCTACATCTGTTCCCCTACTATTCTTTTTTTTTTTTTTTTAAGATTTATTTATTTCTCTCACCTCCCCCCTCCCCCCATTGTCTGCTCTCTGTGTCCATTTGCTGTGTGTTCTTCTGTGCCTGCTTGTCTTCTCTTTAGGCAGCACTAGGAACCAATCCTGGGACCTTCCAGAGTGGGAGAGAGGTGCTCAATCTCTTGTGCCACCTCAGCTCCCTGGTCTGCTGTGTCTCTTATTGTCTCTCCTCTGTGTCTCTTTTTGTTGCATCATCTTGCTGCACCAGCCCTCCGCGTGGGCCAGCTCTCTGCACGGGCCAGCTTACCTTCACCAGGAGGTCCCGGGAATTGAACCCTGGACCTCCTATATGGTAGATGGGAGCCTAATCACTTGAGCCACATCTGCTCCCCCCCCCACACTATTCTTAATTGTTTCTAAATCTGCAGTGCCCAAAGTGCTATCACATTATTTTCACTTCTTGCCCATTTGGAAGGTTGAACATTCTTCCAGATATCTACTAGTCATTTAGATTTTTTTGCAACTTGCCTCTTCATAGCCTTTACCCCTTTTCTCCCCAAATGGCAATGGCTCATCCACAGCATGATGCCTTGTATCATGTTTTGCAATATTTCCCCTCACCTAGTCTTTTGTCTTTCAACATTGTTTATATCATTTTCCATAGCAATTAAATGTTTCTATAAGGTCAAACATCTTCTTTTCCTTTGATAGCTTCTGGAATATCTTTCTTGTTTTAAATGGCTTTTCCAGCTTCCTTATAAATAGTTTTCACAATTTTCCTGAAAACATTTGCACACCCTCCTGTTGGAGGCAAAAGACAGCCTCCCTGGGGAGGGTGCAGAGGGGCCAAAACGTGGTCTAGCCATACCCTGGAGCATGACTGAGCCATGAAAAGGAACGAAGTGCTGATCCCTGCTGTACCATGGATGGACTTCCACAACATTATGCTAGGTGAAAGAAGCCAGACCCAGAAGCTGTACATCAAGTGGTGATATTTGGTCATATGAAATATCCAGCACAGATGAAGCCAAAGAGAAAGTACATCAGTGGTTGCCAGGGGCTGGGGGCTTGGAGAGAAATGGGAAGCGATGATGGCTAATGGGTATGTATGGGCTTTGCTTTTTGGATCATGAAAATGCTCTGGAATTAGATAGTGGTGAGGGTGGCACAATTCTGAATATACTATGTACACTTTAGAAATGTAAATTTTTTGGTATGTTAATTATATCACAATAAAAAATTAAAAAAGAACTAATAACAATGTTTTCTTCCCTGTGGCTGCTGAGTGGAGGCAGAATGCAGAGGCAGGTACTATGGCAGGACCTGAGGGGGAGGCGGGTGGAGAACGGTTTCCCCGTTCCCCTTAGCAATAGAGCTGCCAGCACTTGCGTGGCTGGAATTTTCTAGAAAAGCTGGAGATCAGGTCTTGTGAAAGGGAGATATCCCAATTCTAAATGTTAGCTTCCATGCCTTTCTTATTTCACTCAGTATAAAGTTTTCAAGGTTCATCCATGTTACAACATGCCCCATAACTTCATTCCTTCTTACAGCTGATTTTCCATTGTATGGATATACCACATTTTGCTTATTCATTCTTCGGTTGGTGGACTCTCTTGTAAGTGACATCATGAAATTTTTGCCTTTGTATGTCTTGCAAATTTTGCTGAGCATAATTTTTTCAAGATTCTTTCATGTTGTAGTGTGTTTCCTAACTTCATATTTGATTATGGCCAAACAATAGTCCACTGTGTGTATGTACCGCATTTTATTCATTCATTCATTTGTTGATGGACACTGTATTGTTTTCACTTTTTTGGCTATTATGAATAATGCTGCTATGAACATTGGTGTACAAACACCTATTGAATCCCTGTTTACAATTCTTTTGGGTTTATGTCTAAGGGTGTAATTTCTGGGTCATATGGTAATTCTAAGTTTAATTTTTTGAGGAACTGCCATACTGCTTTCCACAGTGGCTGCATCATTTTACATTCCCATCGACAACGCATGAAGGTTTCAATTTCTCCCCTTCTCCAAAACGTATTTCCCCTTTAAAAGAAAATAATATCCATTCTTTTGGTTGTGAAGTGCTATCTGATTATGGTTTGATCTGCATTTCTCTAGTGGTTAATGATGCTGAACATCTTTTCATATGCTTATTTGCCATTTGTATATCCTCTTTGGAAATATTTTCTGTTCAAGCCTTTTGCCTGTCTTTTAATTGGGTTGTTTGCCTTTTCATTGTTGAGTTGTAGAGTTTTTTATAAATATTCTGGATATAAAGTCTTTATCAGATATATGATTTGCAATTATCTCACATTCTGTACTTTGCATGCACAAAATCTATAAATTTTGATGAAGTCCAATTTATTGTTTTTCTGTTGCTTGTGCTTTTTGTGTCATATTTAAGAATTCATTGCTGAACCCAATGTCCTAAAGATTTTCCCCTATCTTATCTTCTAGAGTTTTATGGTTTTAATACTTACATTAATGTCCTTGATCATTTTGATGTTTTTGTATATGGTGTGAGGTAGGGTTTCAACTTAATTCTTTTGCATGTGGATATCTGATTTTCAGTATCATTTGTTAAAGGGATATTCTTTCCCTGTTGCATGTACTTTGTTGCCACCTTTGTTGAAAATCAATTGGCTATAGATCAGTGGGCCTATTTCTGAACTTTCAGTTCTATTCCATTGTTGTAGATGTCTATTCTTATGCCAGTAACACACTGGTTTTTTTTTGTTTTGTTTTATTTGCTTTTTGTTTTTTTTTTAGGAGGTACTGGGCATTGAATCTGGGACCTCGTATATGTGAAGCACATGCTCAACTGAGCTATACCTGCTCCACAGTATCACACTGTTTTGATTACTGTGGCTTTGTAGTAAGTTTGTTTGTTTGTTTATTTATTTATTATTTATTTATTTATTTATTTTTACTGTAGTAAGTTTTGAAATCAGGGAATTAAGTCCTCCAATTTTATTATTCTTTTTCAAAATTGTTTTGACTATTTGGGACCCCTTGCAGTTCCATACAAATTTGAAGATTGGCTTTTCCATTTCTGCAAAACAGGCTGCTGGAATTTTGATAGGGATTGCATTGAATCTGTAGATCACTTTGGGTAATATGACATCTTAACGATATTAAGTCTTCCAATCCATGAACATGGAATGTTCTGCCATTTATTTAGGTCTTTAATTTCTTACAATGTTTTGTAGTTTTCATAGACTTGGCTAAATGTATTCTTAGATGTTTTATTCATTTGCATGCTATTGTAAATGGAATTGTTTTCTTAATTTCCTCTTCAGATTGTTCGTTGCTAGTGTATAGAAACAAAACTGGTTTTTCTGGCCTTGAAACTTTTGGGCTACAATGGCCCAGCCCCAATTGGAAAGGTCTGTGACAGGTATTTATATATTCTGTGAGAGTGTATCCTTTGTATCTCCTTGGAGGATGATGCCATTCATGTGATTTCATATTTGTGCTCCTGGAGACAGTTGGATATGGTTAAGATATTGCTTGAAAAGACTGAGTGTGATGTCAGGGCTGTTAAGATACCCCAAAGGGAGGCAAGTGAAAGTATATTGTTTTCCCTCAAAGATGAAGGCAAATTGAAAATAACATATTATCCAAACCTATAACAGCAAAGTACTTTCCAGTTGCTAATTGGACAGTCAGTAATTTCAATGATATTGGGTATGGGGCATTAATTGTAGCTTCAATAGCATTAAGGTTCTGGTGAGGTAATAGTTCTGATGGTTAAAGTGAGGCATACCTGTTTGCCCAATAGTTTATGTCTCTTAACTCCCTAAGAGTATATGGGGTAACTTGTATAAATCTGGTGGTATCCCTAGATATAACTGTAACTTGAACCCAGTATAAATTAAGGCAATAAAGGGAGTTTAAATGCCAATTGTGGGGGGACCAATGAACCCCCAGAGAGGTATAGGGACAATTGTTGCTGGGTGGTAGTTCGAGCCCTGGGGACGTACTCATAGCTAGCAGGCTTGTGGTAGATGCCATTGCCTGAAATAAAGATATTGGGAGATGGGCCCTGGTGGTGGTGAGAGGTCTGGAGGCACCTTGTAGCATAACTGGTGAGCCCTGGCATTGAGGTCTTTGCAGTCTCCTTATAGTCTGCTGCAGTAAAGCTTGTAACTCTTCAGGGGCTTTGCCTCAAATTAAGTGACTTGGGAATCCCTGAGCTTGGGGTCTCCAGTACACCAGGACTTTTGATTAGGAACTTAGCTTGGGGGAGGCCAATTGCCTAGAGGTTCCTTTTGAGGACTTTTCCTCCTCTATAGTTCTTATACACTAGATTATTTTTCAATAGGCAAAACTTTATTTAGATTTCATTTTTTTCTTCATGGGCAACTAAGAACTCAGGCCATCTAATGCTACTTTAATAGTGGCAGCCTGGTTGATCAGGGAAGTAAGGTTGTCTGATAATTTGGTGGTACCCATCTTAAAAATAATTGCCTTGTATTGGCATCAAAAAGGCCTGCTTGAGTCTAGTAAGGTCCTCTCATCCATTGGAATGTTCAGCAAAATAATAATAAATCCATTGCACCATGCCAATTTTCCTCAATAGCCGATGTCGCTTCTCTAAGATTTCCCAACTAATGAAGACATGAGTGTTTACAATGGTGGCAGAAGGATGGGTTATCTTCCATGCCAAGAACACATAGAAGATGAGAGGAAAGACAGAGAGGTGAGCTCTAAATGCTTCAAAGGGCATGTATTATGGGCCCATTTCAATAAGTTTAATGGGTTCTTAATAAATAATTAGTTTTGGGATTACAAGATATCCTTGCCAATTAGTGCGTCTCAGTAGGTGTTAAAGTTAATTCTGCACTTCTATTATCGAGGTACAAGGTCAATTGTCTCCCTTTCCATCTTATTGCATACATTCTTTTTTTTTTTTTTAAAGATTTATTTATTTACTTACTTTTAAAATCCATTTTAACCGCCCCCTCTTCTGGCCCCCACCCCCACCCCCCGTTTTTGCTATTTTTGTGTCCATTCGCTGGGCAATTCTCTGTGTCTGTTTCCTGCCTTCTTCTCTCATCCTTCTCCTCCTGTTTTCACCGGGATTCGATCCTGGGAACCTCCGATGTGGGAGAGAGGTGTTCTGCCACCTGTGCTACTTCAGTTCCTAGTTTTTTGGTGCATCTCGTCTTGGCTCTCCCCTGCGTCTCTCTCCTGTTACATCATCATCTTGCTGTGTGGTTCGGCGGGGCCTGGGGGGGTCACCTGTTCATGGGGCCTGGGGGCTCACCTGCTCGCAGGGCCTGCTGGGTCATCCGCTCGTGGGGCCTGACGGCGTGCCTGCACATCTTTTATGTTTTTTCTTTATTTTACCAGGAGGTCCCAGGGATTGAACCCAGGTCCCACCATATGGGAAATGGATGCCCAACCATTTGAGCCACATCCGCCCCTGCATACATTCTTTTAGTAAACTTTAGATTTCCAATTGGGTCAAACTGCAGACCTCTGTTTCAGTTTCTCTTTCCTCTGCCTAAAGAAAAAGGTTTTTGAGGGGCTATGGGGACAACTTCAGGGGCGGTTCTTGCCTATTCATATTTGTCAGCTTCTTTATGCAGGTAATCCCTGTCAATGTCATCAGGGTCAGGAATCTGCCCCTCCATACCCCCCCAAGCCCCCCCATACATAGAATAGCCACTGAGTCTGCTCATAGGTGGAGGCATTCAACAAGACTGGGAGTCTTTGGTGGTCACTTTTACTATTTTCCAATAAATTTATATTTTCCCCGGCCCCTTTCTGAAGGCTGTGGTGAAACATTCTGACTTACTTTTCATTAGGGCTTGTCAAGGAGTTTTCCTTCTGTAAGACTAAGGATCAAGATCTTTGTGTGACTGAAGCAAGGCAACAACAACAGCGGAGGCACTTTAAGTCTCACAGTCTTGATGAGCCAGGTGCCCTTTGGGGCTCGGACCCTAGCGTGTCACACGTTAGTTGCTCTTTCTCACAGGAGCAATCCCCAGACAGGCCTGTAGATTGCACAGGGTATCAGTCTTCCCCCAAGCACTCTATGAAAAACAGGGTCAACTCTTGGTTGATACACACAACCATAGGTCACATGGTAAGAGTCGTTACCCTGAGCCTAGAGTCAATCAGTCATGGCTTATGCTAGAATGGAGGTACCTGATTCAATCTGAGGGACAGGGATAACTTTGGGTGAAGACATGCTACCTACAGCCATTTTAAGGAAGGCACCAGTCCCCTGTCCCTATATGCCAATTATTGAAGCTCCCAACTTAGGTCAGTTAAATGTGTAGCAGAGTCTCTGTATGACTCAGCAAATACAGCACAAAGTATTCCGGCTCAGAAATGCAAGCTCACCAGCAGACAGCAGCATAGGTCAGAGAGCACTCTAGCCAGCAGGCAGCAGAGCTAGTTAGTAAGCCAAAGAGCAAGCAAGGAATGACTGCCAGGTAATGGTGGTCATTTTCTAGACCATCCCGCTCATAGTACCCATTGTCTTATGGTTGCGGAGAGCTGAATCAATGTCTCACCCAAAATTGTTTCTTATGTCAAGACTGATGATGCCACATGTGCACCAAGAGAATATGAAAAAATGTATTAGTCATATAGTGAAGCTTTCTAGTGAGATCAGGGCAGGTTCTGGTCTGAAATGGCTTGAATGGAGCAAGGGGTGATTGGCTTTGGCTTTTTACTATGGCAGGGAACAGAGTGAACATTCCTATGCATAGGCTGGGGTTTTCGTGGTTTGAACTTCTCCACTGGTACTCAGGCGAAGGGTGCCTGGGCTTTCTCAGCGGCTTGCCCAAATGTGGTCAAGAAGGGAAGAAAGAGGGGTGGGGCCCGCCAAACATAAAAAAAATGGAGTCAGACTCTTTATTATACCGATACAACATGTTTTCCAGAAGTTATATCTAAAATTGCTTCTGCATGTCAGTGCCAATGTCAACTCACTGAAAAGAGCCAATGATGTCTTAGTATTATTATGAAAATAATTTTGAACTCACAGAGCCCTGAAAGGGACCCTCCCTTCCCTCCAGATGAGTGCATCCCACACCTTTAAAGCTGCTGGAGAAGATCAAAATCAAGTGGCAGGGAAGTACACTCTGCCCTCCCTGAAGCCATGGTGCAAGGGTGCTACTCAGAGGAGTGAAACATTAGGAGAATAATTCAGTCTACCGTGATGGGTGTTCTACCATTCTCAACTTGTCTCTAACCAGACTCATTCACTTAATTTACATTGTGTTCCAGGCACTGTTTTGGGAAATTGATAGTAAACAATGGATTAGATGTGGCCCCTGATGAGTTCCCAGACCAGTAGAGGTGGACACACCGCAGTAAATTATCACACAGCTCTTACGAACAGGTCCTACAATAGACATATGTCCATGTGCTAAGGGGACACAGTAACTACATATCCACAATGGCCTCAGAAAAGACTTCATTAATGGTGTGATGTTTAGGCTGAGCCTTGAAGGATGAGTAGAAGTAGTTTAGATGGAAGAAGAAGGATAGGAGCTTTAGGCTGAGGAAATGACATGTAATGGCAGAAAGGCCACAAGAGTGAAACTTGCTGACATTTCTTCAAAACCAGCTCCAACTCTGGACTTCTATGAATCTGTCATTGACGCTTTTAGTCACCCCAGCTCACAACCTCAGGCTTATTTTCATCTCTGCCTTCTCCTCTTTAGTCATTGATTGATTGATTCATTCATTCATCAAAATTGTATCACCAGCTGTTTGATATTTTTACTGTGTTGCATCTTATTCAGGGTCTGGGCTCTAATGTCTAAAGTAGAGATGGTAGGAAATTATGTGGAGTTGCAGTTACCCCAGAAAATTCCTTAGATCTCACCCATAAAATACAATTTACGTGGTTTTATGAAGACACAGAGACTTGAGTTTGAGATCCATGTCACATATAAAAAAGAATCTTTAAACATTAGGCTTACACAGTCCTACTGTGAGATGCTCACACTCCCAGAGGCATGTGGGATCTGAGATCAAGTGAAAGAACCACATCTTTTGCTTCTTGCTCATTCTCTAAAACATGCTCACTTAATTTTTTTCTCACTCTCTCTCATGCATGCACATACACTCTCCTATATTGGAATATATGTAGATTAAATGCATGCACGATGTGAACCCTCTCTATTTTGTCACTGGTCATAGTGCCATTCATCACCTCCTTTCGGCCACCTCCATCACCACCCTGCTGTGCTCTCCTGGATTTTGCTAGAGTCCTGGATAGCTGGCCTCCTACTCTGGTCTCTCCATGTTCCCATCCATTCTTCACACTGGAGTCAAATAAAGTTCCTAAAATCTGTCTTTGCAATCATCACCTCCTCCATGAAAGGTTTGTCCATGGTCCCCAGTCACCATTTGGACACTCAGTACAGACAACTTTGTACTATAAAATATTTTTAGCCTTCTGACTTATTTTCCCAACCAGAGTATGAGATCTTTGAGGACAGAAATCACCTCTCCTATCTTCTGTACCCTCAGACACTCCCTTAGTGATAGCACCATAAATTCCGGTCATTTTTGATGATAAAGATGTATTGAAGCATACATTTTGCCTATTGCATACAAATTGATGTTCATTTGGATTTTTTTCCTTCTGTGTCTGCTCAGCTCCTCTTTCCCTCTGCCTTAAGATAATTAATTATCAGACAATGATCACTCATTTTGTGAGCTCTGCCTCTAGGAAACCTAAAGCTGTCAATCATTTTATCTTTTACAGAATTTTTTTTTCAGAGCTGATTCTTTTAAAACCTCTAAAGCAAGTACAGCCAGTTTTTAGACACTGACAACATGTTGTTCTCCTGCAGGGGAGCCATCTTTCCCTGCTGAGTGAGGTTCTTCCCTCTGCCTGTAGGCCCGGTCTGGTCCACAGGGATTGTATGGAGCGGACACCACAGGCATCAGGAGAACTTTCCATGTGCCATGTCCAGATGTGCAACGAGCCGTAGGCCCCCTGCACAGAAAACAATTCACAGAGTACATAACTGTTGCTATTGTTGAGTCCAGAGAGAAACATCTCCCGAGGGTTTCCATAAAGAAAACCCACACTGTCAACAATGTCCTCAAGGACGCAGTGGATGCAGTAGTGGGTTTCATAGGGTTGGTTCTTATGATGTTCCCAAATATAGCCTTGGAGAAGGAATAGGATTTAGAGAAAGGAGGCTTCCTTCATGACCTCGGGAAGGACAGGGATGGTGGTGTCCTGAACCAGGACAAAGCAGGACAGGGCAAACCAAGGCAGAAAATTGGGCTAACAGGGCTGCACAGGGCGTGGTAGGGGAGGGTGGGCGAGGGCAGGGCTGAATGAGCAGGGCAGGGCTGAACAGAACAGAATTCAGCAGGATGCCGACTGGGCCAGGTAGGGTTGCACTGAGCAGGGCTGGGCAGGGATACCTGGGCTGGGTAGAACTAACCAGAGCTGGTCAGCACTCAGCAGGACTGGACAGGGCTGTGCAGGTCAGAGCAGAACTGGGCAGGGCTGGGCAGGACTGAACCAGGCTAGACAGGCCTGGGAAGGGGACGAGGCTTAGCAGGACAAGGTCTTGGACTGTGGAAGGAGTTGCTGAAGGAAGAATGTCCTCTGGTCCAAGCAGTCCCTAGAAACGATAACTCCAGAATGCATCCTCCCCTGGGTATCTGAATTTGGCCTGTCCTGGCTCCACTGTGGGCTGTTGTCAGCACAGGCTCAGAGGCCTCCCTTGGGGGTGCTGTAGCAGGGGTTCAATCATCTTGGGTAGGACAAAATAGTATCAAAATGGCCGGTAAAAAACATCTATGTCTAATGTGGCCTCTCCCTGGAAAACTCCTTGTCTTCAAGACCCAGAACAAATGACGCCTCTTCTGGGCCACTTTCTTGATGCCTCAACTCTGCAATTCTCTGACCCTTCATCTGCTTCTGCCTTGGATCATGAACAATTTGTACCTGCGCCATTAGCTGTAATGCCGCTCCTTTCCCTCCGTCATCATGAGTGAGAGTGATGATGTTACTTGAATTGTGTCTAATCTAAAATTAGTAGCAAACTCTTTTCAATATGTGTTTCAAGGAACATGCCAGGAAACCTCAATTGGGGTCACTTTCACAGGCTCAAAGAGATTCACCTATCAGAGGATCAGAGAATAGAGTTGGAAGGGTCTTCACGAGGTATTATTGGAAAAGAAACCCAGAGAGTATCAGTGAGTTATCCAAATTCAGCCCAAGAGTTAGTGGGAGACTCTAACCTAACTTCTGACTGGTGTTTTCTTCCTGGAGGGCATTTCAGAAACACATGACTTTATATTCCAGAGTACTCTGGGTTAATGGCTCTGAAAATGAGATTTTCAAAATGTGGGTCAGTAACTCCTGAAATTTGGAGATTTGTAGAAAACTTCCCTGGAATGTCATTGCCCAGTCTGAATTCATGATCTCTTTCCCCCTTAATCTCCTCGGGGGCTTCCTCTCCTTTACTGGTTTACTAAGGGGCTATGGGAGCTCCTGAAGCTGAGAATTACAAATAAACAAACACAGAGCAGCCTAATGGAAAGAGTATAGACACTGGAGTCAGGCAGACCTGGGTTTGGTTCCCAATTTGATAACTTGGGTGAGTCATTTGCCATCTGAGTTTGTTTTTCAATCTGCAAACTGGAGATCAGAGTAGTTACCGGGAAACGGATGTGGCTCAAGAGGTTCGGCATCCGTCTACCATATGGAGAGACCAGGGTTCGATCCCCGGTACCTCCCGGTAAAAAAAAAAAAAAAAAAGAGTAGTTACCACATAGGATTGTCATAAGGATTATGTGAGAGAATGAATGTTAAAATGCCTAGCATAAAGTAGGTGATCAATAGACACATTTTTGCCTTTCTTCTTAAAAGAGACCCCAGAGATCATTTAGTACAGCCTGTTCCTGCCTGGGAGGCAGTTCAAAGCAACACTCGGGTCAGGAGTGCGGGCTCTGAAGTCAGAGCTCTATCCTAGTGCAAATCTGCCACTTACAGGCTGTGTCAACTTGCATGGCTGAGCCCAGTTTCCTCATTGTTCCTACTTCGTAGAACCACCATGAAGATCATATGAAATATTAAATGCCGAGGGTATAGCGGCTCAGTGCCTTATAAACTCTCCATCAAAGCCAACTATTACGGGCAGTGTTACTATCCCATTAAAACCCTAGACGGATGACAGTGAGAATCTTCCCAAGGAGGGGCTCCCTGTGGCAGACCAGAAAATGTACCTTAGACACTGCAACCCTGCACATGCTTCTGCTGCCATCTCTGAGCTTGTTTCCCCAGCCCTGATGAAAACAAAAGGGGCCTGGGATGTAGGTGGATGAGGGCAGCCTCAGGTTTGTAACAGGGAGGCATAGTCTGAAAGTCCTGCCCTTAAACCAAGCACAGGTTTCCTCTCTCCGCCCACTCCCTCCCCTGCCCCTGGGCCTCCCACCCCACTAATCCACCCCCTACCCACCTCTTCACTCCCCTCGCTGTCCTTACTCCCCTACCCTGTTTGGCCAGTTCCTGGATTAGCATTGCAGATTTCCTGAGTTGAGCTGGGACCGGCTTAATCCCAGCCTTTGAAGTTTAACCCAGATTTAATGAGCCCAGAGCACAGCGAACTCTTTGTCTCTAGGGTGTCAGGAGAGAGGGGAGCAGGCCTCTGGGAGCAAGTCCCCGGACCGAGCTGGACAAGCAGCTTCTGCTGGCTCTGCCAGCTCAGCTCCCAACTGGCTGCCTTTGGAGGCTTGACTGCTGAAGCAGGCTTGGTGGGGGCTTGTGTGACTCCCCTCATCTCTGAGCTCTGGCTGCAGCTTCCATCAAGTCCCTGACCCCCAGGCTGAGGCATGGGCGCCGAGTGGGGACCAGACCCATGATGTGATTGGAGAGCTGCGGGAAGGGCTGGACTGACAGAGCTGGATGCGACCCTCTGGGAGCAGCCTTCCTGGCAGAGTCCCTTAGGGGAGGGTCAGAGCATCAAAGCGGCACTTCCTCTCCCCGAGGTCCTCTGCCTGGTGGATTCCCGGGGGGCTTGAGTGACTCTGAAGGATGAGTCCTTAGACTTAGGCCTCAAAGGAGGGCCTCTCCCAGGACACAATGAAGTGAAATCACGGCCTGGGAAAGCGTCCCACTTGTGTCATGCATCGTGTTGAGTTCCATAACATGACAGTGATGTGGGCAGGACGCATTTCATCCCCAGGTTGTGGGTGGGGGAGGGAGGACTAAGGGCCAGGCCTGATGAGTGAAGCCCTTAAGGTTGCTGAGTGGGTGGAGGCAGGGCCATGGCAAGAACAGAACCTAGGTCTTGGCTGGCCCTAAGGCAGCAGGCTGCCTGTGGGAGCGCCTGCCAGAGAGAAGGGTGTCAGAGGGGCCCTGGAAGACAGCTGGGCCCAGCACCTGCAACCTGAGTACGTGGGAGGCTGGATAGGGGAGTGAAAGGGGATGTGGACCCCCATTTGGCCTGGCAGCTGAGGCAGTCAATTACTCCACAGAGCCTGCTTCCTCCTCTGAGGAATGGATATAGAAAGAGCTGTTCCCCAGATGTCCTGGGATTATTGTAAGAATAAAATTAAACAAGATGAGTGAAAGCATTTTGAAATTGTAAACAACTATTAAATGAATAGCAAAATTAACACAGAGTCAAGCTGAAGACTAGATTGGGTAAATTTATTGAAAAGAACAAAAAGGTAAGAAGAAAGACAGGGTTACTGTAGGGCTGTTTTTCTCCCCTTTTCTCCCTCTATCTTCTGCCTACTTGCTGACCTCTCTGCGTGGAAGGTGCTGACACATTTTATTTGGTCCAGAAACCTCAAAACCAGTTTTAAGATGAAAATGATTTTATGAGGCAAAACCCCATTGTATATTTTTCACTTTCTTTGAACTTCCAATTTTAAGCAGGTTATTATGTTGATATTTTTTATATCACTCTATTCCCAAGAATGCAAATTAGGTATTTATCTGTTTGACACTATGCATTAAAGGAAAAATAATTTAATTTGGATGTGCTAATGTAATTTGCACATAGATACCACTTAAAAATCATATCCTAAAAATGTCAGACTTACCTTGAACAAATTTTAGTGGGGATATATTGCAAAGCAAAGAGAATACATACATCATATAGAGAAAAGTGATAAAATATAGAAACCTTAATCAACTGCATGTGCAACTTTAGACTGCAATAAAGGAGAATGATTATATGTGAGTGAATAATTATTTTAAATACAGTTATAATCAGGATTACATTTTGGCTCACACAAAATATTGTAAACAGTGAATTTTATGCAATAAAGACATTTTGTCATCAGTTCCCATTATTCTTTACAGAATATTATTGGAGAAAAAAAGACTTTAGCAAATGACTGCTTTGTAAAGACCTAAGAGAATGGGTCAATAATAACCCTTACCTGAAGAAGGAACAGAAGCCTGGAAAACTTTAGTAACCTGACCAAAGTCATACTCCGCAGCAATGGCAGAGAGGATTGTAAGAGCTAAGGCCCTGACTTCCAATTCTCCACTGGCCTCTAAACTTAAAATGCTGCTTATTGCTGTTAATTTTGTTAAGAATGTCATCTGGGGAAGTGGTTGGGCTCCTGTTTACCATATGGAAGGCCCCAGGTTCGAATCCCGGGGCCTCCTGGTGAAGACAAGCCGGCCTGCGTGGCGCGGTGAGCTGACACAGCAAGATGACACAACAAAGGGAGACAAGCAGACACAGAAAAACGTACAGCAAATGGACACAGAGAGCACAAGCACCAAGGGGGGGTGGGGTGGGGTGGGGATAAATAAATAAGTAAATAAATAAAATAAAAAGTAAACTATTAAAAAAAAAAAGAATGTCATCTGGTGCTACAATGATCCTTCTTTTCTATTTTTATACCTCACTTAGAGAGCTAAATGTGTTCTTTCTCTCCCTCTCAGGAGGTTTTGGATTATGTTCCACAGGATTGTGTGACAGGGATGTGGCCCCACTGTGGGAGTTCGTGGTGCTAGTGGGGTTTGGAGAGGCTGTGAATCAACCGGTCTTGCATCCTCGGTCTCCCTTCATCCAGAACTGCTCGAGTGTTTTCTCTCATACAGTCTGGGGTTTCACAAGAAAACTGAACTTGAAAAGAGATTCCACAACCAAAAAATAGAGTTGCCATCACCCATTGGAGGAAACTACCCGCCTTGCCAGGTCTGAGATGGTGGGGGTCAGAGTGGGTGGCTAGCGCAGGGCATGGGCAGCCGTTGTTTCCCTGTGGCGGTGGGGAGGCAGAGGCCAGCAAAGAATGGCACCAGGTGTAAAACTGGAGGAGCCGGGAAGCACCTGCCTCTGCCAGCTGCTCTGGGAGGTTTTGTTTGGCTTAGAGAAGCCAGAGCGGCAGCCAAGGGCTGCCTCAGAAACGAACAGGCTGTTTTCTGAAAATAGGACATTTGATGTCTTTAAAGGCAGCTACCACGTGGCACACTTACTTTGAAAAGGGGCAGGATTAATAGAGATGATCAGGTCTGGACGAAGGGCTTGGAGATGTACACCATCGATCAGTCCCAAACCCCATGTTTTATGCGTCCAAATCCTTTCATGTTAGGATCTCAAAGCACCTTACCTGCCATGAAGGGTGATTACTTCAGCCGTACAGAGAGAGAAAAGAGAGACCGGAGAGAACAGAGCCTGCTGGATGAGATGCTGAGGGGAATGTGAGCCGTGAATAAATTCTGAGGCCAGAAGAGATCTTGAAGCACTGCTGGAAATTTGATGGGGCCTCTTCCTTTTCTTTTTTCTCCCTTGTGGAAAGGGGTGGTCATATGCTTTTGAATTTCATTTTTCATTCCCCAAAATATCCACAATGAAATAATCCTAAAACAGGGGTTGCCTTACTAAGGAGTCTGAAAAGCAAGCACATTCTACCCATTGCACAGTTCCTAATAATAATGAATAAAAATATGTTGTGTTTAATTGTTTACTCCCACCAGTCTATTCATAAGACCTCAGCAAGAGAGCCAGCAGGTAGAACTTATCCTCAGATAAGCAACAAAATCTGAACTAGAGAAGTATAAAAGCTCAGAGTTCAAGAAGTAGCAATTGCATCATAAAGGGTGGGAGAGGGACAGTGACACTTTTGTGTACTGGTCATTTTATGTAGATCGTCTCTTTGCATCTCCATGATATCCTTCAGAGGTGGGTACCATTGTCCCCATTTTATAAACGAATAACCCAGGCTCAGAAAGACCGTAATTTATTCAAGGTCACATGGTAAAGAAGAGGATGCATCAAGATTTGAATCCAGGTTTAGTTGATTCTGAGAGCCACGTTCTTTTTATCCTAACATGCTTGAGTTTTGATTTGAGGCTGAAGGTCAATGCTGTTAGACTTAAACATTTTTATATAGTTAAAAAATTTTTTTAGAGAAGTTGTAGGTTTACAGGAAAATCTTGCAGAAAATACAGAGTTCCCATATATACCCTCTCATATATGCAATTTTCCCTGTTATTAACACTGCATTAGTTAATATTGATGAAATAATACTATTGTAAGATAGCCCATAGTTTATATTACAGTTCTCTGTTTGTATTGTACAGCTCCATGTTTTTTTTTTTTATTTTATTTTTATTCCAGTAACATATACACAAGCTAAAATTTTCCTTTTTAACCACATTCAATTATATTATTCGGTGGTGTTAATTACATTCACACTGTTGTGTTACCATCAACATCATCCATTACCAAGACCTTTCCATCACCCCAAGAGAAACTCTGTACCAATTAAGAATTAGCTCCCCACTCCCTACTCCCACCCCAGCCCCTGGTAACCTGTATTCTAGTTTCTGACTCTATGAATTTTCTTAATCTAATTATTTCATGTCAGTGAGATCATGCAATACTCATCCATTTGCATCTGGCTTATTTCATTCAACATGATGTCTTCAAGGTTCCTCCACGTTGTTGCATGTATCAGAACTTCATTCCTTTTTATGACTGAAGAAGTATTCCATTGCATGTATATACCACATTTTGTTTATCCATTCATCTGTTCATAGACATTTGGGTTGTTCCTTCTTTTGGCAATTGTGAACATTGATGCACAAATATCTGTTTAGTTTCGTGCTTTCGGTTCTTGTGGGTATATCCTAGAATTGGGATTGCCAGGTCATATGGTAATTCTATACTTAACTTTCTGAGGAACTGCCAAACTGTTTTCCTCAGTGCTGGTACCATTGCACATTCTCAACAATGAATGAGTGTTCCTATTTCTCCACATTCTATCCGACACTTATTATTTTCTGTTTTGCTTTTTTAATAGTAGTCATTGTAATGGGTATGAAATGTGGTTTTGATTTGCATTTCCCTAGTGGCTAATGATGTTGAGCATTTTTTTCATGTGCTTATTGGCCATTTGTATAGCTTCTTTGGAGAAATGTCTATTCAAATCTTTTGCCCATTTTTTAATTGGGTTGTTTGTTTTTTCATTGAGTTATAGGATTTCTTTATGATTTCTGGATATTAAACTCTTATCAGATATGTGGTTTTCCAATATTTTCTCCTATTCTATAGGTTGTCTTTTAAATTTCATGATGAAGTCCTTTGATGCACAAAAGTTTTAAATTTTGACAAAGTCCCATTTATCTGCTTTTTCTTTTGCTGCTCATGCTTTTGATGTAAAATCTAAAAAAACATTGCATAACAAAAGGTCCCAAAGATTCTTATTTATGTTTTATTATAGGAGTTTTATAGTTTTGGTACTAATATTTAGATCTTCATCTATTTTGAGTTAATTTTTTTATATAGTGTTAGGTTGGTATCTACCTTCATTCTTTTGCATATGGTTTTCCCAGCACCATTTTTTGAACAGACTATTCTTTCTTCATTGAGTGGACTTGAGGATGAGCCAGAGATGAGTTTCCTGGTTCAGTCTTTCAGGCTTCTATCTGATAGCTTGGCACCAACATACAGGCACCCCAGTAGGTGCATAGGGGTTACTGCACTCTCTCCAGAACAGAACCAGGTACCCACAGTGGGAACACAGGCTGGCTTCACACTGTGCCAGGCAGTGAGTGGGCAAGGAGTCAGCAAGGCACTTCAAGCTTCTACTGTTTTCAAAGCTGAATTTTTTTTGATTCAGCTCCCACCCAGTTACCTTTAAACTGTTTTCTGGAATTTTGAGGAAGATGACTCTGACAGTTTTTGCTAGTTGTTCAAAGATTTTGTGGGGAAACAATACTGTGGATCATCTTATGCTGCAATCTTGGTCATACTGTTAGACTTTTAAATGTGGTTGGGAAAACAAAAAACATTAAATATTTTGGAGTAAGCATAAGAAGAAATGTGCAAATCCTAAGAAGAAAACCATAAAATGCTTCTGTGTAACACAAAAGTAGACTTGAACAAGTGAAAACACATACCATGTTTTTGGACAGGATGTCTCAATAGCATCAATATGTTAGTTCTCCTTAAGTTAACATATAAATTTAATGTAATCCAAATAAAATGCTAACATGTATTTTTGTAGCTAGGCAGTAGCCATGTGATGGTGATTGGGGGGTGGGGGAGGGAAGAGGAGAGGGAGGGACAAGTCCTACCAGATAGTAAATATACTACAAAGTCTCTATAATTAAAAGTGTAGTACTGTAATACAAATAGAGCAATGGAATAAAATAGAAAGTCCATAAATAGGCCAAGTACATATGGAAATTTAGTGCATGGCATTTGAAATCCTTGAGGAAAAGATGCATATTTTAATAAATAATATGGGACAACTAGATAGCCATCTAGTAAAAGACAAAATTAGTTCTATATCACACAAGGGATTAAACTCAAAATGGATCAGGAGAGCGGAATTTCTGGCTGTGGTGGCAACAAGAAGTTGGCATATTCTATCCCCCAAATATAACTATAAAACTGATCAAAATTGTAATAAAAATCATTTCAGGGATCTAGAAATCAACCATCAGCAGACAACAAATTGAGAAACATTTATTCATAAAATCTGCCAGGGCATTGGGTAAGAACAGCAGAGTGTGCAACCTATTTGCTGGGGCTGCTACCATCATCCCCTCCCAACACACACACACACACACACACACACAGACACACAGGCACACAGATCTTTTGGCAAGGAGTGTAGCTTCACCAATGCTGAGCTGGCCAGGAAAAACAGCAGTGTTGCTGCCAGGGGGGTAGACTTGATATGCAGCAGAGGGGAAAACTCTGGTGTTGTTAGTACCTGCATACCTCATTTTATTGTGCTTCGCTTTATTGCATTTCACAGATATTGTGTTTTTATACAAATTGAAGGTTGGTGGCAAACCTGCATCTACCAAGTCTATTGGCGCCATTTTTCCAACAGCATGTCTTCACTTTGTGTCTCTGTGTCACATTTTAATGAAGGTGTGTACATTGACTTTTTTTTTTTTTTTAGACATAATGCTATTGCACACTTAGTAGACTACACTACAGTGTAAACATAACATTTATATGCACTGGGAAACCAAATTGTGTGACTTGCTTTATTGTGATATTTGCTTTTATTACAGTGGTCTGGAACCAAACTTGCAATCATTCTGAGGTATGCCTGTAAAGGTAGAAAACTCAGTAAAAATTGAACAGAGAAAATCTACAGCTCTGATAACCTGAGGTTATCATCCCAGGGCAAGTGAGAGCAAGACACAGAAGAGTCAGAAACTTAACAGGGAGAATTGAAAGAGTCATAGAAAGGCTAGATAAGCCCTCTACACACCCCTGACTGACTGGGAACCGATATGTACGCTGAGAGAGCCCCAAAGGAGTCCAGTGAAAAGTGAGACCTGACTGAACTTTGAATGTGCTTCCCAACTTAGATAGATGAGCAATGGTAGGAGTGGAAGCCTTATGGAATCATGGTGTTTGAGAATGATCTCTGCCCTCACTGGTTGTCCACTAAGCTATGCAATCCCTAGAAATCCAGGTTAAAAATGAAGACTAAAAATTTAAAATGGAGCAGAGACATGGTGAGGTTACTCACCATGGGGAGATTCTGCAGCTGAAGTCCAGGCAGGTTAGGAAAAAAATCACTCAGAAAAATATTAGAATCGGGAGTTGTTACAATATTTTCCTAAATTGCCTCATTTTCAAGAAAATTTTGAGACACAAAGAAAGAGTAAACTGTATGACCCACAGTCAAGAAAAAAAGATGTCAGAAATTGATTTTGAGTGGGCCCAGAATGTTAAATTTAGCGAACAAAGACTTCAAAAAGCTATTATGAATGTGTATGAAGAACTAAAGGAAACTGTATTCAACGAATTAAAAAGAAAATATGACAATTACTCAACAAATAGAGAAGCTCAATAGAGAAAAGGAAACTATTTTAAAAACAACATGGAATTTCTAGGATTGAAAAGCACAATAGTTAACATTAAAATTTCTATAGATTTTTTTCAACAGCAGATTTGAGATGGCAGAAGACGGAACCAATAAAATCAAAGAACAGTGCAATAAAATGATCTAAACCCAAGAATAGAAAAAAACTGAAGGAAAATGAACAGACCCTCAGAGACCTCTGGGACAATATTCAAAATATCAACATACCTGTAAAGGGAGTCCCAGAAGGAGAGGAGAAAGAAAAAAAAGAATAACAAATATTTAGAGAAATAATAGTTGAAAACTTCCCAACTTTGCTTAACAATAATGAATCTACAGATCCAAGATGCTCAGTGAACCACCAAGTAGTAGAAATACAAAGAGAGTCACATCTAGGTACATTATAGTCATTGATAAAATCCAAAGACAGAAAATCTTGAAATTAGCAATAGAGAAATGATTCATCATACACTAGTCCCCTTTTAATGGCTGACCTCTCATCAGAAACAATGAAGGTAAGAAGGTAGTGGAATGACATATTCAAAGTGCAGAAAGAAAAAAAATAAATGTGTCAATCAAAAATTCTATATGGAACCATACTGTCCTTCAAAAATGAAGACAAAAATATATTTTCTTAGATAAACAAAAAATAGAGAGAATTCATTGCTAACAGAACTATCCTATAAGAAATTCTAAAGAAAGTCCCTCAGGCTAAAAAAAATGACCAGATGTTAATTTGAATCCACAGGAAAAAATGAAGAGCACAAGAACTAGTAAATATGTGCATAGAGTATAAATGAGAGTGAGAAAATGGAGCTGTATTGTCACAAGAGTTGCCCTGAAATTGATTGTGATTCATTAACAATATATATTATTCTCCCAAGAGTGACCATTAAGAAAATAACTTAAAAATATATAGAAAAAATCAATTGAGGAACTAAAACAGTGCACTAAAATTATTTTTAATACAGGAGGCACTAAAAGTGGAACAGAGAAACCAAAGGAGATAGAAGATATATGGAAAATAAACAGCAAAATAGAAGACATAAATCCAACCATATCAATAATTACATTAAATATGGATTGACTAAACATTCCATTTAAAAGGCAAAGAATATCAGATTTAAAAAGCAAGATCTAATTACATATTATCTACAAGAAAATCACTTTAGATCCAAAGGCACAAATGAGATAGACAAAATATACCCTGCAAACAATAATCAGAAGAGAACAGGAGTGCTATAAATAATGTCAGAGAAAACAGTTAATGAAACAGAAGACAAAGAAGATAATTCATAATGATACAAGGGTCAATACATCAGGAAGATACAATAATTATAAATGTAAACACATATAACCATAAAGACTTGAAATACATCAAGTAGAAATTGACGGAATTGAAAGAAGAAATAGACAACTCAATTGTAATAATTGATTTCAATACACCACCCTCAATAATAGAGCTAGATAAAAATGTTATAGAAGACTTTATCTGGCATTTATAGAGCATGATACCCAACAACAGGAGAACATACATTATTTTCAAGTGCACATAGAATACTCTTTGCAATAAAACTTATGCTAGGCAATACAACAAGTCTCAATAAATTTGCAAAGATTGAAGTCATACAAAATATATTCTCCAACCACAATGGGAAAAATTAGAAATCAATGACAGAAAGAAATTTGAAAAATCCCCTAGTATTTGAACAGTAACACACTTTTAAATAATCCATAGGTCAAAGGAAAAAATTACAGGAGAAATTAAAAAATATCTTGAAGAGAATGGAAATGAAAACACAACATAACAAAATTTATGGTCTATAACTAAAGCAGTGCTTAGGTGAAAATCTATCTATTTAAATGCTTACATTAAAAAAAATAAATGATCTGAATTTCCAGTTCAAGATGCTAGAAATGGAAGAACAAATTAAACTGAAACTAAGTAGAAAGAAAGGAATAATATATTTTCAATAAAATAGACAACAGAAAAACAATCGAGGAAATCAATGAAACCAAAAGTTTATTCCATCAAAAAATGGTTAAATTTTTAACTAGGCTGACTAATTAAAAAAAGAGAGAAAACAAATTATCAAAATCAGGAGCAAAAATGGGACATCACTAGAAATGCTACAGGAATTGAATGAATTATAGGCAAATATTATGAATAAGTTTATGCCAACAAATTTGACAAGTTAGTTGAAATGAACAAATTCTAGAAAGACATAAATTACCAAAATTGACTTAAGAAGAAGTTGAAAAATTGAATAGACCTATAAAAAGCAATAAAATTGAGTTGGTAATTCAAAATTGTCCCATAACAAAAAGCCCAGTCCTAGATGGATTTACTATTGAATTCTATCATATGTATGCCAATATTCCACAAACGCTTTCAGAAAATAGGGGAGAAGGGAGCTTTTCCCAACTCACTCTATGAGGCCAATATTACCCTGATACTGCAGCCAAACAGATATCACAAGGGAAGAAAACTACAGAGAAAAATTCCTTATGAAAATAGATTTAAAAATCCTTAACATAATAAATATAATGAACAAAATAACAAAATAAACAGTATTATGCACAGTGACCACATGGGGTTTATCCCAGGAATTCAAATGGATCAGAGACTTTATTGTAAAATATGAAACTATGCAAGTGCTAGAAAAAAACGAGTGAATTCCACTATAATCTAGGTATAGGGGAAGGCTTTGAATGTTGATTTTAAATACAGATGCAATAAAAGAAAAGATCAATATTTTTGACTACATGAAATAAGAAACATTTCAATGATAAAAAGGGAAGAAAGAACACCTGCAACTTTGCTCATAATTAGAGAAATTATAATTAAATTATACTGAGATAATGTTTGTGGTGGTTAGAAGCTATGTATCCCAGAAAAACACGTTCTTAAACTTATTCCATTCTTGTGGGTGTGAACCCCTGTAACTAGAACCTTTTGATGAGGTTATGTCAGAGAAAGTGTGGCCCAAGATGGGTTTTAATCCTATTACTGAAGGCCTTACAGGGAAGGTCACAGAGAAAGAAAAAAGCCAGCACTTGAAAATCAACAGAACCCAAAAGAGAAGAGAGGGTCCAGGAGAGGCTGCCTCATGCATTGCCATGTGACAAGCCCAAGACCAAGGATAGCCAGCAACCAGCCACATAATACCAGTATTCAGGAAGAAAGCATTGCCTTGATGATGTCTTAAAGATTTATTTTATTTTTTATTTATTTATCCCCCCCTTGTGGCTTGTGCTTGCTGTGTCCATTTGCTGTGTGTTTTTCTGTGTCTGCTTGTCTCCCCTTGTTGCGTCATCTTGCTGTGCCAGCTCGCCACACCGCGCAGGCCAGCGCGGAATCGAACCCGGGGCCTCTCGTGGTAAACAGGAGCCCAACCACTTAAGCCACATCCACTTCCCAGACTTGATGATGTCTTGATTTGGACTTCTCCTAACTTCAAAACCATGAACCAACAAATTCCCATTGTATCATCCAACTGATTGCATGGTATTCATTCACTTTAGCAATGAGGAAACTAAAACACATTTCTCACAATTCAGAAACAGTAATGGAAAACAGACATGTTCATATGTTGCTGGTGGGAATGTGAAATGATACAACCCTGCTGGTGATTAAATCGTGTCTGCCACAAAAGGCATGTTCAGCCTAACCCCTGGTCCTGTGGAAAATGTTATTAATTAAGGTAAGTAGGACAATTTATAAATAGAACTTTGGAAAACTTTATTAGTTAAGGTATGCCAGAACTAAATGAGGGTGGGTCTTAATCCAATATGACTGAAGTCATTATAAGCAAAAGAAATTGGACATGGAAGAGGAAGCCATGGGGAGGAGCCAGGAGCTGGGAATCAATGGAACATGAAAGAGAAAGGAGAAGGTGCCATTATGTGCATTGCCATGTGATGGAAAAGCCAAGAACCAAGGATCACGTGCAGCCTGCCCCAAATGCCACAGTTTTGGGGGAAAAAGTATCGTCTTGCTGATGCCTCAATTTTGGACTTCTCCTAGTCTCAAAACCATGAGCCAATAATTTCCCATTCTTTAAACCAACCCACTGTAGGTTATTTGTTTTAGCAGGTAGGAAACTAAAACAAACCTCTATCGATGGGAATTTGGCGATGTCTAACAAAACTCTGTATGTTACCTTTGATCCAGATATCCCTTAAGGTATAACCCTGACAATAAAGAATACATATGTACTAGGTTATTCATTGCAGCATTATTTGTAATTGCAAAATACTGGAAACAAGGGGTGTCTTAGTTTGTCAGGGCTGCTACGACAAATACCACAAACTGCTTGGCTTGAACAATGGGAATTTATTGCCTCATAGTTTTGGAGGCTAGAAGTTCAAATCAAGATATTGGCAAGCCATGTTTTCTCTGAAGTCTGTAGCATTCTGGCATGGCTTAATCTTTGCCTCCATCACATGACAGTCTGTCTCTTTCTGTCTTCTCCTCTGATTCCTATTTTGGTGTCCAATTTCCTTTGCTTATAAGGACTGTAGCCAGTCACAAAAGACCACATATTGTATTATTCCATTAAATGAAATGTCCAGAGAGGCCAATCTATAGAGACAGGAAGTAAACTAGTGGTAGTCTAGGACTGGGGAGAGGGTGAATGGGGAGTGACTGCTAATTATGGCATTTCTTTTTAGGGTGATGAAAATATTCTAAAATTCACTGTTGTGATGGTTGCAAAACTCTGTAAATACACTAAAAACCAATGACTAGTATACTTTAAAGGAGTGAATTGAATGGTATGTGAATTTCATCTCAAAAAAGCTGTTATATTAAAAATTGAGCATCCAAATAAAGACAAAAGTGGATTATAACCCATTAAATAAGAATCTATGAGACCATACTGATAATAAATATGTAAGTAAATAAATTAATGTATGAGAAAGGAAAGCTCAACCCATTAAATGTGGAAGATATAATGGAGTTAGAAAATCAGCATTTTGCAACCATCATAGTAGTACAAGTTAATTCAGGCAAGAATCATCAACGGTTCAAAATGTGACGGGGGTGGGTTGAGGAAGTTTTATGAAGAACAGGATAGTTATGTAGTTTCAAAGTATCTCGCCACAAATCACATAAAATGAAAAATATTAACCGGAGTGGCAAAAATGGACAACACTTTAACCACGTGGCCAAAATTAACAGAGAAGAGGGACATCACACAGCAATGGACATTGGGACAATTGATGGAATTAGAAAATAGTCTATAGGTTAGATAAAATGTATTAATGTTGAGTTTCTTGAATTTTATAACTGTACTATGGTTTACAAAGGACTAACTCTGTTCTTAGGAGCTATCCATGAAAGCATTAAGGGTAAAGGGGCATGATATATATAACCTATTTCCAAATGGTCCAGAAAAAAATTATATATATACATAAATTTTTATACACACAGACAGGGACAGAGAGACAGAGAGAAATGATAAAACAAATGCAACAAAATGTTAAAAACTGGTAAATATGGGTGAAGGCTGTATTTAAGTTGTACTAGTTTGCTTGAGCTGCTATAACAAATTACCACAAACTGGGTGGCTTAAACGACAGAAATTTATGTTTTCACGTTCTGAGGTCAGAAGTCAAAAATGAAGCTATCAGCAGAGTTGTTCTTCCTGGGGCCTCTGAGGAAGATTCTGTTCTATGCCTCTTCCCATTCCGGTTGCTGTCAGTCCCCTGCCACCTCTTGGCCTTCTGCCTTGTCATCTGGGTCTAATTCTCCCTCCCCTTTCTCTTCTAAAGTCAGCAGCCATTGGATTTAGGGCCTATCCTAATCCATTATGACCCTGTCTCTTAACTTGACGACATATACAGAGACCCTATTTCCAAGCAAAGTCCAATTCACAGGGTCCAGGAAATTAGGACTTTAACACCTTTTAGGGGATACACAATTCAACCTACTACAGATGCTTTTTCTACTCTTCTTGCAACTTTCCTGTGAGCTTGAAGTGATTTAAAATGTCAACATTAACAAAAAATGTTAACATGACTAGAATCAGATCCAAAGCTCTGTTAGGGTCTGTATTACAACACCTGAATTAGATTACTCTGTAGTTAAAAATAGGTATGTACCACACGTGGACTCTGGATTTTAAGATTTTTCATAATTCTATTGGAAATAATATATATTCTTTTAAAATTAAAACAAAACAAAACTAGTACATATGCATGGTTAAAAAACTAAACAGCTCAGAGGGCTTATAATAAAAACAAAACCCTCTGCCCCACTCCTTGTCTTCTCAGAAATGATCACTTTGAACTCTTCCTGTTTTAGTCTGGTTCCCACTGTATGTTAAATGACACACGGATACCCCTCTCAATATGTGACAGTGTCAATTGACTTCCTCCTATGGGGAATGGGGTTTAGCTTATTTAAACTCTCATTCTCTTTTCCCTTCTTCTAGAAGAATTATGGCACCATTTTCAGTCCTTTAGCTCTGGCATTTCAAATAGTGTACTTAAGTCTCTGCATCTCACGCAAGCAAATAAAGACCGTCGGTCTGGACTTCCACTTTGTAAAATGGGGACATTAAAACTCCATCCCTATCTACTTGCCCTTCCCTCTCCTCTCAGTTTTGTGAGTTGAACTTGTTCTTTTACTTCTTTAAAGTTTGAGTACCTATATTATGTTCTACAATTATAATTGCGTGTTCTTTGTTTTGACTATAAGTTTTGTTTTGTTTTTTCACTTTGACTATAAGTTGATTCCAAAGTTGAAGGCAACTCAAAGCCTTTACGCTATTAAGAGAAATTGCTGCCTGTTTATTGCAGAGCCAAATACTGTGCTCTGATTAATTCTTTTCTATGGTTGCAGTAGCTTTACTCCTCCAATGGATTATTCTTTCCTTACATTGCACCAATTGCTCAAAATCATGTGACATTTTAGCTGATTTCATGTTTGGACTCTGCTTTCTCATACTTGTCCTTTTCCTCTCCTGCCTCCTGATATTCCTGATTGCTTTGCATTCTTCTTGTTAAGAAACATGTGCCTTTTCACCTTATTCCTTTTACCGGCCAATCTCTCTATTGCTCTGAATCCATTTCATTCTTCTTCAAGGACACTGACCTCCTGTTCTAATTTGAACTAGCTTTTCATATTTGGACCTAGCCCAGCTGACACAAAAAAATTAACCATTAGGGAACAGGTCTAGCTCAGTGGTTGAGTACCTGCTTCCCATGCACAAGGTCCTGGGTTCAACTCCCAGTACCTCCTAAAAAAAAAAAAAAAATTAACTATCATACCACCTCTGGAAATGTGCCTGAAAATTTGACTCCATCCTCTATAGCCAACTTTACCTGATCCCGGGCTGCAGTTTTATCTGTCAGTCAAGTACTCATCCAAATGCTTTCCTTCTGTTTTTGTTGAATTTTTTTTTTTTTTTTTTTGTCTTCTGTTTAATGAGGTCTTGGGAGGAATAAGATATATATTCATTCCACTATCTTTGGGAATATGTTTTCACTATCATCAGTTTTGTTAATAAGAGCCATTGGCCAAGCTCTCTGCCTCGAGGCAGTGATGCCCTTGTGCTGTCCTAAGCAGGTTAGGATGATCCTTATTTTAAGTTTAGAAGTAGAGATTCCAGAAGCATTTTTTCCCAACATCTCCTGTATTAGTCAGGGTTCTCTCGGGAAACAGAATCAAAAGGAGATATCTGTTAATAATATGAGATTTTATAAGAGTCTCTCACGTGACCATGGGGATGCACAAGTCCAGGTTCCGCAGGCAGGCTGCAAGCCAGGGGCTCCCATGAAAGTCCAATGAAAGGTCCTTGATGAGTTTCTGGGAGAAGTTGCCTGTCCAACGACAAGCTGGGAAATTCTCCCTGAATGTTGAAACCACTTCCTCTTCTAAGGCATTCAACTGATTGGATGAAAGTATCACCCATTGCTGATGCAATCTCCCTGATTGATGCAGATGTAATCAGCCATCCATGCAGTAAACTCACTGGTGATCGAAGTCCATAAATGCTCTTGTATTACAATTAGCCCAGTGCTTGCTGGACCAAAGACCTGGAGATAATTACCTGGCCGAGTTGACACATTAGCCTAACCATCACAGTCCACGCCTTGTCAACTCGGCAACCATATACATTACCCTAAACCATACTTAGTCTCTAAGTGAAAACAATAACAGATAAGCATACATATATATTTCCGCCTAACAATGTTCAACTCCCCTGCATACAACTGGAAACACATTAATTCCCCACAGAATGGGGTGCAAGTCCTTTGGTAATATTCACTCTTAAACTTGACATCCTTAAATATTATGATGTGGCATTAATACAACTTTTCATGTGATGGGGGAAAGTTTGGGGAAGAAAACAAGAAATTTGTTTTGTGTACATATACAATCATACTCATAACGAAACAGGGAAGAAGGGTTCATGACTATTACAGTCCTTGTTTCTGTAACTGGTCATGTGGTCAAAGTTCATATTTTTCACTACCTTCTTCCGCTACCCATTCCATGTTCCCATTACCTTCAGCAAGCACTTCAGCTGGCCGTGGTTCTTTGCCTGGTGGGGTGACCCCAAACTTTCATTCCCAAAGATTCTGGGCCATTGTTAGTCCTGCTTGAATTGGTTTGTTGCAATTTCCCATTGACTTTAATCACAGAGCATGGCAGTACTAGGAGACGCCCTAGAGGATATCCTGCATTCCAGGCAAACTCTTCTTTGCCCCCATTATGTGGATGTAGTCCTATTTCCCCTTGATAGTCTGGATCAATCACCCCAGCCAGTACAGTAATTCCCTTCTTTGCCTGTTGATTCACAGGTAAGAGGAACCCAAAGTGGCCAGGTGGCAGCCTTAACTTCCAGTTCAATGGAATCATTGTTGTGTTCCCTGGTGGCAGCACTCCTCTTTTTGGGACTAAAACCTAGAGACCAGCAGAGCTTAAGGTTGCAGGGACAGGAAGCAAAAATTTTCCTAATAGGTCACTAGGGGTAATAGGGAGTGGTGCCATTCCCATTTCCACCCCTTGATTCCTGGACCCATGAATCCTGGTTATGGGAGAAACAGCACCATAGAGAGGACGCTGATTCAGAGCATATACAGCCTCCTGGAGAACATTGCCCCAGCCCTGCAAGGTATTGCCACCTAGTTGGTGCCATAATTGAGTCTTCAAAAGGCCATTCCACCCTTCCATTAATCCAGCTGCTTCAGGGTGATGGGAAACATGGTAAGACCAGTGAATTCCATGGGCATGTGCTCATTCCTGCACATCATTTGCTGTGAAATGGGTTCCTTGATCAGAAGCAAGCCTGTGTGGAATGCCATGGCAGTAGATAAGACATTCGGTAAGTCCATGGATGGTAGTTTTGGAAGAAGCATTGCATGCCAGAAATGCAAACCCATAGCCAGAGTATGTGTCTATTCCAGTTAAAACAAATTGCTGCTCCTTCCATGGTGGAAGTGGCCCAATGCAGTCAACCTGCCACCTGGTAGCAGGCTGGTCACCTCGAGGAACGGTGCCATATTGGGGGCTGAGTGTGGGTCTCTGCTGCTGGCAGATTGGGTATTCAGCAGTGGCTGTAGCCAAGTCAGCCTTGGTGAGGGGAAGTCCATGTTGCTGAGCCCATGCATAACCTCCATCCCTACCTCCATGGCCACTTTGTTCATGAGCCCACTGGGCAATGACAGGAGTGACTGGGGAAAGAGGCTGAGCATTAGCCACAGAGCGGGTCATCTTATCCACTTGATTATTAAACTCTTCCTCTGTTGAAGTCACCCTCTGGTGAGCATTCATGTGGGACACAAATATGCTCATGTTTTTTGCTCACTCAGAAAGGTCTATCCACATAGCTCTTCTCCAGACCTCCTTTGTCAACAATTTTCCAATCATGTTCCCTGGCCATCCAGCCAAACCATTGGGAACAGTCCATGAATCAGTGTACAAACGCACCTCTGGCCATTTCTTCTTCCAAGCAAAATGAACAACTAGGTGCACTGCTCGAAGTTCTGCCCACTGGGAGGATTTGCTCTCACCGCTATCCTTCAAGGATGTCCCAGAAAAGGGCTACAGTGCCGCAGCTGTCCACTTTCGGGTGGTACCTGCATATCGTGCAGAACCATCTGTAAACCAGGCCCGAGTTTTCTCATCCTCAGTCAACTGATTGTAAGGTACTGCCCAAGAGTCCAAAGCTGTGGGTTGGGAAAGAGAAGGTAACACGGCAGGGGTGGTGACCATGGGCATTTGGGCTACTTCCTTATGTAACTTACTTGTGCCTTCAGGACCTGCTCGAGCCCTATCTCATATATATTACTTCCACTTTATTATGGAGTGCTGCTGTGCACACCCAACTTTATGGTTTGGTGGGTCAGACAATACCCAGCTCATGATAGGCAACTCAGGTCTCATGGTAACTTAATGGCCCATGGTTAAGGTTCAGTTTCTACTAAGGCCCAGCAGCAAGCCAAAAACTGCTTCTCAAAAGGGGAGTAGTTATCTGCAGAGGATGGCAAGGCTTTGCTCCAAAATTCTAAGGGTTTGCATTGTGATTCCCCTATAAGGTCCTGCCAAAGGCTCCAGACAGCATCTCTCTTTGCCACTGAAACTTCCAGCACCATTGGATCTGCTGGATCATATGGTCCAAGTGGTAGTGCAGCTTGCACAGTAGCCTGGACCTGATGCAGGGCCTCTTCTTGTTCCAGTCCCCAATCAAAACTGGCAGCTTTTCTGGTCACTTGGTAAATGGGCCGGAGTAGCAAACCCAAATGAGGAACGTGTTGTCTCCAAAATCCGAAGAGGCCAACTAAGCGTTGTGCCTCTTTTTTGGTCGTAGGAGGGGCCAGGTGCAACAGCTTATCCTTCACTTTAGAAGGGATATCTCGACAGGCCGCACACCACTGGACACCTAGAAATTTCACTGAGGTGGAAGGACCCTGTATTTTTGTTGGCTTTATCTCCCATCCTCTCTCACGCAAATGCCTTACCAATAAATCTAGAGTCTTTGCTACTTCTTGCTCAGTAGGTTCTATTAACATGATATCATCAATATAATGGACCAGTGTGATGTCTCATGGGAGGGAGAGATGATCAAGGTCCCTGCGGACAATATTATGACATAGGGATGGAGAGTTGATATACCCCTGAGGCGGGACAGTGAAGGTATACTGCTGATCTTGCCAGCTGAAAGCAAATGGTTTCTGGTGGTCCTTACTAATGGCAATTGAGAAAAAAGCATTTTCAGATCAACAGCTGCATACCAGGTACCAGGGGAAGTGTTGATTTGCTCAAGCAATGATACCACATCTGGGACAGCAGCTGCAATTGCAGTCACCACCTGGTTAAGTTTACAATAATCTACTGTCATCCTCCAAGATCCATCTGTTTTCTGCACAGGTCAAATAGGAGAGTTGAATGGGGATGTGGTGGGAATCACCACCCCTGCATCCTTCAAATCTTTGATGGTAGCACTAATATCTGCAATCCCTCCAGGAATCTGGTATTGCCTTTGATTTACTCTTTTGCTAGGCAGGGGCAGTTCTAGAGGCTTCCACTTGGCCTTTCCAACCATAATAGCCCTCACTCCACAAATCAGAGATCCAGTGTGGGGACTCTGCCAGTTACTGAGTATGTCTATTCCAATTATGCATTCTGGAACTGGGGAAATAACCACAGAATGGGTCTGGGGACCCACTGGACCCACTGTGAGACAGACCTGAGCTAAAACTCCATCAATCACCTGAACTCCATAAGCCCCTACTCCGACTGGCGGACCACAGTGACGTTTTGGGTCTCCTGGAATTAATGTGACTTCTGAGCCAGTGTCTAATAATCCCCAAAATGTCTGATCATTTTCTTTTCCCCAATGCACAGTTACTCTGGCAAAAGGCCGTAGGTCTCCCTGGGAAAAGGTGGGAGGAAGATTAACAGTATAAATTTTTGGTAGTTTAACAGGATCCTTCCCCAAGGGGACCTGGCCTTCTCCTCATTCAAGGGCTCTGGGTCTGTAAACTGTCTCAAGTCTGGGAATTGATTAAGGGGCCGTGATTATCTGCATCTGTAATTTGAGTTTGGGTTTTGTTCACTTGACCTAGAACTCTTCTGCTTATACAGATCCAGAAGAAATTTAGTAGACTGCCCATGTATTTCACTTCTAGGTACCCCATGATCTATTAGCCAATGCCATAACTCCAAGCGACTCAGACTATTCTGTGTGCTGCTTTGAATCTGCCTTTCATTGCGGTAGCCATGCTCACCTTGCCTTTGGAGATCAACTGCCGATACTTGACTTTTACCAGACCGAGATCCGATCATCCCCATAATGTTTAAGGATTCCAATTCCATTACTGCCCTCCCTACAGTAATATCTGGACTGCAGAGAAGAGCAACCACAGAGCTCTTCAGAGAAGATGGAGTTAGTCTTACAAATTTATTCCTCACAGTCCTGGTGTGTCCTCTGGACATTCCTGGGGTGGGTGGGCAGGTATCAAATGGTAAATCCATTCTAGTATTCCAATCTATCTAAGCCTTTGAATCCCCTCGTCTACTGTATACCAGGGCAAATTGGGCATCTCAACATCAGACATGCTAGGCCATCATTTGGTCCATGCTTCAGTCAGCCACCCAAACAAACTGTTAGAGCCCTTTCTAACCCCTCGAGCTACAGCATTGAATCCAGAATTTCTGCTTAGTGGGCCCATATCAATAAATTCAGCCTGATCCAACTTTATATTCTTTCCACCATTATCCCATACCCTTAGTATCCATTCCCACACACATTCCCCTGATTTCTGTTTATATAAGTTGGAAAACTCATACAGTTCTTTCAGAATATAGCATACTTCCTCATGGATCACACTTTGTATTTCACCTTTGGGGGCTTGTTGTGATTTTAGTCTAGTAATGGGTCTCGAAGACAAGAGGGGTGGGGGGTGTGCATAAGGAGAAGGATTAGAGATGTCTTGCAGGCTACTGTCCTCAGGGCATTCCTTTGCATTTTCTTCTGGTGAGACAGGATTAATCTCTTCAGGCAGGGGTTGGAAGACAGATTCCTCAGGGCAGACTGGAAGTTGGGCAGTGCATGCTGGAGTTTGGCTGGTACCTGCCTCATGGCTGGGAGGAGGTCCAGACTCCCTGGGGCAGGCCAGAGGCTGGTCAGTGCAGGCTTCCCTTTGGCTGGTACCCACCTCAGGGCTGGAAGGAAGTCCAGACTCCCTGGGGCAGGCTGGAGGCTGGATGATACAAGGTTGACAAGGTGTGGTCTCCATAGGGCAGGCCATTGCAGGTTTATCTGGTAAAGTCTCAGCAGGATTTAGGGTTCCAATGTCCCCACCAATATTATCATCATCCCATATGTTTCCTTCCCAATCCTCAGGGTTCCACTCCTTTCCAATCAATGCCTTCACTTTAATTGCAAAAACCCTGCGAGGTTGAGATTTTAGTTTCCTCTGTAATTCTGCTACTCATACAATGAGAGTCTGGGTTTGATTCTCAGATATCTGAAGTCTGTGGCTACAGGAGACAAGATTTTCTTTCAAGGCACATGTAGAAATTTTCCTATCATTCATGCGGTATTTAAGTTTCAAATTTGAAGACTTTAGCTCGTCTCTTTCTTTTGTAACTGTATCCAGAGTATCTAGGAGGAGCCATCCAACAGCATTATACTTTTTGACTCCACAAAATTCTGTTAAGGTGTTGAAAACACTCTCACCCAGATCCTTGCTTCTTATAAGCGTGGAAATAGGGGAATCCAGTGATGCTATTTTGCATATCTCTATTGCCAGCTCACGCCATGGACTGTTAGCAACCTCTTCATTATTGGAAAGGGAGTCATTAGTACCCCTGAGTCCAATTAGAGTGGAGAGCCAATTGCAAAACTCCCAGAACCACCTCAGACACCCCATGTTTAAGACTCTGTTCCTCAAGAACCACCCCCCAGTACCAAGCTGTATTAGTCAGGGTTCTCTCGGGAAATAGAATCAACAGGAGATATCTGTTAATAATATGAGATTTTATAAGAGTCTCTCATGCGACCATGGGGATGCACAAGTCCAGGTTCCGCAGGCAGGTTGCAAACCAGGGGCTTGGATGAAAGTCCAATGAAAGGTCCTTGATGAGTTTCTGGGAGAAGTTGGCTGTCCAAAGACGAGCTGGGAAATTCTCTCTGAATGTTGAAATCACTTCCCCTTTTAAGGCATTCAACTGATTGGATAAAAGCTTCACCAATTGCTGATGCAATCTCCCTAATTGATGCAGATGTAATCAGCCATCCACACAGTAAACTCACTGGTGATTGAAGTCCATAAATGCTCTTGTATTACAATTAGCCCAGTGCTTGCTGGACCTAATACCTGGAAACAATTACCTGGCCAAGTTGACCCATTAGCCTAACCATCACATCCCCATTAATGCATTCTGTTTTTTAAACTTTTGTAAGTATAAACTTACTCATTCCTGAATTATCAAGAATCAATATTAACCATTTGATAAAAAATCCTGGTTTTCTGAAACCTCCCTAAATCCCTGGCTTTGAAGCCAAGCCATGATTACATAATAACCTTCTCCTGGCCATTGCTGTCCCTGATCTTTGCCCATCCTGTTCATTCTCCCCAACACCACCTGTCATTTCCTCCCTTAAAAATCCCACCTGGGCTTTGAGGTTG